>ML777187.1:1983860-2021671 GCA_009831015.1 Picea engelmannii
GTCATTTTAATTTAAAATACAGAAATATGAAAGATTCATTTGTTCATTGCCAATTTAATATACAACCCAGAATTTTCAGAAATTAGATATTTCGTTGTCTTTTTATTTTACAAACATAATTTCTGAAATTAAATTGTCCCTGCAAATTTAATTTAAAAAATCAGAATGCATATTTTCATCTGATCTTTGCCAAATCATTTTTTAGCTTATGAATCTAGAAATTTGTTGGGTCTTTTTAAAAAAAAAATATTTCATTTCCATAAATATAGAAATCCCACATGCATCGTTACCAAATTAATTAGCAGATCTTGATTTAGGAATTCGTTTGATCACTGTTTAATATGAAATTAGTTATACTTCGTTGATGAGAAATGATGTACAGGCATAAATTAAATAATTGAGGTGTAATGGTAAGGAGTTAATGGGAAATTAGTAATGAATATCCATTATTTTCTTGATCTTTTTCTTTTATTAATAATTTAAACTTAAGTAGATTCCACTAGTTACCATTGAGTTTTTGGGAAATAGGAATTGGATCGTGATTTGTAAGTAGAGGTAGACATGTATAATAATTATAATTATTATATATAGATACATAGGTATATAATATTATTATAAATTATAATCTGAACAATTTCTCTATAAGATTTGGACTTCATATTATGGATTTTAGTTTATGGATTTTAGTTTTAATGGTGTGTACTTTAATATAAATGTCATAAATATTAGAGTGACATATTATTGCAAGCCTTTTAGATAGATAAATTGTTACATTACTAAATCATTTAGTTGTTATGAATCAAATTTTGCATTTCATGTTAAAAATGGCGTGGGATGTATTCACATGTAGAGTGTAAGAATATTCATTCTTTATAGGTTGATTTGAATTAAAATTATTTTATTGATGTTGCAATTGATGGGTAAGCCATGTTTAAGGAATCTAAATTGTTGACAATTTATAAAATCGTTATCGATGTTACTTCCTTATAGATTTATAGATTATAATGTTAGTTAACGTAGAAATAGAATGACTTTAGTATGTTATTTACATGCAGGAAACATAACTTTATGAGTTGTAGACGATTGCATTGATGTATGAAAAGGGTAGTAAGTTACACCTATTAAGCCTTGAAGAATTGATTATTTAGTTTTGTTGTTGATTTTATTTTTAAATTTCGGAATAGAAATGGGGTTAAGGGAATCAGATACCTCCACATTCCTCAGAATAGTTGCGAGTCATGAGACCTTAAATGGTCAAAATCAATCAAATGAATACTGGACTTGAGTGTTGATTATGTGTCTTGGAGGTCCTAACCTTACAGGGTAGGTTAGGGGGTAGATAATCTTGTTATATTTATGTGATATGATTGAATTATTAGTATCGGTGATGATGTGTCTAATTATTATGGTGTAATGATGTGGATGACAATAAAATGGGTTGATGTTGATGTGTGTTATTGTTTCTTATCATTTGTTCCAACTGTTGTTGTTATAAAAAAACAAAATTTTACCATATTGTACTCACTTACATTGATGTCATAAGGGAGAGGACGTTACATATGGTATCAGAGTGGGTTCAATCCTGCGACATTGGATCGTGACACCTTCCACTGTGTTAACTAAATGATTAAAAATATATCGCTAATTAAATTTTGAAAATTGTCCATATAGGTAATCATGGTTTAGAGGACGCAGGGGAAGTAGACGACGTGGTGTCGTAGGAATAGGTGTGATACCTATGATAGTATCCACACTAGAGGATTCTAACCCCCAAGAAGAAGAATAGACCATTGAGCAGGAGTAGGTTGTTGTGGGAGATGTGGTAGGTATGATGAGATCCTTCTAGAGGATGTCAGAGGCGTTGATCAACCACCTAGATCAAGATGAGGGCAGAGCATCTGTTACCAATGAGGGTTCACCGCGAGCACAAGTTGGGATTAGTAGTATACATAAATAAATCGAGAAGATGAAGTTTCTTGAGTTCTAGGGTGCCACGATGATGTACCCCCCTTCACTCCTAGGGGTTGCACGACCTCTCAACCTAGGATCGTTCAAATACCTGAGTTGGATTATCTCTTCAGGACTCTTCTAGCCCCCAAATCAATTCTATACATGCCCCTTTTGTTCTCAGGTGTAGGTCATATGTAACCCATGGGCCCTTTTCCTGACATTCTTGGAAAATTTAAACTGGCGGGTGTTAGCTCCTTCTGCTAGGCCACCTTCCTTCATGCGACCTCTGGTTGTGACCCAAGGCATAACCCAAAAGGCACTTCTAGATTTCAGGAACCAACCATTTTCACAACAGCAAGCTCTAAAACCTCATAACTCCAAACTGCGAACACAATTGGCGCGAGGATCAACAGTCCCTGCCACCTTACCAATTTTTCCCTGAAGTACTCTATCATCGAAGTGACAGAGATGGCACCACGTGTCCAAACAATCAACATCTAGGATGGTTCCTTACTTTTGGAGCCTCGAACGACTTCCAGTCAACGGCTCCACCTTCTCCTTTCTCTCTGAAATGGCTATCCTACGAGGTGAAGGATATTCTGGACRMACAATCTGATGCCACGTGCCTCCTGGTGATCGACGGTYAGGATCTGTTTCTCTACTTTGGGCTTCGGGATTTTCTAAAGCAATTCACCTAATTTCCCTCAAAGTGCTCTTCTTTTGAAACACACAGATTTCCTCCATGTTTCATTCCCAACACCAATGGCTAGGATGAATTTTCTCTTCGCGGCTTCAACATAAAACATTGTTTACTCCACCCAATTTCTCTAAAGCTCCTCCTCCTGAACCTTCTGATCTTCCGCGACCTATATCCCTCTAGATGATGGACAGTTCCGACTGGATTTGAAACTTCAAGACTTCAGCTATCCTGCTCTCCTATGCATTTTAAAAAGAGGTCAAGTCTCGTGTTCTTACCTCTAGATCCAACGATTTTTGGTCCTTCCCACCCAGATCCAATGACTAGGATCTGTCTCCTCCTCTGCACGCTCCTTTGGGGTGTCTGGACATAGAATTTAACGGTCCAGATACCCTCCTCTGGTTGATCTAACGGTCGTTGTTGGTCCTCCTCCTGAGCTTTGGCTTTCTCCCGAATTTGGAAAAATTTGTAAGTGTCAAAGGATGTGTCCTTTGAGATTTTTCCTGTGAGCCCAACTGTTGGGTCTCGACTTGTGCTCTCCCTCCTGATATTTTCGAACTTGAAGCAATTTATCCTACACATGCCTTGCATTATTCCTTCTGAGATTTTTTTAGCACTTTGATAAAGTGCGAGCACACGCTTTCACTTCTCCCACAGTCTATGACTTAGAATGTATTTGCCTTCTGCACTCCTTACGTAGGCCTTTCTGTGCACGATGACACTAACTCTTGAGCTTTGAACTTTCTCAACTTTTCTAAGAGTCTCGGCCCTTTGTTCCTTTGATATATTCTCGTGCCCTCCTAGCTCTTTCGTTCTCTTTTCCTCCAGATCCTCTACCAACACTTTAGCAAGGTGTTGGCCTTGTGCATTCCTTCCACAGATTCACTCCTTGAGTCCTGAATTCTGAGAATTCACTCACGCACTCCTTGCACTCTTTGTGAAAACTTGCACTTGACTCTCCTTTGAGTATTAACCTTATGGTGTGCCCTTCTGGCAACCTAATTCTCTTCCTCTTTATATTTTGAACTTGGAATAAGTTCACACCTATTCACACTCTTTGCGCTCGACTAAGCCTTCAGATGGCTTCAGACTTTCAACACTTTGTCTAAGTGTTGGCCTAGTGCAATCTTTGCACATGTCTTCTCCTGAATTCTGAGATATTTCAGGTTCACTAATGAACTCCTTGCATCCTCTCAATTCACACTTACAAAGCTCCTTTCCCCAGAGTGTTCAACAATTCTAGTTCCTTCTACCTCTCCCAACAGTTCAGAAGGTGTTGGTTTTGTGCACTCTTGCACCTGCTCAAAGCACTCCTTGTTTAGCCTTTCCTTCAAAGTGTTTAGCAACTCTGAAGTATCTCCCCTATATGTTTACTAGAATGTTTAGTGACTCTAGGGTGTATTCTCCTTGATACTTCTCTTCTCTCTGAACTCGAAATAGATTTTTCCTGTGCACACTTGCACCTTCTCAATGCCCACCTAGAAGAGCTCTCAGAGTATTCAACAAATTTGGTTGTGCTTTATCCTACACAGACTTTCTCCTCCAAGGTGTTTAGTAACCTTGAGGCTCCACTCTAAGTATGTGAACTATTTTGGTGTGCCCTCCTGGAACGTTCTCCTCTGAACTCGAAGCATAGCTCATATATGCACTCCCTACGTTGGCTCACAAAGTTTCCAATACTCTTTCATGCACTCCTTGCATTTATCTTAAAAGAACCCAGAACAATTCCACGAATTCATAGATAGAGAATTATATCTTTTTCCCTGCAGATGAAACCTATCTCATACATCTCCAACATATACACATATAATCACACATTGATAACATTCATAAACATTCATCACACAAGAATTGATAAACAGTGAAATTTGTTCTTTTGTATTAATACCATAATGTTAATTACAATGTGTGAGCTCATACTGCAACTGAGTCTCGGCTCTCTTCTCATCTTACAATGATCTTCTATCTCAACTTTTAGCATCCCTCGACTAGTTTCAGTAGCCTCTATTGGGCATACATTACAAATATTTATACAAGAGCGGCTCAACGAGCTTTCCCTCCAAGCTACCTTAGTGACATCCTATCACAATTAAAACACCTATCTATTGAGGCTTAATTACTGTAATGAATGAACATTTACTTTATCATATCTGGGGAGATTCTCACGATCTGTACAGCTCAAGCTTAATAAAGGTGACTTCATCTACTGCATGTACAAAGGAATCAACTCGACTCTTCCATCCTTACAACATTTAATTTTCTTTTAATTACATTTAAATTTTAAAATTGAGGGGAAAATGAGAGGGTTGGCGCCTCTCCCCTCCTTGAATGTAATTTGATGTGCTAAATAGATGGCGCATTGCTGAGGTAGAGAGATTCTCCTGCATCATAATACATTGTTGGGAAAATCATGATCTCCTTCTCATGAGCTACTATGCTTTGCTTTGAAATCCCCTTGGATCCCAAACTTCTCTCTGAAGTTTTCCACCTGCTCCTTTGATTTGTTGTTGATGTTGTTTCTTCCCTGTTGGTCCTCCTCTGTTCAGCTTCCTCCTGCTAACTACTTCTTGTGCTGACCTCAACACCATCTCTCTTACTTATTCAATGACCTCTTCTAGTTGATCCACTGGCTGGCTCCCTTCATGCATTATTCTCTGCTACATCTCCTCATGCCGATCAAAGGGAAGATCAACTTGATCTCCCATGTTGCCTTCTTCTCCTGTGGCACTACCTTGCCACTCTGCTATAGACTCCAATTCTACAGTCTCCTTACTGAGTTGCTTCTCATCTACCTCCTCTGAAATATTATCCTCTGCTAGCTCCTCTTGTGATGGTTCAACTCTAGCTTCCTCCAGCTGCTCCCCATATTGGCATTCTCCTTCATTTGGCATGACTGCCTCCTGGGAGCCATCTTCCGGTTCTGGATTATTTAACCAATCCTCCAGCATCTCCAACTCTTTCTCCCACTAACTGAGCAACTGAACTATATGATCCCCTTTTTTTTCTGGGGCAGATTCTGATGTCTTCTCCCTTTCCTCCTTTATGATAGTCAACATTGGTTGTCCTTCTGTTGTTGCATCTGCAACACATGCTCTAGCCTCAACTTGGCTAATTGGCAGGAATATATGAATTCCCCCAATGATCAGAACACTCCTATGATCTTCCTCCATCATCTCTCCTGGCTTATCTGAACTCACCTATGAGATCCTAAGACTTTCAGATAGTCTCATCTCCTCCCCCTTTCCCACCTAGCAAACTGGGATTCCACTTCTTCCCTCCAGGCAGTCTATGAGATCAACTGATCTCATCTCATTTCCCACCTGGAAATTTGAAATTTCACCACTTCCCTCCCGGTAGTTTATGAGATCCTCCATTGATCTCATCTCATTTCCCACCTGGAAATTTGATAGATCATTGTTTCCCTCCTAGCAGTCTACGAGATCTCTTCTTTATCTCCTCTCTTCATCACTGAGGCTTTCTCATACTTCTTCCTTACATACGCAAACCAGCTTCTATGTGTCACTAAGGGTTTCAACTTTCCTCAACCACCTCCTCAACACTGTTTTTTTCCTTCTAGCCAACAAATTTTGGAGAAGACATGTTGCTCTCTGCTTCATAGGCCACTTATACCTCCAGTGTACCAGGTACCTTGGCTTCTTTTTTCATCTTCAGTGCTAGCATGTCAAGCTTCGCTCGAATTTCCTCGAGTTGTTTATCATTTTCTTCCTTTCTTTTCTATTGGTGGCCCTTGCCTTGACCACGCTTATGGCCTTCAATAGCCATATTCTTTCTCTGCCTTCCCTCTTGGAAAGTTTGTGGATTACCCTGCAATTGATAGCTTCTCCAATTTCTCCTACAACCCACCTATCTATCTATTGATTGTTGCACACTTATAGGCAATCACTTCACAGAGCATTAACACACGGTTTTCCTTCACCTGCTGCTACTGCAGGTGAAATTAAGTTGTTGATAGCATTTGATGTTATCAGACAATATCCTCTTTCCTTTTCTTGCTATCTACAAGAAAATTTCATCTCTGATACCACTTGATGGTATTAGATAGAACCTTTTTGTAGGATCTGATACCACTGGATGGTATCATACAAAACCTTTTCCTAGGATCTGATACCACTTGATGTAGCCCCCCTTCTCTCCTAGGGGTTTTGCGACCTCCCGGTCTAGGATTGTTCAAATACCTGAGTTGTATTAGCTCTTTGGGACTCTCCTAGCCACCAAAACAATTCTACACAGGCCCCCTTGCTCCTTAGGTACAGGTCATATGTAACCCGTGATCCCTTTTCTTGGCGTTCTTGGAAATTTTAAAATGGTGGGCGTTAGCTCCTTCTGCGAGGCCCCCTTCCTTCATGTGACCTCAGGCTATGACCCAAGGCTTAACCCAAAAGGTGCTTCGTGATTTTGGGTGCTGACCATTTTCACAACAGCAAGGTCCAAAACCTCTGAACTCTGAACCGCGAACACAACTGGCGTGAAGATCAATGGTCCCCATTACTTCCTTAGATCAACAACCCACAATACTTCAAGCGTTGGGAGTTTTGTCTTTACCAACTCCACTTTCCTCCGAAGGGCTTTTCCTCCAAAGTCTGTGGATCTCTTCCACATGTCCTCCCTGGATCCAACGGTTCATATATCTTCGTCAATTTAGGCTTCGACGCTTTTATATGCACCTACCAACTTTTTCCCAGAAGTACTCTATCATTGAAGTGACGGAGATGGCACCACGTGTCCACACAATCGACAGCTAGGATGGTTCGTTACTTTTGGAGCCTCAGATGACTTCCAGTCAACAACTCCTCCTTCTCCTATCTCTCTGAAATGGCTATCCTCTGAAGTGAAGGATCTTCCGAACGCACAATATGATGCCACGTGCCTCTTGGAGATCGACAATCAGGATTTTCTTCACTACTTTGGGCTTCGAGAGTTTCCAAAGAAACTCACCTCATTTCCCCCGAATTTCTCTTCTTCCGAAACACAATATTTTCTCCACGTGTCCTTCCCAGCACCAATAGCTAGGATGACTTTTCTCTTCGCGGCTTTAGCAGAAAACATTGTTTAGTCCATGCCATTTTTCTGAAGCTCCTCCTCCCGATCCTTCTGATCTTCCTCCACAATTATCCCTCTGGAAGATGGATGGTTTCAAATGGCTTCATAACTTCTGGACTTCGGCTATCATTCTCTCCAATGCACTTTAAAAATAGGTTAAGTCTCGTGCTCTTACCTCTGGATCCAACGTCTATTGGTCCTCCGCGCCCATATCCAATGACTAGGATATGTCTCCTCCTTTGTACGCTCCTTTGGGGTGTCTAGACGTAGAATTCAATGGTCCAGATCTTCTGCAACTGATCTCACGGTTGTTGTTGCTCCTCCTCCTGAGCTTTGTATTTCTCCCAAATTTGGGAAAATTTGTAAGTGTCAAAGGTTGTGGCCTTTGAGATTTTTCCTGCGAGCCTGATTGTTGGGTCTCGACTTGTGCTCTCCCTCCTAAGATTTCCAAACTTGAAGCAAGTTATCCTACGCACGCCTTTCACTATTCCTTCTGATCATTTTTCAACACTTCGATGAAGTGTGAGCGCACACTTGCACTTCTCCCACAGTCAAGGAATCAGACTGTCGCTCCCTTCTGCACTCCTTGCATAGGCTTTTATGTGCACGACGACACCTATTCTCTTGAACTTTGAACTTGCTAAGATTTTCTAATTGTCTCAACCCTTTGTTTCTTTGACATATTCGCATGCCCTCCTAGCTCTTCCGTTATATTTTCCTCCAGCGCCTCTACCAACACTTCAGCAGGGTGTTGGTCATGTGCATTCCTAGCACAGCATCACTCCTTGAGTCCTGAATTTTGAGAATTCACTAGCACACTCCTTGCGCTCTTTGTGAAAAATTGCACCCGGCTCTCCTCCGAGTATTAACCTTATGGTGTGCCCTCCTGGAAACCCAATTCTCTTCCTCTTGAGATTTTGAACTTGGAATAAGTTCACATCTTTGCGCACTCTTTGTGCTCTAGTGAGCCTTCAGGCATCTTTAGACTTTCAACACTTTGTCTAAGTGTTGGCCTGGTGCAATCCTTGCATAAGTATTGTCATAAATCCTGAGCTCTTTCAAGTTCATTGATGCACTCCTTGCATCCGCTCAATGCACACTTGCAAAGCTCCTTTCCCCATAGTTTTCAACAACTCTGGTCCCTTCTACCTCTCCCAACACTTCAGAAGGTGTTGGTTTTGTGCACTCTTGCACCTGCTCGAAGAACTTCTTATTGAGCCTTTCCTTCAGAGTGTTCATCAACTCTGAGGTGTCTCCCCTGTCTATTTACCATAATTTTCAGTAACTATGGGGTGTCTTCTCCTTAGCACTTCTCTTCTATCTGAACTCGAAATAGAGTTCTCATGTGCACACTTGCACCTGCTCAATGCCCACCTGGTAGAGCTCTCAAAGTATTCAACAACTCCGGTTATGCTTTCTCCTACACAAACTTTCTCCTCCAAGGTGTTCAGTAACCTTGAGGCTCCACTCTAAGTATGTCAACTATTCTGGTATGCCCTCCTAGCACGTTCTCCTTTGAACTCGAAGCAAAGTTCATATATGCACTCCTTGTGTTGGCTCATAGAGTTTCTAGTAATCTGTCATGCACTCCTTTCATTTAGCCTAAAAGAACCCAGAACAATTCCACGAATTCACAGATAGAGAATTCTATCTTTTTCCCTGGAAATGAAACCTATCTCATACATCTACAACATATACACACATAAACACACATTGATAACCTTCATAAACATTCACTGCACAAGAATTGATAAACAGTGAAATATGTTCTTTTGAATTAATACGAGAATGCTAATTACAATGTGTGAGTTCGGACTGCAACTGAGTCTTGGCTCTCTTATCGGTTTACAATGATCTTCTATCTCAACTTTCAGCAGCCCTCAACTACTTTCAGCAACCTCTACTGGGAATATGTTACAAATATTTATACAAGAGGGGTTCAATGAGCTTTCCCTCCAAGCTACCTTAGTGGCATCCTATCACAATTAAAACGCCTATCCATTGAGGCTTAATTACAATGAATGAACATTTACTTTCTCAAATCTGAGTCGATGCTCATGATCTATAAAACTCAAGCCTAATAAAGGAAACTTCCTCTACTACATGTACAAAGGAATCAACTCGGCTCTTCCAAACTTACAACATTTAATTTTCTTTTAATTACATTTAAATTTTAAAATTGAGGGAAAAATGAGACAGTTGGGGCCTCTCCCCTCCTTGAATGTTCTTTGATGTGCTAAATAGTTGGCGTGTTGCTGAGGTGGATCGATGCTCCTGCATCAAATGAACATCTTAGCCATCAAGGCATGGTCTGAGAACATGGAGATGTACTTTGCACTTCATGATTACACCTCCAAAATGAAGGTCTACATGGTGCTCTTCCAACTGAACGGGAGTGCTCTACTTTGGTGGATGACTCTCCTACCTCAACTAAACATGGTTGTTTAAGACGTGTCATGGGAATTGTTCGATGAACAATTTTGGGAGAGGTATTTTCGGATAAATTCATTGAGCGTAAGCTTAATGAGTTCAACGCCTTACGATAGGGTAGTCATTGTTGGCAAATGTTTAACAGGTAGCGTATGCTTGTCATTGATGGCAAGTACAACAGTGAAGATGGCAGGATCAGAGTGTGCATCAATGGACAAACAGGAACAATGTAAGCTTGGAGGAGAAGCGTCGTTGATCATTGGATCCCATCCAAAATTCTCGACGGCATGAGAACCGTCAGATCTAAATAAAGACAAGAAGAGCGTGCGCTGAAGAGAAGGATAGATCTCAGGCGTTAGATCTGAGCACAGGATCCGACCACCGTTGGATCAAGGAAAACCTGCACGGTGTTTAAAGAACAAGGAGAAGCGGGCGTAATCGCGATATGGGAAATCGTGACTTAATCTGAGCCGTCAGATCAAGCTTTGATCTGGACCGTTGATTCCAGTCAATGGAGAGGCATCGGGGATCGAGAGTTGGGCATGAAAAAGATTATTGACATCAAGAACCCCGATTTCGCGATATGCGATATCGCGATTCAATCGCAGCCATTGAATCGAGAATGAATCTGGACCATTGATTTAACTCCTTATCGGAGTTTCGTAGATCGGGACTTGAAGGTGTCGAGAACTCACATGGCAAAGTGGCGAAATCGTGAGAAGATCTGGGCCGTAGGATCTGGGGGAAGTATGAAGGACCAATAGTCGTTAGATATGGTGAAGCTGCAAGGTAGATATGATAGTCGTGGTCCATTGGATCAAGAGGACACATGGCGAAATATCGTCATGTCGCTGACTGGAAAGTCAAAGGAACGGGGTTTGATCTTAGCCATCAGATCGAGGTTTGATCTTAGCTGTCAGATCAAGGTTTGATCTTGACCGTTGATCCGACTCCATCTCGGAGTCTCGGCTATCGTGACTTGGAGTGATGAGACCCTTCATCACAGGAACTGCGAGATGTGAATTCATGAAGAGATCTGGACCGTCAATACACCAATATTCTAGACCGTTGATCCAGCTCCATCTCAGAGTTTCACCTATCGCAACTTGGAGTGACGAGAACCTCCACCTAAGGAATAACGAGATGCGAGATCATGAAAATATCAGGACCATCGGATTACCAAGAACGTGGATCGTTGATCTGAGCTCCATCTCGGAGCTTCGCCTATCGCGACTTTGAGTGATGAGAACCTCCATCTAAGGAACAACGAGATGCGAGATCACGAAAAGATCAGGACCGTCGGATCACCAAGAACGTGGATCATTGATCTGAGCTCCATCTCGGAGCTTCGCCTATCGTGACTTGGAGTGACGAGAGCCTCCATCTAAGGAACAGCGAGACGCGAGATCGCAAAAATATCTAGACCGTTGATTCATCGAGATCGTGGATCGTCGATCAGGGTCGATGAAGATCATGAGTTCGCAGCGCCTTTTAGCGCAGACAGTGGTCACTGCCTATGGTCACATGGAGGAAGGAGCTAGCGCAAAAAAGCTTTGTTTCGTAGTTTCAGAACTCATGACATGGAGAGTCAAGATGTCTCATCGTAGAATCTTTGAATTGCGAAAGTGTGAAACGGGTAAATAACGACAATACCCTTCAGAGTTAATCCAATGGTGCAGGTGAATTTGAACAAGATCAGAGGGCTATTGTTGCACGACACAGTGAAATTGCTTGTAACCATTGATGGTCTCTACCAGAGGATGCGAAGAGACTTCGGTGTGATTTCCAGAGGAGCAGAAGAGTCACATGGAATCTACTAGTGGAATGAAGACGACTCGTGGAGGCGATTGACAGCTGGATGGGATTGAGGCTGTAACTGAAACAGAGAAGGTGAGCTCAACTGTCACAGAGAAGATGAAGAGTCTCAACTTCCAGAGAGGCTGAGGAATCTCAGCATAACACCCAGTGATGCTGAACGTGTGGGAAAATACCGCCAAAGAAGCTGAAGAGTTACCATGATGATCGGGCAGATCACTCGAGAGGTGGAGGATATCGACGCGGTGTGAGCATGCAGAAGAATGGCGAATATTGCATGCACAAGATGCACAGAAGCTATATATACATGGTATAGAGAAGAGAAGGGTTGTTGTTGCGGTTGTTGTTGGAGGTTGTTGTGAATGTTGTTGGTGAAGGTGATTCATGTGTGAAGAAGGGGGAGAGTGCAGGAGTTGAAGAGCACAGAAGAGGAACTGTGCAGTGAATGGACATGGCGCACAGAGCATAAAAAGTGGAAGAACAGACAACGTAAGTGATGTGTGCAGAAAGGCAATGAGGCAGATAGAGCAATGAAATGCAGCAGAACAGTGATGAGTCTGGTAAGCCATTGTTGAAACATCATATCACTTTTATAAGTTTCAGTAGCAAATATTTATATTTCAGAGTGGTTGGGTGGAGCTAGGGAGGACTTGTGTCCTCAAAGGTTCAAGTGGGTTCTTGAACACAGGGAGTTGGTGCTTCCTTCTAGTTGGTGCTAGAGAAACCAGGGAGTTGGTGCTTCCTTCTAGTTGGTGCTAGAGAAAACAGAGAGTTGGTGCTCTCAGCAAGTTGCAACTTGCAAAGCTGAGGTTGTAGTCTCATTATGAGTTGGTGCTCATATGTATGATACTGTAAAGAATGTAAACATTACTTATCATATAAATAAAAAGAGGTTTTTACCCTGCATGGGTTTCCTCGGGAAATATCTGTCTCTGTGTTTCTCATATATGTGAATGATGTTGAAAGTGCCATTGTTTATTTCCCTGCATTATGGTGATTATCATTCAGTGTCTCTACAAAGAGTTTAAAAGAACCATAATTGTTTAAGCACAGAAACAACTGATTCACCCCCCCCCTCTCAGTTGTCTAACAGTCATACGATGTTGAAGTACGAGGTCGGGTTCATTGAGCTATTGAGGTATGCTCTGCATCTAAACATGGAGAAGTTAAAGGTCAACAAGTTTGTATTGGGCCTTAAATTTAACATTTGTGTGAAGGTGAGGATCTTAATGCCTCAAACGTTACACGATGTTGTTCAAAAGGCCCTCATTGTTGAGGAAGAGTTGAGCGGTGGGGCTCAGGGCAAGACTCCTTCTAGAATGATTGGAGAAATGACATCAGGAGCATAGTAGCATCATACACCAGCTAGACAGAACCCTAAGCATTGAGATACTCCTAGAGGACCTATGTTCTCAACACCACAATGACAGGATCCTCAACAAAGGACTCCTTACAGAGGACCAAAACAACAACAGCAATTTCGCCCACAGTAGCAGTAGAATTTTAGGCATGTTCATCAGAATAGACCACGATCACATACTATTAGGCTGACAACTTCTACTTCAGGGACAAGGCGCACTGGACCGAAGATTGAACGTTGGACATGTGGGGAGCCACATTACCAATGATATTGTTTGATTGAGAAGGCCAAGACGGTTGGATCTTCAGGACTCACTACAGTTGGAGATTTGGGCAAGGCCCATCGGATACATTCAGCAGTGAACAATCACCAATTCAAGAACTAGTCCATTGTGCTCAAGATGTTAGGTACGATCGTTGATCAAACTTCTAGTATCTTGATAGATCCAAGTACTATAGAGATATTTATTTATAGTGCAATACTAAAGAGAATTAAGGTAAAGGAAGTCGAGTAGGACAAGTTCAGATACATAGAAATGGCATCTGGTGCCAAACAGAAAGTTGGAGGGAAGGTTACAGACTGTAGCATTAACTTGGGTGATTTTGTAACAAATTACAACCTATATGTTATGATCTTAGGATCTTATGACATAGTTATAGGAATGTATTGGTTGGAATCGCATGATGTGACACTTAATTGTAAGACGAAACAGTTAAGTTTGATGGATGATTTGAGACAGAGTAGAGTAATTGTAGGAAGAAGTCAAGGAGTGTCCTTGAGGTTTATTTCTTCTCTACAATTGCATAAGAGTATGTGCAAAGGATGCAAGCTATATGCAATCTTAGCGCTAAACAAAAAGGGCAAGGCAGAAGGATTAGAAAACTTTCATGTAGTACAAGAGTTTGTGGATGTATTTTCCAGAAGAGTTACCAGGTTTAACACCCGAAAGAGAGTTGGATTTTACAATATACTTGAAACGTTGAACTGAACCGACAACGAGAATTCCATATCGGATGCCAATGCCTAAATTGTAGTATTTGAAAATGTAATTGAAGGAATTGTTGGACTTGGGACTTATACGTGCAAGTGTGTCACCTTGGGGTGTGCCAGTTATTTTTGTGAGAAAGAAGGATGGATCGTGGAGGCTTTGTATTAACTATCATCAATTGAACAAAGTGATGATCAAGAACCAGTATTCGTTTCCAAGGATAGAAAATTTGTTTGATCAGATGAAAGGAGAAATGGTGTTTTTGAATATTAATTTGAGATCAGGATATCATCAATTATGGATTAAAGAGGAATATACCACTAAGACTATGTTTAAGACAAGATTCAGACACTATGAGTTTACAATTTTACCACTCAGTTTGAAAAACGCCCTGGGGGTATTCATGAGTTTGATGAATGGGGTGTTCCATGAATACTTGGACAAGTTTGTTCAAGTATTTATTGATAACATATTGATTTATTCTCAGATGAAAGAAGAGCATGAAGAACACTTAATATTGTTCCTATAATGTCTACGATAAAAAAAAATTGTACGGGAAACCATCTAAATGTTCCTTCTACCAATCGAAAATTCATTACTTGGGACATATCATATCTGGTGAAGGTATCGTTGTGGATCCGGTGAAAGTAGAGGTCATTATTGAGTGTGTTATCACATAGAGTTGTAGGAGGGTCAAAAATAATTTGTAGGTTTTTTGTTGAGTCACGGGTTCTTTTTAGTTTAATGATTTCCTCCTAGAGTCATTTTTCAATTTTTGTTTTAATAAACCAATTCTTTTAGCATTATTCTAAGGTCTTGTGGTGTGGTTATGCCCTGGGCCAAATTTGAAATTATCATGACAAAGAGTGTTAATCCCTTAGCAGTCACATCCTTATAATCAACATCATCACCTTGACATCTCTCTCCCATAAGTTGTGTGAAGTACCTCCATCTTTCACTTTACTTGCTCATGTTGTCAGATTAGTTTGTAACTTAAGCGTTGTTAACTCACTAGTAGAGTTCACAGCACCCTCAAAGTACCCTTTTTCATTTTAAGAGAATCATTCACTTTTTGACATGACAAGATTTTGTATTGTTTCAAATATTATCTCTCATCTTACAGGGATCATAAATTTCAAATCCCAACAGTTTCCTTGAATCACTCAAAATTGAATTTTGGAGCAAGCGCTGCAAACTGTCACTGGTGCTACAAACTCTACTACGAACTGGTGGCAGAGGATGGTTGAGGTTAGACCACTTGAAGTTGTTCCTAATAAAATTTGGCGATGTCAACGGTTATCTCTAGTCTACCAAGTACTCCATGAACTTTCCCACCTTATTTTTGTTAGGATATTTAGAGACTTAAGACTTAGTTAAGATCTACTTGGTCTAATGTGTCGTTAGGTAAAAGTGTGTTTCCTAGTGTGTTTCTTTAGTATGAATTAGTTTTAATTTGTAGTTAGGAAATCCGACGGTCATGATATGTTCCCGACCTAGAGTGATCCGACGATTCATACTCTCCTCAATCTTAACATCCATTGATCTATGGCTTAACACCTGAATGGTCCATGATCTCTATTTAAATATCATGGAGGGTCATTTGTCGATGATTAATTGTGATAAAATATCTTGTAAAATATCTTTGTAATCTTTTTCTTTTCATTAATAAACTGCTCCAAGTGGTCATGTTGGTTGGGGCCATGGATGTTTCCCCATAGGGGTTTTACCACTTGAAAACATCGGTGTGTTGATATTTGATCTGTTTATGTGAGTGGTTACTGAAGGTGTTCATCCTCTGTTGGAATACCTATGTTGTTGAACATGGTATCAGAGATTATTTGAAGACCCACTCCTATTGTAGATCGAGATCGTGAAGCCGAGTTGCCTCATCTCCATTTTATGTCATTTCTATACATTTTTGGGCTGAGAGGGTTGTTCCATTTCATCTAGTGCACTCTTTTCATCCAGGAACAATTTTCGTTTCACTTGAAAAGGTTTCTGTTTGTCCAAGATACGACCATTATAGTCAGATCCCGAGGTATAAAGTTTGAATACGCATTTTTTAATTTTTTTGCAGAGAAGTATTTTGGTTTTATTTCGGTTTTGTATTTTTTTATTTCTGGGTTGCTACTCTTTTAGATCTGTGTATGTTATTTTCCCCGCACCCTTTGCGATCTTGAAAATTCAGAAACAGATAGGAAAAGGTGCATCTCCCGGGTAAGCTAATCAAGATCTAACCCTTGTTGTCATTGAGAAGAGAATTTTTTTTCTTGTGTAAAAAGAGTTTTTTTTAGCACGCTCTCCAAGGCCATCTTCAACAACAACAACAAAAACAACCCCAATCCTCCTTCTGAACATTACACTATGTTTTGCTAGACCATTTGGTTAAAAGTTTCCTTATTAAGTAAGAAGTCTTGAGTTCAAGTCTCTCTTTTGTTACTTTTTTTTGAAAAAGTTCATGCTAAAATTGTAAAGTGTATTTCACTTCAAGTATAAAAGTGAATCACTATATGTAGCTTTAATATTTTATTTTCGAGTTACTTATTTTGCATGCATCTTTTCTTTGTAAAAATGAGCCCCACTTCTCTTTATAGAAGTGGGTCACTTCATAAAGAAACTTACACTACCACGTGGTCCTTTGGTTATCGTTTATGCCTTTTTTTTAAAAGGGCATAACTCTCACATACGAAGTCTGTTTTCAATGCCGTGTTTTTTAAAACCGCATAACTTTTCGAGCTCTTTCCATTCAGATCATCAGTTTCAGTTTTTAAATATGTATTATCTTCATATTTAATATGGATTCTACAAGTAATCTCTTACTTACTAGCACCGACTACTTCCAATGGAAATCCCATATGGAGGATTTATTAAGAAGTAAAGGCTTGTACCGGATTACCTTGGGAAAGGAAACAACGCCCATTGATGCTAATAAAATATCCAAATGGGATAATAGGAATGACGAAGCACATGGATTAATCGGAATGTCCATCTCTTTGGATTTAAGGTTCCACCTTCAATCACTTGATCAACCCAAAGAAGATTGGGTCAAGATTGAATTTGTGTTTGGAAAAAACAATATTATTCGAGCACAACAGTTAGAAAATCAAGTACTGAATTTAAGTCGAAATGATTTTTCTTGCATTGAAGACTATCTATCTAAGTTTAAAACACTCGGACTTTTATGTGAAGAATGTAAGATAAAGATAGAAGAAGATTGTTGCATCTATCTTATACTTTCTAAGATAGGTAGTGCATATTATGTGTTTGTATCTACCTTTTATGCCATGCAAGAGGCTCTAGGAGAAGCTTATACAAAACCCAGTCTTGAGAACTTTTGTGATTCTTTGATTAGAGAGCAAGATAAGCTTGTACAACTTGGAGTGATCAACACTGCAGGTACCTCCAACAAAGCCTTAGTTTTCCATCAGAAAGATAAACCCAAGAATACTAAGAAGCAACATCCTGGCCACAACAACAAGCAATATAAGTGTCCCAAACCCACTCAGACAGCTTCTGCTCCTAATGGTGACAAAGGAGAAAAATATAAAAGTAAGAATACTAACAGACATTGCAACTTTTTTGATAAATATGGTCATGATGAGTCCAAATGTTTCAAGAAGATGGAATCTTTAGAAGCAACAATGAAGAAGCACAACATTAGTATTGATTCTACTTCTTATTCTTCTTCTCATGGACATGCACTTTCTGCTTTTGGTTTCTCCTTCAATACAACTTCTACTTCTAATTCTAATTTTGATGAGTGGCTTATTGATTCTGGAGCATATTATCATATGGCTAAGGATAGAGCCATATTTTCCACTCTAAATTAATGTAACACCAAGAAAATATTTGTTGGTGATGATAGATCTCTTAGTGTTCAAGGATCTGGAATAGTTCAAATATAAAATTTTCATTTCAATGATGTATTATGTGTTCCAAGTATTTCTTGTAACCTTCTATTAGTATATCAAATCACTCATTCAAGTGAAGGTAAAACCATAGAGTTTTCACCTCACCAAGTTGTAATCAAGGATCTAAAATATCTTAAGCATGTTCTTGCAACTGGAATTGGTGATGATATTACCAGGTTGTACAAATTTGACAACTTTGGGTCATCATATTTTTCATCAGTTTTTGTTGCTCATAGCGATGACTTGAGAAAACTATAGCATGAGTGGTTTGGCCATCTAAACTATCGCTCATTGAAAAAACTATGTAATCAACATATGGTGACTGGTCTTCCTCTTGTTTCATGTAGAGATGGTGTTTGTGTCGGTTGTGTTCTCGGCAAACATCATCGGGACAATTTTGACAAACGTGCCTCTTGGCACACCTCGGGCCCTTTGCAGCTTGTTCACAGTTATTTGTGTGGTCCACTTTCTTCTCCTTCTTTTTCTGGGTGCAAGTATTTCTTAACTTTCATTGATGAATTTTCCAGCCATACTTGGTTTTACTTCTTAAAACTTAAGAGCGAAGTTTTTGACAATTTTTTGGCCTATAAGGCCCTTGTAGAAAAGAAATCTGGACATCAAATTCAAAGGTTAAGAATAGATAATGGAGGCGAATATGTGAACAATAATTTTACAAGTTACTGCACTACATAGGGAATCCAAATGCAACACATTGTTCGATATACACCGCAACAAAATGGTGTTGTTGAGAGAAAGAACCGCACATTAAAAGAAATGGCTAATTGTATGATCCAATCTAAGGGATTAAGTCTAAAGTATTGGGTGGAAGCCATCAACTTTGCAAATTACATAGTAAATCGCACTCCCACAAAGGCTCTTAAAAACATAACACCGGAAGAAGATTGGAATAAAATTAAACAAGATGTAAGTCACTTCCGTGTATTTGGCAGTATAGCATGGACTCACATTACTGATGAGAAAAGGAAAGCATTGCAGCCTAAAAGTGAGAAGTGTATATTTGTTGGTTATTCTGAAGATTTCAAAGGTTACAGACTTCTTCAATCACATTGTAATGAAATTATTATTAGAAGATATGTTAAATTTGATGAAAATATCTTGGCATGCAAGCCTAATTCGGCGTGTGTGCCTTGTTTGTCCTGCAAGACTAATTCAGAGGTTGTGCCTTCTTCGGCCTGTGATCCATCTTCGGCATTTATGCCTTATTTTGATCTGGTTTCTTCTTCAGATGATGACAGTGAGGATGAAAATCCACCTCCGCCTGCTCACCCTCCTCCAGATGAGTCCTTTGAACCTGAACCAGCACCAGCTCCACCACTTCCTAGATGGATATGTTCAACACGAGAAGCAATTGGTGATCTTGTCGGTGATCCTTTAGATCAGCATCAGACACATTCACAGTTCCATCGAGCCTCTTCTCTTTTGGCTAAAGTTTCAGAAACTCATGATCTAGACACATTTGCAGAAACTTCAAGTCATCCAAATTGGGATACAACAATGAATGAAGAGTATCGTTCTTTAATGGAAAACGATACTTGGGATCTTGTACCTCTTCCAAAAGGAAGAAAAATTGTTAGATGAAAATGGGTCTACAAAACTAAGTATGCATCATATGAAAGTGTTGAAAGACACAAGGCTCGGTTAGTTGCCAAAGGATTTTCCCAAGTTGAAGGAATTGACTATAATGAAACCTTTTCCCCTGTAGCCAAAATGAATTCCATCTGCCTTGTTTTTTCCCTTGCTAGCTCACATAAATGGGAGGTCCATCCGATGGATGTTAAATCTCCCTTCTTGCACGAAGATTTGCAAGAAGAAATCTACATGGAACAACCTCCTAGATATGTCTAGAATGACTCTAGCCTTGTTTGTCACCTCAAGAAATCTCTTTATGGTCTCAAGCAAGATCCCAAAGCTTGGTATGCCAAAATGGACAGCTTTCTTATTGCCACCGGATTCTCTAGATGACATTTTGATCCTAACGTCTATACCAAGAAAGTAGGAAGCCATCTCATAATCATTTTCCTTTATGTTGATGACATTATCCTTACTGGTAGTGACTCAAAACTTTTAAACCATGTGAAAACAAGCCTTAAGAAGAAATTTGAGATGACAGACTTAGGCTTCTTGCACTATTTCCTTGGACTCCAAGTTTTGCAAACCAATGAAGGAATTTTTATTTCCCAGTCTAAGTATGTCTGTGACCTTCTTCGTTTCTTTCACATGGATGATTGTAAACCAGCCCCTTCTCCCTTCCAATCTGGAGTCAAGCTTACTTCCACCTGTACTTCTCCTAAATTTGATGTCACCCTGTATCGTCAGTTAGTTGGTAGCCTCTTATACTTGACTCATACTCGTCCTGATCTTTCCTTTGTTGTGGGTCTTGTTTCCCAGTATATGCAAACACCCCATGAAATCCATTGGAAAGCAACTAAAAGGATACTTCACTATGTCTGTGGTATAGTTCAGTTCGGGATACATTACAGTTCAGGGGGGACTCCTTTATTGGTTGGTTTCACTGATACAGATTGGGCCAGCGACCCTGATGATCAGAAGTCTACTGCAGGTTATGTTTTCAGCCTTGGTTAAGGACCTGTCACTTGGGCCTGCAAGAAACAACAGGCTATCGCACTTTCTTCAGCAGAAGCAGAGTACCGAGCAGTGGTAAATGCAAGTCAGGAATCCTTGTGGCTTCGACAGATCCTTTCATAGTTTGGATTCCAACAGCAACATCTAACCAACCTTTGGTGTGAAAATCAAAGTGCCATCAAGATCACCAAAGACCTAGTTCAACATCAATGTAGCAAACACATCGAGCTACACATGCACTTCATCGGAAAGCTCATTCATGATCAAGTTATTGAAGTTCTCATTTTCCCTACAGAATATCAAGTTGCAGACATTTTCACAAAGTCTTTCACAGAAGCGAAGTTTTCCAAACTTTGATCTATGTTAGGAGTTCATGAAGTTTTGATGTAGGAGCATCACTCCACGTCAGCAGCGTGTCAGCCAGCCAGCACGTCCAACATGCATTTAATGGAGAAAGGGAGAGGCATAGCCCTCTCAATTTTGAAATTCAAAATTTCAATAAATGTTGTAAGGCTTTTAATGCCAAATCATGCCTTTGTACAGGTAGTGGTTGAGGTTTCCTTTAATGGTTACCTGCAGCTAAGTCCAGATCAGTTAGGACTGGACATCCATTTATTTAATCTAGCCATAGGAGTAGGGGCCGCTCTGTGATAGCGATAGCTCAGAGATGGTGGTTGAGGATAAGCTCACGGGAGCCCTCATTTTGTAAGGGAGAGGAAGAAAAAATTAGGGTAGAGAGTTAGGAGGAGAGATCTCAGGTAGAGAGGTCTTGAGAGAGAGCTAAGACTTGTTACAATCCAACCTTTGTAAACATTTGTATATACATTTGGAAATTAATACAAAGAGCAGTTTTTCCGGCCCATGAATTGTCTGTGTATGTTTATGCATTTGAATGTCACCTGTATGCAGTAGATACATATTATAGATGGATTTTACTATCTGTCTGTGAGTTTGTCAATTTCTGTCTGGTTCTTTAGGTCGTGCAAGGAGTGCACAATAGAACACTGGAAGTTCTGTAGCCAGCAGAAGGAGTGCGCATCTTAGCTCTGCGAAGTCAGAAAGAACGTGCAAGGAGTGCCCACCAGAAAGATTCACAGACTCAAGGAGGAGCCTCAAGGTTTTTGAACACCTTGGAGGACAAGGAACTGTGCAAAGGAAGGCACAGAAAATAAACAGAACTACTGAAGGTTCTGTAAATCTCTGCCAAGAGGGCATTGAGCGAGTGCATAGAGTGCACTAGAGAACTCTATTTTGAGTTCAGAGAGAGGAAGTGTCGAAGAGAAGACACTCACAGAGTTGTTGAATACTCTGTAGGCTCTGCAAGGTGTGCATCAAGCAAAAGAATGCTAGGTGGGCGTAGAGAGTTTTCTTTCCAAGAAAACTTCTCGGATCTGAGTTTAGCGGAATACTCAGTAGCACAAGGAGTGTGCGATGGTGGACTTATTCTAAGTCCCGAAGCTCAAGAGGAACAGTTCCTTTGCACACAGAGCCACAAAAGAGAGGAGCAGAAGGTCGAGAAACCTTTCGGGGTTTTCTGAGTTGAAAAAGCTTAGGAGGGACAGCATTTCTATAATGCAGACAAGACCCGAAGGAACCGGGCTTGCAAGAGGAAGAGTCGAAGGCCGAGACCTTTGATACTTAGAAAATATTCTAAGTCCAGGATAAGTGTGAAGCTCAGAAGGAGAGTGTGCAAGGAGGACAGATCTGAACCATCAGATATAGCGCCACATACCCGATACTCGTCGGATCAGGCGAAGGCACATGGGGTTTAAACCCTTGGATATCCACACACTTCAGAGTTCAGGGTTTGGAGCGGCAAGGGATTTTGGAGTCGCTGCATCGCGAACTCCCTGTTCGCGAAATCACTGCAGTCATTGGATCTGGAGTGCGATGGCCTGAGAGCCGTTGGATCATGGATACATGCATAGGAGGAGTGCACATAGGAGGTGCACAGAAGATCACATCATGACCGTCAGATCTCGCGTAACGGACCGATAGCCATCGGATTCAAAAAGAGGAGAACGAGGGGTTTAACCCTCGTAGAAGCATCGTGACCATCCACCAAGGAGGGCACATGGAAAGTGGTCAAGGTTTCGGGAAAAGGACTGAAATATTTCTGTTCCAGGAGGACTGGGCCATTGATCTCTCAAAGGGAGAGATTTCGGCATTTCAGGAACCGGGGATTCGAAAGATAGAGGACAGGGGGGGATGCTCGAATCGAGGTTTCTTTAATCACGAAAGCCGGTAGTGCTTTGTCGTGGACTGTCATTTTGTTATTTCAGGACCCAGGTGTTTGAGAGGCCAGGAGTCAGGAGACGTGGAGTCCTGACTCGCGAAGTTGTGAAATCCTGAAAGCATGCGATGCCAGAATAGCACGGGACGAAGTCGTTAAGGCCTTTTCGGAATTTCAGCAACCGGGAGTTCAAGAGTGAAGGAGTCATGACACAGGGAGTCCCGACTCGCAGAATCATGAAATCATGAATTCTGAAATCTCAAAAAGAAGACGTGGTCACAGGTAGATTTCAGCATTTCGGGACCCAGGAGTTTGAAGGACCAAAAGTCGTTGCAGTCGGAATCGTGAAATCCTGAATCATGAAAGGCCGGTAGCACTTTGTCATTAATCCCTTTTCAGCATTTCAGATACCAGGAGTTGGAAGGACAAGGAGCCTGGGAGAGCTCGCATGCAGGAGTCCCGAAACCCTAAAACGCGAAGGGTGTGTTGGTCCAGAACAGAGAAGAGCGTCGAAAGATGAGTGCCTGCATAGGTTTTCTCAAGGCCTGTGCCAGAGGACAAAGGGACCTATGGATTTGTTCAAAGGGTTCCAACAGGAGCCTGAAGAGCTATTTCGGCTCAGAAGAAGAATGATCTAGAGACTGGGAGGTCGTAGAACCCTACTGAGGTAGGGGGTCTGTATCAAGTTTTCACTAAGGGGGGATAGGCTCTAATTCCTCCATTCTCCTATTATCTCACTATTGTAAATCCTTCAATCCTATCCCAAGTTGTTCTTAAGGGGGGATGTTAGGATATTTAGACACTTAGGAGTTATTTAAGATCTACTTGGTCTAATGTGTCGTTAGGTAAAAGTGTGTTTCTTTAGTATGCATTAGTTTGCATTTGTAGTTAGGAAATTCGACAGTCACAATATGTTCTCGGCATAGAGTGATCTGACGATTCATACTCTCCTCGATCTTAACAGCCATTGATCCATGGATTAACACCCGATTGTTCCATGATATCTATTTAAAGAGCATGGAGGGTCATTTTCTAATGATTGATTGTGAGAAAATCTCTCTATAATCTTTGTCTTTGCATTAATAAACTGCTCCAAGTGGTCGCGTTGGATGGGGCTGTGGATTTTTCCCCGTAGGGGTTTTACCACGTGAAAACATCGGTGTGTTGATCTTTGATCTGGTTATGTGAGTGGTTACTGAAGTTGTTCGTCGTCTGTTGGAATACCTATGTTGTCGAACAATTTTAAGGTCTGGAAAGGTTTGGGTGATTTTTCTTTTGATGGCGCTGTGAACTCCTGTCTAGCGCTGTGAAATTTCACAGAAATTGTTGATCATCTCCAGAGCTCCTTCCTCACATCCTGAATCTAGTCTTTTGAATCCATAAACACCATGTTTTTAAACTGCCATAGTCATTTCTCATTTATATCTTCTTCACTTATACAAACCTAGGTTTTCCAAAAAAACTTGCTTTGGCGCTGCGAACCTTGCATAGTCAACCTAGTACTGTGAACTCTTTGTTACAACACTTTATGAAGAAAATCATTTGCTGTAAAATTGTTTGTGGTTCATATTCTTGTTTGATCTAATGAAATTAACCCCAGTGGTAATCATTTGAGTCCTACTTAGACGTTTTATCCCTATGCAAATCTAAAATTCATAAAGTTGTCATACAAAATTTGTTGGGCCTATTTCACAAATATTTTTCCAGTATTCATTTCCCCTGTTTCCCATAGCTGAAAGAATACATGGTCTCATTCCTAGAGAGAAATTAAATATTTAATTTACAAAATTCTCATGCACACTGATATTTCAAAGGAGTCTTACCCTAAAAACCCTAACTCTTGTTTCTAAGTTTCACGTGTGAGAAATCATTTAAACATTGTGTTGAGGTTTTCCTAGCTAGTATTGATGGATAATCAGCAGAAGAAAATTAAAAAAGGAGGGGGAATTTTGAGGATTGATCCCTATGACATGAAATTGTTTGTTGTTTAACCCATGATCAGGGAAGTCTTCCAAAGAGTGGGTTGTTTTAATTTCTATCAGAAAATGCAGAGGGGGCACCCCGAGGTAGCCAAGGAATTTTCCCTGAATTTTGATGGGACCAAGACCAAGGCTGGGGTACTTGAATTTGAGGTATATGAAAAGACCATAGCAGTATGTATTGAAATACCTAATACTGGGGAGAGATGGTTTAAATCCATGAACCTAAATGCAGCCTTCTCCAAAGAATTCCTCAAACCAGAATATCAAGGAGACAACTTATCAAAAGGGGTGCCCAGGAACCATATGATTGAGGGTTTTGATAAGATGTTGAGAGCGATCCAAAGATACTTTACCTATGAAGGGATATTCAACATGATTTATCAGTATCACAAAAGACTACTATTGCACTTCACAGATAAATATTTTATGAATCTTCCTTTTTATTTGTTTAGGAGTATTGGAAAAATGGTCGACAAAGTCCAAGCTAAATCTAAGGCAGTTGAGACAAGTGTTTTTCATTCAGGGATGATTAAAATTATTGTGTTGGAGGAATTAAGGAAGAAAAACATTGGCTGATAGGAATTCATTACTTCTTCACACTTTCAATTAAATATTTCTCCTACTCAATAGTCCAAGGTACAAATCCCTCTTCAGGCTGACAGGATTGTAGATGCGGAGATCAACAAGAAGAGGAAGAGCACAGATATTGTTAAATATGAAAAAGCAATAAAGGAACATGTAGAATAAGGAGTATCTTCTCAGCCCCCACAAAGAGAGGTTTCACCTTTTCCATCTCCCAATCCAGTGGATACCCCTTCAGCTAGAACCATAAGTCTAAGAGGGAGAAACTTATTATTCTCTTCACCACCTATTTCAGACAAGGTCAAGACCATGAGACCTATTACCAGAGCATCAACAAACCAGGAAATCACTGTGGAGAAAGTGTCAGTGAAATCCCCCATCCATAGAAAGGGAAAACGTGTACCTATCAAAGATCCCATTGAAGTTGTAGACATAACTACTCCTACAGAAAATCCTACCTTTAAGAGGTTGAAGAGACAACTTAAAGAGGCCATAGTTGAAATTGCTAAATTAAAAAGCGAGGAGTTAGTTGAAAAGAAGAAGCTAAGTGATCTCATGGATATGTATCGTGGAACTCTTGTAAAGTCCAAGTTCATAGCTAAAATATTTAGACCTCTCCATAGGTATCTTAAGAACTTTTACAAACATAATATAGCCTACCAGAGTCAAATCAGAGGGCTAAAGATGGAGATACAACCTTTTAGGGAGGTACTGGTCAAGAATAATTTGTATCTTTTATCCCAGGTTGCCACAAGGACTTCCAGACTTAGAAAATAAAAAGAGAAATTTCCTAGAAACAATTTCAGTTTTGACAGTGCCTATTTTTACAATTTTGAGATTTTGGTGGATAATGATGCCTATGAACTAAATTTTTCACTCATATACCAAATCATGAGTTTTTACAACATCTTTAGCTCTGAAGATGGTTTTTGGAGTGTCTTTGGGACTCTAATGGATATGTTAAGAAGCTACAAGAAAGTTCGTAGCGCCTGGCACTAGGAACTGGCTTATACAGTCAAGTGCTACGAACTTCGCTACGAACTAGCTGATACAATTGGTGTTACAGAATTTGCTGCGAAGTCTTGTTTTGAAGGTTTCAAAACGATAAGTGATTTCCACATGGCTAGAGGAGTATGTGACAGCTACTTGGATGTCAGTTGAAAGTTGGAGGGACACCTAACAAGAAGAATATGTGCTCAAGGGACACTTCATCATGCATATTAAAGATGTTAGGGTAGTGGCCAGCATTAGCCTAGTTTGTAGCAGTTTGTTATTTTTTATTGTACAATTGTAGTTACTCCAGCTTCAGATGTGGGAATCTTATGCTAGAGGAAGGTATTTGAATTGTAATGCTATCATTCAAAACCTAGGCTATAAGATAGGCATAAATTCATTGAGGGGTTCGAATGGTTGACATGAGAGTCTTTTTGTAATGTTGTAATGTATCAGAGCCATCCCTGGATTTTTATGTATCAGACTTGAGAATTATTTTTTAATAGAAGTGAGCTTTCTTCCTGCCATATTACTTATGTCTTATTATGAATTTACTATCATTTGAATGCTTCAATTGATATATTATATATGTGTTACAATGGAGGTTTGATTGTGATGTTGTTATACTTTTTTATCAGAGTTTAGCTCTGATTAAAGATGTTCTTGTATCAAAATCTTTTCTTCATTGGTATGCTAGTACTACCTGATGCTAATAGTAGACTTATTTCATCTTCCTTACTATAGTATTCTATCTATCCACCTTACTCTTTAAAAATCTGATCTAAGTAAGCCAAGACCTCATTTGCCGATGCATTTTATCTAGAACTTTATGTGATTTACATTATTGTGTTGAGTTTGGATCCATTTGACACCTTATCTTAAAATTCACCTTACAAACCTATTGATGGGGGCTGAGCTTACAATTTAGCAGTCAAAGTGTGACTTTCATTGCTAACATTCTTGGCATCATTGTTGGGGAACATATTGAAAACATTTCCCTGGGATTGAACGACAAAGAAATGTTAATTACGAGGGTGCACAATAATCAGTACATTGAAGACTACAATTTGCACCTAGCGACTCCATTGTTTCAGTTGTGGATCCTAAAGGTAGACACCCGAGGTCTACTCCACATTTATCTCTAGATGCACCTGAAGTTGACCCAGAGAAGATCATCAAGAAAGGAAATGCTTCTCAAGAATGATTTCAGTTGTTGTTTCAGGTACTACTAGAAATTTTCATAACTCTACTTTTAAAACAACAAAAGTTGTATCTAGTGCTCCTCTTTTACCTTTTATTGAAACTCCTAGAAATTTAAATCTTGGATATTTCCCTATAGAGTATTCCTCTTTTTCTCCCCAATTGAAATAATAAAGCTTTGAAAATTGTGAAGTGCTTGCCTCACCTGATGTTGTAAGTTGGTTTAGACTTGAGAGTCTAGAGGATTTTCCTACCCTAGGTTCTCCTCCCTTTTTTAAACTTGTTGTGACCAAAGAAGAAGAAACTTCAAGTCCCTTGGATTTTCCACCATCCTCTTCCAAGAATCATCCTATGTTTGTTAAAACTGAAACTTCCCCATCCTATACTCTTCCTTCTCCTAAACTACCCATCATTTAGACTTTAGTTGTACCAATCAAGACTTGGTCTCCCCCTAATTCTCCTAGAATTTATAATCCTCCTCTTCATAATAAAATGGCAGGTGCAAACCCTCCTACAAATAGGATGGATTTCATAGTGGCTTCTAGGTATGCTCCTCTTGTGTTTCCTCAGCCTATCAATTCTCTCCAAGTTGGAGACTATCTTAAGTACATTCCCAAGTTTACAGGAGAAGAGGACATAACTGCAGAGGATCACCTAGCATCTTTTTATAGCTATGTTGATAATCTAAATATTTAAAATGAGGATGTATGGATGAGATTTTTTGTACAAAGCCCTGATGGTGAAGTCAGGAAATGTTTAGCGGTTTGCCTTTTGGATCAATTTTTGGGATTGAAGTCCTTGATGATGCCTTTTTAAGTCATTGGGGTGATAGAAACATTTTTCGTATTATATTACATAGTTTGGGTCACTAAAGAGGAAATAAGGGGAATCAGTTTCAGATTTTTCCCAAAGGTTTAATAAAATGTACAATAAATTTCCTACAGAAATCAAACCTACTGAAACCTCTGCCAAAATAACTTATGCTAGTGCCTTTGATCCTGAATTTTTCCTTCTGTTGAGAGAGAGAAGATCTACCTCTTTGTCTCATATGAAAGATGCATCATTAGAGGTGGAATCAAATATATTGGCAGTTGATAAACTAAGAGGAAAATATGAGAGGGAGAGAAGAAAACAAAATTCAGAGGATTCAACTTTTGATTCTTCTGGTGTCAAACCTCAGGTAGATGAATTGACCAAATTGGTTAAATCATTGTCTGTAGATATGGAAAAAATGAAACTTGAGGGAAGACAAACTAACAGAAAAACACAAGATACTGGCAACAGGGGTAATTTCAGAAGACAAAATAATGCTCCTCGGATCCTCCAAAGAGATAAGAGGAATAGAGATGACCAGAAGGTCCAAACTCTCTTAAAAATAACATGGTTGATGATGAATAAGGAGAGGATGAAGGGGAAGATCATGAAATTCATTGTCTCGGTGACACCTCAACCTACCCTCATTTTGACTCAGTCTTCCTATGAAGAATCTCTTATGAGAAATCAATTAAATGAATTAAGTAAAGGAGAGAAGACAAAATAAAATCAAAACAAGTACAACTTGAGGTCTAAATAGAAAGAAGGAAATTATAGTACGTCCAATCATCCTGAGAAATCAGAAAATTCTACTAAAACAGTGATTATAGCCAGTAAATAAAATGAGGAACCAAACAATCAACCTGTGATTAAGGCCGTTGTTACAGAAATTAAAGAGATCATGAAATATCCTTCTTCCTTGAGCTTTGAAAATGAAATACAACAAATTAATATTCCCATCCCATTTTTAGAGTTGATTAAGAATGAATAATTTAAGAGGTACATTTCCAAAATGATGCATCCTTATCTTACTCCACATTCAACAAACTCAATCAATTTACAAGATGAAAAACCAACAGTCATATTGGGGCCCTTGGTAGAATATAGGAATGATTCCTCCCCTCCCTTTTATACCTCGTTGAGTATTCATGATAAAATTCTGCATAATTTCTTGATGGACTTAGGTGCATCTCATAATATAACGCCTAAAATTGTCATGGATGAGTTGGGTCTTGAGATTACCAAAACATATCACGATCTATACTCTTTTGACTCTAGGAAGGTGAAATTCCTTGGAGTGATTAAAGACCTATTTGTTACTTTGTTTCAACTTCCCATGAAGAGTGTGGTCATGGATATTGTAGTGGTTGATGTTCCCCCTAATTTTGGGATGTTATTGTCAAGGTATTGGATTAAAATATTGGGTGGAACATTTAAGATGGACCTCTCATATGCCAATATTATTGTGTTTGGAGGTGAGCACAGAAGGCTATACAGAGAAGCATAACTAGCCTACATTATAAGTGATGAATTTAATCCCACAAACCATCCTATTTATGCAGTTGACACTGATTTGGGTTCTAGTATTTTGTAGCTTACTAATGTTCCCCAGACACCTTTGGAAATTAGAAAGAAGCCTCCAACAATGTGTGATACATCCCTCAAGTTACCCAAGTTTGGAATATGTATTTTGATGGGGCTTCTTCTAGAGTGTTGGTGCTGGAGTGGTTTTTATTTCTCCTTCTCAAGAAGTCATATCCTTGTCTTATAAGTTGGAGTTTGAAACTAAAAATAATGTTGTAGAGTAGAAGGCTCTGGTTTTGGGGCTGAGGGCAACTAAAGATATGAAAATAGAGGACTTATCAGTTTTTTTGGGATGCAGAATTGATTGTGCATCAAGTAAAAAATATGTATCAAGAAAAGAATCCAAGGTTGAGGACTTATATAAATGAGGTATGGGATCTCATTGATAATTTTTTCCTATCTTTTAACATCTCTTTTATTCCTAGAGAAGAGAATGCTATGGTTGATTCTTTGGTTGTTTCTGCTAGCAATTTTAAAATCCCATTACCCCCAAAACTCAAGTATGATGTAGAAGTGAAGTATAGGCCCTCTGTACCTGACAATGTCAAACATTTGAAGGTTTTTGAGGATGATGTTGAGATTAAGAGATTTCTGGAAACTATGAAAGAGTTTTCTTCTCTTCACATTGATCAAGATCAAGATACTAAGAAAAACCCTCATGATGATTTATTCTTGAACAAAATTGAAAACCACAAGATTGTCCAATTTCCCATTAACCATATTCCCAAAGGATTGGTCCCTTTGGAGATATTTTTTGATAGAAATGATTTGGTTGTAAAGGCTAAGGGCTCAAATTAATAAGTTGATGTGACACAATACAATTTAGGTGCTGAGAAAAACCCCAAATATGTCAAGTTGTCTAGTAGTCTGTCAGAGGAACAAAGGTCTGAATATGTGAAATTATTAAAATAGTTTGTTTATGTATTTGATTGGAAATATGAGGACCTACAAACTTATGATACAAGCATCATTGAACACAAAATTCCTTTGAAAGATGATACCAAACCATTTAGACGGAAACTAAGACAGATAAATCAAATGGTGTTTCCTATTATGGAAAAGGAAGTCAAGAAGTTGCTTGATGCTAAGATCATCATACCTTTGAGTTACGTTGAGTGGGTGGCTAATCTAGTCCCTTTGAGGAAAAATAATTGTGAAATCAGACTTTGTGTTGATTTCAGAAATCTAAACAGTCGTTCCAAGAAAGATAATTATCCCTTTCCTAAGATGGAACATATTTTGCAAAGGGTAATTGATTCATCAAGGATGTACATGATTGGTGGCTTCTCAAGACACAATAAAATATATGTTTTACCTGAAGACAAAGAGAAAACAACTTTCACTACTCCTTGGGGCACATTCATGTATGCCAAAATTCCCTTTGGTCTCATGAATGCAGGAGCAACCTTCCAGTGTGCAATGGATATTCCCTTCATTGGGGAAAAGGACAAATTTGTGGTCATCTATCTGGATGAAATTACAGTGTTCTCAAGGTCTGATAAGGAACATTATTATCATTTGAAGAATTTTTTCCTAAAATATAGAAAGTTTGGGTTGTCACTCAATCCCAAGAAGTCTTTGTTTTCTATGAAAGAAGGCAAGTTGTTGGGACACATTGTCTCAGCAGAAGGGGTAAGGATTGATCCAAGTAGAGTAGAGGCCATCAAGACTTTGTCTCTCCCTAGGTCCAAGAAGGATATTTAGTCTTTCCTGGGTAAAATAAACTTTTTGAGAAAATTCATCTCTAACTTTGTTGAATTGGTTAAGTTTATCACATCTATGCTTAGAAAGGGAAATGAGGTAAAATGGACTCTTGAAGCTCGGAATTATTTTGATCAAATAAAAAAATCATTGAATGAAGCACCTGTTCTTATCAGCCCTAATTATTCAAAATAATTTCTGATATTTTATTTTGCCTCAAATGACACATTGATTTTTGTTCTTCTTCAGAAAAACACAGATGGTATGGAACAACCCATTTATTTTTTCAGCAGGGCATTAAGGGATGCAGAGGTGAGGTATGATATTATGGAAAAGCAGGCTTATCTTTGGTTAAATCCCTCAAAGCCTTCAGGGTATATATTTTTCATTCCAGAATTATTGCCTATGTTCCTTCAGCTTCTGTGAAAGAAATTGTAATCCAGCCTGACATAGATGGAAAGAGGAGTAAGTGGATTGACAAAATTCTGGATTTTGACCTTGAAATGAATCCTACTAAGTTGGTGAAGGGAAAGGTTTAGCTAGGTTGTTAGTTGAATCAAACTGTAAAGAACTTGGGGTTAATTTCATGAATGCAGATTTTTTATATCAACAGACTTATATTGCTAGCAACATCTCACAAATTAGTCCTAAATTGATAGAGTGTAATTGGTACAAGGAACTTATATATTTCTTGCAGACATTGTAGCCCCCACCTCGACTTGACAATACTAAGGTGAGAGATTTGAAACTCAAAGAAATCAGATACTCCATTGTTGATCATGTTTTGTATTGGAAGGATCATGTTGGGATTATTTTAAGATGCTTAGACCCAGATGAGGCAAAGAAAACCATGTCTGGCTTTCATGATAGCCCATGTGGAGGCCATCATTTTTGGAGGACCACGGCATATAAAATACTCAGAGCTGGGTACTTTTGGCCTAGTCTATTCATTGATGTATGCGCAAATATCAAGGCCTGTGATAAATGTCAGAAATTCTCAGGAAAACAGCAACTAAAATCCCTACCTATGAAACCCATAATGGAATCTGGTCCTTTCCAGCAATGAGGATTAGATTTCATTAGAGAAATCCATCCATATTCAAGTGGCTAGCATCGTTGGATACTAACTTCCACTGATTATTTTACCAAGTGGATAGAATCCATTCCTACAATAAATGAAACACATAAAGTAGTTATTAGCTTTCTGGAATACTTTTTATCTAAGTTTGGGTGTCATAACAAGATTACAGCTTTTGAATTTTAACCCCTGGTCAAGTTCTGTGAAAAGTTTGGAATCCAACTCATTCATTCTACTCCTTATTACCCTCAAGGTAATGGCTTGGAAGAATCCTCTAACAAAATTCTAGTAAATATCATCAAGAAAATGTTGGAGGATAACAAAAAATCTTGGGATTCAAAGTTGAAATTTTCTCTCTGGGCAGATAGAGTGACCACCAAGAGATTAATTGGTACAACCCATTTTCAGTTGGTCTATGGAACTGAGGTTGTCTTTCCTTCTCAACTTGAATTACCTGTGGAAAAGTTCTTACAATATCAACAAGGAGAACCAGATGATATGGTTAGAAGGATGCATTAGCTAGTAGAAGTTCAGTAGACGAGGGAGTAGCTCCTTGATAAAGCACAAAGTCATCAGTAGAAGATCAAACAAGCTTTTGACAAGAAGGTAAACAAATAAAATTTCCAGCTAGGAGACATGGTGCTCAAGTGGGATGCACAAAGGAAATGTAAAGGAAAACTTGGTAAATTTGAAGCCTTGTGGATTGGTCCTTTCAAGATTTCTGAAGTTTTTCAAAATAGCACTTATAAATTGCATAACTTGGAAGAATCTGAAATTTCTGGTGGCCCAGTTAATGGGCACTTTCTGAAGAAATATTTTGCTTAAATCCATGAGTGGCTTTCCCTTCCATTGTACATATCAATTTTAGTTTGTTTTTGTTTCTCTTTAATAATGACCCCATAGCCCTTGGATAAGACACTGAAACTACTTGTTATTGGCAGCTCACAAGGAGCATGCCATCCCCTGTGGAGCCAATGTTATCACATAGAGTTGTAGGAGGTTCAAAAATCACTTTTAGGTTTTTTGTTGAGTCATAGGTTCTTTTTAGTTTTATGATTTCCTCCTACAGTCATTTTCCAATTTTTGTTTTAATAAACCAAGTCTTTTAGAATTAGTCTAAGGTCTTGTGGTGTGGTTATGTCTTGGTTCAAATTTGAAATTATCATGGAAAAGAGTGTTAGTCCATTAGAAGTCACATCCTTCTAATCAACATCATTAGCTTGACATCTCTCTCCCATAATATGTGTGAAGTACCTCCATCTGTCACTTTACTTTCTCATTGTTAGGAACCAAATATAAATATAACATGGAAAAACCTCAAAATAAGTACTCAATGCCTTGAAAGAGAGATAATTTCAGATAATAAGCATCTTTGAGTTGGAAACCTCCTTATACACCACATGAATGTTCAAGTACAAGATGATTCCAAATGAAAATGTCTCATTGGTATATATAGGAGACTAGGAGGTATAATTACAACTAATGGACTCAAGACGACATAAATAAAATAACATTACTAATGTAATAATCTCCAATTAAGGGGTAATGAGCCACTATTTAGGGCTTAACATGCCTTTCCCCTTGAGATAAGTGTTGTTCACAACACTTGAGTAACTCTAGATGCTTCTGTATAAAATACTCATCTTCCCAAGTGGAATCTTCAGCCGGTAGTTTCCTTCATTTAACGAGATACTCAGAAATGGAACTATTCCTCAGCTAGTGAATTCTTGTGTCAGTGATGGCTTCAGGCTTCAATATGATTTTTCCTTCCTCTTCAAGTTATGGAAATATAGTTTGAACTGGGATCTTGTCACCTATAACCTTCTTTAAGCATGAAACATGGAAAACTGGGTGTACTCATGAAGATGCAGGCAACTCCAATTTGTATTCCATAGTACCAATCTTTTGTAACACCTTATAAGGGCCATATTACTTTGGTGATAATTTATTATCCTTCTTGGCTTTCTTAAGGGACATCTGTTTGTATGGTTGTAGTCTTAAAAACACTCAATCCCCTACTTCAAAACTTCTTTCACTATGTTGTTGATCTACTTGTTGTTTCATGTCATTTTGTGCCATGGTTAGGTTGTCCTTTAAGATTTGGAGAACTTCTTGTTGATGCTCGATGTGATATTCCACTTCTTGAACCTTATATTTTTTTTTTAGAGAAGAAGTGATGGAAGGAGGGTGGTATCCATGGAGTGCCATAAATGGTGTCATTTTTGTTGCAGTATGAAAGGAAGTGTTATACCACCATTTTGCCAAGGGTAACCATTTGAACCATTGTGTTTGTTTATCAGAGACAAACCAACGAAGGTATCCTTCCAAACATTTGTTCACTATCTCAGTTTTTCCATAAGATTGAGGATGATAAGATGAGCTATGAGCCAATTGAGTACCCAAACAAGAAAATAATTATGTCCAAAAATGTCCAGTGAAGATGGGATCTCTGTCACTTACAATTTTCTTTGGGCTGCCATGTAGCTTTTGAACTATCTCCATGAATGCGGTGGAAACTATACTGGATTTGAAGGGATGAGAGAGTGCACAAAAGTGTGCATACTTGGTGAGTCTATCAACAATCACCACGATGACACTCTTTCCTTCAGACTTTGGTAACCCTATTATGAAATACATGGAAACCTCCACCTAGCGTTGACTTGGGATGGCTAATGGTTGTAAAAGACCTCGGGTCTTAATTGTTTCCACCTTGTTTTGTTGGCAAACCAAACATTCTGTGACAAACCTTTGAACATCTATGTTAAGGCCATCCCAAAAAAATTCCTTCTTGACCCTATGGTAGGTTTTCAAAAATCTCGAGTGTCCTCCTACTGGAGAGGTGTGAAACTCCAATAGTACCTTTTTTTTGAGTTGGCATTCCTTATATAAATATAAGCGATATTTGTACCATAGTGAATCATTTTGATTGGTCGACTTTCAAAATCCATGGGCCTTCCTTCTTGCATTAGGACAACACCAATTCCATTTCCTGAGGCATCACATTCCACAATAAAGGTTTTTTTGAAGTCTGGAGTGGTCAAGACATGAGCTTTGCACATCACCTCTTTAAGTTGTTCAAAAGCTTTAGTTGCCTCTAGAGTCCATGAAAATACATCCTTCTTGGTTAGTTTCATTAAAGGTGTTGCTATTCTTCCACAGTGCCGAACAAACTTGCGGTAGTAACCCCTGTCAAACCCAAAAATCCTCTAAGATTCTTCAATGTTTTGGGAATTGACCAATCCATCATGGCCTTAATATTGTTAGGGTCTACCTTGACACCTTCATGAGATGAAATATGACCCAAATACTCTACCTCCTTCACCCCAAAGAAATATTTGGATGGTTTGGCATATAGTTATTGCTCCTTTAGTAGTTGTAGCACCTTCTCAACATGTCGCACATGATCCTCCCAAGACTTGTTATAGATTAGTATATCATCAAAAAATACTAACACAAATTTTCGAAGGAAGGGCTTGAAAATGGAATTCATCAACCCTTGGAATGTGGAAGGTGCGTTTGTAAGGCCAAAAGGCATGACCAAAAATTCGTAATGGCCTTCATGAGTTCGGAATGTTGTTTTTGGGATATCTTCTTCCTTCATTCTAATCTGATGATACCCTGAATGAAGATCCAAATTTTTGAAATAGATTGTTCCATTTAGTTCATCTAACAATTCATCAATGATGGGAATGGGAAACTTATCTTTAATAGTGATCTTGTTGAGCTCTCTATAATCTAGACACATACACCATGAGCCATCTTTCTTGAATACCATTACCACCAATGCAGAGTAAGAACTTTGGCTAGGTCTAATAATGCCATCCTCTAAAATTTATTCAACCATGCGCTCAATTTCACTCTTCTGGGCATAAGGGTATCTATACGGCCTAAATTTAGGAGGAACACTCCCAGGAATTAGCTGAATATCATGATCATGATTTCGAGTGAGTGGAAGACCTTTGGGAATATCTTCAAATACTTTGAAATGCTTATCAATGATCCCTTGGAGATCTAGACGAATAGATGGATTAGATGTTTGAACATATAGTGAGCATAATTGTGCAATAACACCTTGATGCCCATTTTTCAATAATTTTGTCATGTCATTAGAGCTTATCACCTTACTAGGTTTCCCTGTGATACCTCTTAACTCAATTTTTTTTCCTTCCAATGAAAATTTCATGAAAAATTTTTGAAAATTAAAAGCCATTGTTCCTAATGATTGTAACCATTGGATCTCTAGTACAACATCAGCACCACTCATGGGTATGGCAATAATTGGACTATTCATTACATATTCCCCCATATTAAGATTGATCTTATTGCATTTTCCTGAGCAATTGATAGTTCCTCCATCTGCAATCATTACTTGAAACTCTGGCGCTGGATATACAAATAAATTGAGAGCTTTGGCTAATTTATAGTGAATGAAATTATGAGTACTACCAGAATAAATTAGGACTATTACCTTTTTATTTTTGATATATCCTTCGATCTTGAGGGTTTGAGGAGTGATAATTCCAGCCAATGCATTACACGGTATCGTGGCATCAACTCTTCAGACGAGATTCCTTCTACGTTTTCATCTTGAGATGGTTCTTGTTCTTGTTCTTGTTCTTCTTCCTCTTCACAATATATGTAGAATAATTTCTTCTCACCACACTTATGTCCCTTACTGTACTTGCGGTCACAATTAAAGAATAAACCTTTTGCTTTTCTTTCCTCCAATTGTTGAGGTGTCAACCTTGTAGGTTGAGGTGTTTTAGAAGAAGGAGCATTATTCTCTCTATAGATGTTAGGATTGGTCCTTCTAGTAGCCATAGCCATAT
>ML777187.1:2021873-2037548 GCA_009831015.1 Picea engelmannii
TTATATTCAATCTTTGGAAGTTCTCAATGTGCTCTGTAACTGAACCCTTTTGCTTGAGATTTATCAATTGGCTAAAGAAGGTATTTCTCCTTGTATCCTCATAGTGTGCTATCATTTCTTCCGTGAAAATTTTCCAAGTGACGGGTGATTTGAGAGAACAAATCCATCGATACCATACAAATCGATTAGGTTCTAAATATAAATAAGCAATTCATACCTTTTGTGTATGTGGCACATTATTTATATCAAAGAATTGCTCCATCTGAAGTATCCATGTGATTGGGTCCTTGCCATCAAAATTCCTCGTATCGATCTAGAAACGTGGTTGGTCTTCAACCCAAAGTTGGAGTTTCTCCATTATTGATTCATCTTCCTTGTGTCCTCACCATGAATTCCATGGGATACATTTTCACTTTCAGGTGTCCTCTCTATTAGGAAATTTTTCAATCCTTTCATGATCTCCCTTTTTAAACCATCCATCTTAGTGTCCATTATTGCCTCCAATTTAGCTTCAGTTGAGTCCATCATCCCTTGTAGTTCATCTTTTGTCATTGTCTTCTTTTGTAATTCATTTATGTCCCTACGCATTTATTCAACTTCATCAAGAGTCCAAGTAGGACTGTCTGGATGCTTATTTGGTGTAGAAGTTCCCTTTTTGGGTGGCATGTTGACCAAGTATCACTTTTGAACCTTGATTTTGAGGTGGTTCTGCTAGACAATCTTTCTTTTGTTGTATCTCCAAATTTTCGGCCCTTCTGGGTATGAAATATTTTTTTTGTAGTTCTCTGATATTTCTTCTCTGCAATTCCACGGTCTGATCAAAATAGGATGTGCCAAGTGGAATTTACGGTAACTTCCCCACAACTTGCTTATTTTTGTCCTTTCCAGTAGATCTCACTTGTGTAGCGTGCCCCGCACAAAATAATTGATAAAAATTATGAAACTTGTACCATAAATACTATGGATTGTCCACTATCAAATGCAACCAGTCTCACTCAATTTGGATACTCTAGGAAGAAGTTATGATTCTTTTACCTGGAACACCTACATGAGACTAGTCAATAGGAATAGTATGATACCCTATCTTCCACGGGGTGTATCTATAAATGTAAGATGACATAGAATATGAAATTGTTTCCATAGATAGATTACTAATTTTTGTGAATACCGTCCGGATTTTAGGGTCTCAAACATTACAGAAAAATGTTTATAGCCAAAATTCTGCAATGACTCAATTCATGATGATTCCAGAACCCTATCTTACACAGGATGTAGATCCTAAATTATAAGGCCTAAAGAGCTGAAATTTTAACCCACCGTACCTTTATCCCTCTACTAAATATCCTCCAATCCGTTCCTTCTAAAACGTTGCAGAAAAAAATTTATAGCGAAAATTCCAAGTTGTCTCAGATGTAGCAGCGAAACCTCGAGACCTTGAGCTCTGATACCATATGTTAAGAACCAAATATTAATATAACATAGAAAAACCTCAGAATAAGTACTCAAAGCCTTTAAAAAGAGATAATTTCAAACAATAATCATTTTCAAGGGGGAAACCTCCTTATACACCACATAAATGTTCAAGTACAAGATGATTCCAAATGAAAATGTCTCCTTGGTATATATAGGAGACTAGGAGGTACAATTACAACTAATGGAATCAAGCCAACATAAATAAAATAAAATTAATAATGTAATAAGCCCCAATTAAGGGGTAATGAGCCACTATTTAGGGCTTAACACTCATGATGTCAGATCGATTTGTAACTTAAGCGTTGATGACTCACTAGTAGAGTTTGCAACGCCCTCAAAGTACCCTTTTTCATTTTAAGATAATCATTCACTTTCTAACATGACAGGAGTTTGTATTGTTTCAAATATTGTCTCTAACAGCTTACATGGATCATAAATTGAAAATCCTAATGGTTTCCTTGAAGCACTCAAAATCCAATTTTGGAGCAGGTGTTGCAAACTGTGATTAGCGCTACAAACTCCATTGTGAACTGGTGGAAGAGGATGGTTGGCAGTTCGACCACTTGAAGTTTTTCCTAAGAAAATATGGAAATGTCAGCAGTTAGCTCTAGGATACAAATTACTCCATGAAATTTCCCACCTTATTTTAAGGTATGGAAAGGGTTGGGGGATTGTTTCTTTCGGTGGCACTGCGAACTCCTGTATGGTGCTGCAAATTTTCACAAAAAGTGTTGATAAGCTCCAGAGCTCCTTCCTAACACCCTGAATTTGGTCTTTTTAATCCATAAACACCCTATTTTTAAACTACCACAAAAAAATTTCATTCACAGCTGCTTTGCTTATCCAAACCTAACTTTTCCAAAAAACCTTGCTCTAGCGCTATGAACCTTGCACAGTCAACCTAGTGCTGTGAACTCTTTGTTACATCACTTTCTAAAGAAAATCATTTTTTTCAAACTTGTTTGTGGTCAATATTCCTGGTTTATCTAATGAAATTAACCCCGATGGTAATAATTTGAGTCCTACTTAGACGTTTTCTCCCTGTGCAAATATAAAATTCCTAAAGTTGTCATACAAAATCTGTTGGGCTTGTTTCACAAATAGTTTTCTAGTATTCATTTCCCCTGTTTCCCATAGCTGAAAGAATACCTGGTCTACTTCCTACAGGGAAATTAAATCTTTAACTTACAAAATTCCCACTCCCACTGATATTTCAAAGGAGTCTTACCCTAAAAACCTTAACTCTTGTTTCTTTGTTTCACCTCTGAGAAATAATTTAAACATTGTGCTAAGGTTTTCCCAGCTAGTATTGATGGATAATCAGCAAAAGAAAATTAAAAAAAGGATGGGGCATTGTCAGGATTTATCCCTATGACATGGAGTTGTTTTCTATTGAACCCATGATTAGAGAAGTCTTCCAAAGAGTGGTTTTTTTTAATTTCTGTCATAAAATGCAGAGGCAACACCCCAAGGTAGATAGAGAATTTTCCCTAAACTTCGATGTGACCAAGACCAAGGTTGGGAACTTGAATTTGAGGTATTTGAAATGATCATAGTAGTAGCTACGGAAATACCTAATATTGGGGAGAGATGGTTTAAATCCATGAACCTAAATGCAACCTTCTCCAAAGAATTCCTCAAACCAGAATATCAAAGAGACAACTTATCAAAATGAGTGCCCAGGAACCATATGATTGAGGGTTTTGATAATATGTTGAGGGTGATCCAAAGATAATTTACCTATGAAGGGAGATTCAACATGATTTATAAGTATCACATAAGACTACTATTTCACTTCACAGGAAAATATTTTATGAATATTCCTTTTTATTTGTTTAGGAGAATTGGAAAAATGGTCGACAAAGTCCAAGATCAATCTAAGGCAGTAGAGACAAGTGTTTTTCATTTAGGAATGGTTAAAATTCTTGTGATGGAGGAATTAAGGAAGAAAAACATTGACTGGGAGGAATTCATTTATTCTTAACACTTTCAATTAAATATTGATCCTACTCCACAGTCCAAGGTACAAATCCCTCTTCAAGCTGACAGGATTGTACATGCAAAGATAAACAAGAAGAGGAAGATAATGGATATTGTTAAAGATGATGAAGCAACAAAGGAACATGTAGAATAAGGAGGATCTTCTCAGCCCCCACAAAGAGAGGTTTCACCTTTTCCATCTCCCAGTCCAGTGGAGACCCCTTAATCTAGAACCACAAGTCTAAGAGGGAGAAAGGTATTGTTCTATTCACCACCTATTGCAGACAAGTTCAAGACCAGGAGACCTATTACTAGAGCATCATCAAAGCAGGAAAGCACTATGGAGAAAGTTTCAATGAAAGCCCCCATCCATAGAAATGGAAAAATTGTACCTATCAAAGAGCCCATTGAAGTTGTACACATAACTACTCCTCCAAAAAATCCTACCTTTAAGAGGTTGAATAAAAAACTTAAAGAATCCATAGCTGAAATTGATAAATTAAAAAGGGAGGAGTTAGTTGAAAAGAAGAAGCTAAGTGATCTCATGGATATGTCTCGTGGAACTCTTGTAAAGGCCAAGTTCATAGCTAAAATATTTAAACCTCTCCAAAGGCAGGTTAGAAACTTGTACATACATAATATAGCCTACCAGAGTCAGATCAAAGGGCTAAACATGGAGCTGCAACCTTTTAGGGAGGAACTAGCCAAGAAGAATTTGGATCTTTTAGCCCAAGTTGCCACAAGAAGGAGTTCTAGACTTAGAAAATAAAAAGAGAAAATGCCTTGAAACAGTTCCAGTTTTGGACAGTGCATGTTTTTGCAATTTTGAGATTTTCATGGATAATGATGCCTATGAACTAAAGATTTCACTCATATACCAGATCATGATTTTTTACATCATATTTAGCTCTAAAGATGGTTTTAGGAGTTTTTATGGGGCTCTACTAGATATGTTAAGCAACTACAAGAAAGTTCATAGCGCCTGGCACTGCAAACTGACTTATACAGTTAGGTTCTATGAATTTGTTGTGAACTGGTTGATACAGTTGGCGCTACAGAATTTGTTGTGAACTCCTATTCTTGACATTTCAAAAGGACCAGTGGTTTCCAGATGGCTAGAGGAGTATGTGAAAACTGCTTGGCTGCCAGTTGAAATATGGAGGGACACCTGACAAGAATAATATGTGCTCATGGGACACTTCATCATGCATACTAAATATGTTAGGGTAGTGGCCAGCATTAGCCTAGTTTGTAGCGGTTTGTTATTTTTTAGTGTACAGTTGTAGTTACTCCAGCTTCGGACGTGGGAATGTTATGTTAGAGGGTGGGATTCGAATTGTAAGTCTATTATTCAAAACCTAGGATATAATATAGGCATTATAAGTCATTGATGGATTTGAATGGTTGACATGAGACTCTTTCTGTAATGTTGTAATGTAACAGAGCCATCCCTAGAATTTTATGTATCAGACTTGAGAATTTTTGTTTAATAGAAGTCAGCTTTATTCCTTCAATTTTACTTATGTATTATTATGAATTTAATGTCATTTGAATGCTTCAGTTCATATATTATATATGTGTTACAATGGAGGTTTGATTTTGATGTCGTTATAATTGTTTATCAAATTTTAACTTTGATTAAAGAAGTTCTTGTATAAAATGATTTTCTTCATTGGTCTGCTAGTACTGCTTGATGCTAATAGTAGACTTATTTCATCTTCCTTACTACATTCTTCTATATATCCACCTTACTCTTTAAAACTCTGATCTAAGTTAGACAAGACCTCATTTGCTAATGCATTTTATCTAAAACTTTATGTGATTTACATTGTTGTGCTAAGTTTGGATCCATTTGATCCACATTATCTTAAAATTCACCTTACAAACTTATTGATGGGTGTTGAGCTTACACTTTAGCAGTCAAAGTGTGACTTTTAGTGCTAACAGAGTGGCCAGCACTGACAAGCATGCAAGAAGTACGTAGTTTTATGGGCTTAGCGAGATATTATCAACAGTTCATCAAAGGTTTTTCAAAGATAGCAAATAAAATCATGGAATTGCAGAAGAAAAACAAGAATTTTGTATAGAATGAGAAATACGTGAAAGAATTTAAAAGGATCAAAGAGTTTTTTATGACAACGAAGGTACTAAAGGTTCCTGACATGGACAAATAATTCTTAGTATGCACAGATGCATCCAAGGAAGGCTTAGGTAGAGTTTTAATGCAATACGGTCGAGTGATCACTTACATTTCAAGGAAATTGAGAAGGCATGAAGAGAACTATGCAACACGTGACTTGGATTTATTAGCATTTGTATATACCTTGAGAGTTTGGAGACATTATCTGATTGGACAAAAATTTGAATTAAAGACAAATCATTGTGGATTGCAGCATATATTTACACAGAGTGACTTGAACGTGTGACAAAGGCATTGGTCAAGATTACTTAGTGAATACGACTTTGAGATTACTTACATTAAAGGAATGGTGAACAGAGTGGCAGATGCATTGAGTCGGATACCACACATATTCTCAGTAATACTGCTTAAGATGAATATTCGAGAAAATATTCTAGCCTTATAGATTGACGATGATTGGTACAAGGATGTTAAGAATAGTATTGGACAAGATACCATGATGGTACCGAAGTATGGATGTTAATATTTAGACAATGATGAATTATTGATATTTAATGACAGAATTTGCATACCGCCTAACGATGAATTAGGAAGTTTGATCTTGAGTGAAGTGCATCGATCATTGTACATGGCTCATTTAGGAGTCATGAAGATGAAGGAAGACCTTAATCCTTTATTCTTCTGGAAATGAATGAAAGCGTACATAGTGAGTTACATGGCAAGATGTCTGGAATGTCAGCAAGTGAAGGATGAACATAGACATCTAGTAGGATTGTTACAGCCACACGCTATTACTGAATCGAAGTGGGAGGTCATTTCGATGGATTTTATTATTGGATTTCCATTGACGGTAAGGAGACACGATTCAATTTTTATGGTAGTTGACACTTTGACGAAGAGTGCACACTTTATTCCAGTACATATGACATCTCAAGTGCAAAATATAGCCATAGTTTTTGTTAATGAGATTGTGAGGTTACAGAGAGTATCAATGAGGATCATATCTGATCATGGATTGGCGTTTACATGATGGTTTTGGACAAGTTTCCAAGAGGCCTTGGGAACACAACTAAACTTTAGCACAACATATCACCCAGAGATAGACGGGAAAACAGAAAGAACGAACCAGATTTTGGAGGATATGTTCTGTATGTATGTAATGGACCAACAAAAATTTTGGGAAGACTTCCTGTCACTGATAGAGTTTACATACAACTATTGGAATATTTTTTGTTGTCATTGATGTCAACCCTAGTCATTGGTTTTGGACCGCAAGATTGATGAAGGTATTTGGACATGAAGGACAGTGCACATGAAGACACAACACCCATGGATGGATAGTATACAACATGTTGTTTCCGGTGGTAGGTGGCACATCACGTGGATCCTCATGGTTGAGGAGAAATGAATTTTTGAACATGACAAAGTGAATTGAAGAAGGAAGTACAGGTCATCCCTGAAGATAATTAAAGAAAAGAATTACAAAATAAGAAAGTGTCAGGTCGGCCTTAATGTTAAAAGGAAGTGGCATAAAGAGTATAAATACATATCATTATACATTCATTTTATACACACAAGTCTAATTTCAGATGAAATCTGAAGTAAAGAAGGATGGATTCCAAGGGAGGATGAAGTCATTTGGTGATGTGTTCTAAGGTATGTTATTTACACGTCATCTTACCATTTTCATTGTAAAATGTTTTCTAGAATGATTCAGATGGTGAAATTGATATGGTCTTGAGAAGACATATCTAGGTACCTATGGTAAAAATTTCAGCTCTTTATTCTCTATAATTTGGGAGATACACTCTATGGAAGATAGGGTTTTTGACTAGTCCTCAAGCTAGTCATAAATAGGTGTTACGGGTAAAACAGTCATAACTTCTTCATAGAGAATCCAAATGAAGTGAGACAAATTTTATTGGAAAGATAACAGGCTATAGTTTCTTGTGTGAGAGTTTTTGAATCAAATGTTAAATATTGAGCGTGAAACATTGTGTACAAATTCACTCTTCTAAATAAACCAGAATTGAATAAGGTCTACCATTCTCTCTATAACTTCTTTTTAGGGAGGCTTCAAGGAGTGAAACTTGGAGCAGTTTTAGAGAATACATTGAGTAATATTATCTACAGGATCAGATTATTCCAAGAATTAAAGAATTTCATAAGTTGAAGAAGTCTCAGGAAGCATTATCAGGTTCTATGTGATGGTTGGTTCATGGTAATGATTTATTGTAAAGTTTTATTATCTCTCATATATTCTTGGGTGGAAGGAAGGGGCAAGGATGGATAGATAAACCCTCTCTTGATATTGGAGGATTGTATCTTCCTCTTGGAATTTTATCCCTCCCTTTATATTTGGAAGTTGTAGCTACCTTTGGAATTCATTACTTCCCTTGAACAATAACTATTGAGTATTTCTCATATATTGTGCATGGTGTATTGTGGTGTATTGGTGTAACTCTTATACTATTGTTCATTGATCATTGGATATAATTTAATGTCTTAAGTATAAGTTGAAAAAGTTTTTAAATTGTACTTGATATTGATTCACCCCCCTCTCAGTATCAACAATTGGTATCAGAGCAGGTTGCCTTCAGAACAGTTTAAGCACTGGAAGGAAAATCTTGAGAAGAGATGGATGACCATGAGCACATTTCAAATGGGATTCAAATATTTGATGGAAAAAATTATGCATACTGGAGTGATAGAGTGAAAACTTACCTAAAAAATTTGGGAGTAGACATTTGGTACTTAGTTCTAAATGTCTATGTAATCCAAAATAATGCTCCAACCGATCCAAATGAGAAGAATATTATGAGTTGTAATTCAAAAGTCAAACATGTTATTCTAGGATAATTGGCACCAACTATTGCTAGCAAAGTGATGGGATGCAACACTACTAAAGAGGTATGGGACAAACTCAAGAGTATTTATGAAGGTGATCAAAAAGTTAAGCAGGTCAAGCTTCAACGACATAGAGCAGAATTTGAAAATTTGAAGATGAATGAAAAGGAAGATATTGCAATAGGGATGATTTTAGGGGCTAAATTTCCCTCATGGGCTAATTTTACATGGTTTTCCCAAAAATGAGATTCGCTATTTAAAAAATGATTCACCCAAATTCTATAGGATAAAATTATTTTACCTTAAAAATAGCCAAAATTTTATAAAAACTATATAAAATACTTGGAAATTTGAATATTTTTACAAAAATATCGTCAAACATTTATAGTTGACATATGAAGGATTAGTAAGATTCACCAAGGTTTCTACATTTTAAAATAAATTTCCATCCTTAAAAGCATCCCTGTATTGCAACCTATTTTCTTAGAGTTGATGAAGTTTTTAATGCTATCAGAGGATTAGGTGAAGAGCTTGATGAATCCTTGGTTGTACAAAAGGTGTTGAGATCACTTCTCTTGAAGTATGATGTTAAGGTCTCTGCCATTGAAGAAACTAGGGACTTGACCAAAATGACAATGGATGAATTACATGGGTCTCTAATAGCATATGAAATGAGAACAGGTACAGAAAGTGACCATCCAAACAATGAAGCATCCTTTAAATCCATAAAGAATACAAAAGACAAGGATAACGACCTTGATGAAGAAATAGAAAATTTTGTAAGAAGGTTCCAGAAGGGAAGTGGAAGATACAAAGGTAAGTATCCTCTCAAATGATTTAGTTGTGGTAGAATAGGACATATTGTTGAAAACTACTACTATAAAAAGAGAAGTCTCAACAATAAAAAGAGCTTCTACTCCAAGGATGATGATATCTCCTCATATGAGAATGATGATGAAGATAATAATGGAGGAGAAGTCATCTTCATAACCCAAGAAACCTAGGATGATGATCACAAGAATTCTAAATAAGAAGAAATCATTTTTGAAGAAGATTCAGATGAAGAAACCAACCTTGATTCCTTTTAGGGATACAAAGACAATGCAAAGAGTGAACAAGAAGATGAGAATCTTAAAAAGTTGAAGCATGTTGAAACTAAAAATAACAAGCTTAGAAACAAAAACATAATACTAAAAGGTGAATTGAGTAGTTGTGAAAAAAGAGAATTGCAAGCTTGAAAAGACCATTGATAGCTTGAAGGACCATTAGAAGATTATGAGAAATTGAAATCAGAATTGGATCACACAAAAGGGGAGCTGCTATTGACAATAGAAAAATTGAAGAAGTTTGAAAAAAGAACTGAAAAATTAGATGAGATCCTTAGCAGTCAAAGATCTCCAAACGAGAAGACGAGACTAGGATACAATGACAGTTTGAAGACAACAAAACAAGAGAATGAAGATGAAAATGATGAAACCAACACTCTAGAACAAGTTGAACAACAATATAGAAGACCAAAATTCAGAAGGAATGAGACATCAAGAAGATCCTCTCCCATCAAGTATGAAAGAAATCATTATGAAGGAAACTATAAAAGAATAGATCGTGAACCCAGATGGACCACACCACAAATAATATTGCTTACTCCCAGGTATCAAAATTTATTTCTTGGACATTGTTATACTTGTGTAAATTTTGGACACAAGGCAATCAATTGTAGAATCAATGAAAGGAATAACTACGCAAGCTACATGAATGGTGAAAATAGTATATATGGAAATGTTTGTAGACCTGTGAACATAAATTATAATCCATTTGACCCATTAATGGATCAAAATATTGTATGTTACAAGTGCAATAATCTTTGGTCACAAAGCACAAGATTGTAGAGAGATGAAGAAAGATAATCGTATGCCAAATGTTTGTATACCAACTACAACATGGAAAAGGAAAGAAATTTCACACAATGAAAATTGTCAAATAGAATTGGTCGCTAAAGAATGCAAAGAAGAATATGAATGGTTCATAGACAGTGGGTGTTCATCTCATATGACCAGAGATCAAAGAAAATTTGTCAGCTTGAAGAAAAAGGGTGGAAATGTTGCATTTGGAGATGACTCATCTACCAAAATACTTGGAAAATGAACTGTAAAGCTTGAAAGTGAAAATGTAAAAGCAGGAAAAGTCCTATTGGTTGAAGATCTGAAGCATAATCTCCTCAGTGTCATCAAAATATGTGATCAAGGATACACTCTTACGTTTGACTCTCGAAAATGTAAAATCAGAGGAAATAACTCAAGAAGATTGGTTGCAACTGCAACAAGAAGACCGAATAGCATATACATCCTAGACATGAAGAAGAGAGAGAATACAGAAGCCACACAAAAGGATTACAAGGAAGAAAAAGTCACAAGGACCAAAAATAAGGATGAAGTATTATTGAGTGCCACATGTTGAGGGGGAGCAGCCCCAAAGAAGAGAGTTACCTTTTGCCATTAAACTCAAGGGGAACAACCCTACTCAGGGGGAGCATCCATACTCTTTGCCATTGATGTCAAAGGGGGAGAGAAATTGGGATCACGATGATAGGAGGAGAATGAGTGTTGCCAACAATGACAAAGGGGGATATTTTTGGAATATTGGTTGTTGTCATTGAGGTCAACCCTATTCATTGGTTTTGGACTACAAGATTGATGAAGGTATTTGGACATGAAGGACAATAAACATGCAGACACAACTCTCATGGATGGATAGTATACATCATGTTGTTTCAGGTGGTATTTGGCACGTCACGTGGATCCTCATGGTTGAGGAGAAATAAATTTTTGAAGATGACAAAGTGAATTGAAGAAGGAAGTACAGGTCAGCCCTAAAGATAATTAAATAAAAGTATTACAAAATAAGAAAGTGTCAGGTCGGCCCTAATGTTAAAAGGAAGTGGCATAAAGAGTATAAGTACATATCATTATACAATCTTTTTATACACAAAAGTCGAATTTCAAAGGAAATATGAAGTAAAGAAGGTCGGATTTCAAGGGAGGATGAAGACTTTTGGTGATGTGTTCTAAGGTATGTTATTTACAGGTCATCTTACCATTTTCGCTATAACTTTTTTTATAGAACGATTAAGATGGTGAAATTCATATGGTATTGAGAATACATATCTAGGTACCTATTGTAAGAATTTCAGCTCTTTATTCGCTATAATTTGGGAGATACACTATGTGGAAGATAGGGTTTTTGACTAGTCCTGAAGCTAGTCATAAATAGGTGTTCCGAGTAAAACAGTCATAACTTATTCATAGAGAATCCAAATTAATTGATACCAATTTCATTGGAAATAGAACGGGCTTTAGTTTCTTGTGTGTGAGTTTCAAAATCATATGTTAAATATTGAGTGCAGAGCATTCTGTACAAGTTCGCTCTCTTGAATAAACCAGAATTGAATAAGGTCTACCATTCTCTCTATAACTTATTTTCGGGGAGGCTTCAAGGAGATAAACTTGAAGGAGTTTCATAGAATACATTAAGTAATATTATCTACAGGATCAGAGTATTCCAAGAATTGAAGAATTGCAGAAGTTGAAGAAGTCTCAGGAAGCATTATCAGGTTCTATGTGATTGTTGGTTGATGGTGATGATTTAATGTAAAGTTTTATTACCTTTCATATATTCTTGGGTGGAAAGAAGGGGAAAGGATGGAGAGGTCAACCCTATCTTGATATTGGAGGATTGTATCTTCCTCTTGGAGGTCTATCCCTCCCTTTATATTTGGAAGCTGTAGCTACCTTTGGAAGTCATTACTTCCCTTGAACAGTAACTATTGATTATTTCTCATATATTGTTCATGATGTATTGTGGTGTATTGGTGTAACTCTTATACTATTTTTCATTGCTAATTGGATATAATTTAATGGCTTAAGTATAAGTTGAAAATTTCTTTAAATTGTACTCTATATTGATTCACCCCCTTCTCAGTATCAACAACAACAACTGCTACCAGAGTATGATTAAGATGGAACCATTTGAGTTTCTTTACGGGCGACCGTGTCAGACATCGTTGAGTTGGGATCAACTTGAGGATAGGGTCCTGATGAGACTAGAAGTGATCCAAGAAATGGAAGAACAGATGCAATCGATAAGACATAGGATTAAAGAAGTGCAGGATTGATAGAAGAGCTATGATCATGTGCATCACATTGACTATAGTTATGAAGTTGGCGACAGAGTTTTCTTGTAGGTAAAACTACACAAGAGTTCGATCAAGTTTAGAAAGGGTGTTAAACTCTCTCCTAGGTTTGTGAGACCTTTCGAAGTTGTGGAAATGAAAGGACCCATGGATTATCGACTAGCCTTGACTAATTATTTGAGGCGTATGCACGATATATTTCATGTATCTATTTTTTGACATTATATTAGTGATCTGTCACATGTTATTGACATGATTTCTTTGCAGGTGTCGGACAAGGGTGCTCTCATGGTGGAGCCAATCCACATTATGTACCATCACATTCGACAACTACGAAGTCAAATATTCAATCAGGTCAAGGTCTTGTGGGACAACTATAGTCCACACTCTACTACCTGAGAGGATGCATACAAGATGCGTCAACAGTTTCCTTACTTGTTTGATAGATTAGACATATAGATCTATGTCATATACTTTTAATTACTGCATGTATATAATGTACAAACTTTGGGACAAAGTTTAAAACAAGAGGGGGTGTATGTAACATCTTGTTCTATTGAGCACACTTTCATTGACTTATTCTTTGAGGACACTTGCGTGCAAGTGATCCGGTTATGGTACATTGTGATTTCGTTTTGATTATGGGTTATATATGATGATGATGATGATGTTTTGTGACTTATTGTTATATTAATGTATATGTATTGGAAGATGTTATTGACGATTTTTATTGAGTGTGCAGGACACGTGACAAGTTATGGATGTTGATGGCATCGATGAACTTCTTTTGATTCTGGATTGAATCAGGGATTGGATTGTATTTGTTTGAGTATTTCATTTTACGCACATGTCACATATGATTGATTACATTATGATTTATATATATGGATTATTGACAACTTTTTTTCAATGGATGCAGGCTTGACGATGCTTTAATATGACTCACATCAGGAGTAAAAGGGCCATACACAAAAACCATACATTTGAGGGAGAGGTGTGGCAGCGTCCCTGTCACAACCTACTAGAACTTTCGATATGGTATGAATGGTAAGTTAACGATTACCTAGTTCAATAGGTCCACGATGTCGTGAGGGAAGACTGAAACAGTCGCTCATGAATATATCTAAGGGGTGTGCAATAAGGCGAAGTCTTTATTCCTTAGAAGCCCTTAGTCTCTCACAAGGTCGTCCGAATGGAGTGTTGACTCTAAGGATCAAACAAACTTCCAAAACTATTTTAAGGCAAGTGGCACCCTTCGAGCACGGAGGTGTGTCTTGATGGGCATGTCATGTAATTAAAACTTAATTCAATAAATCTAGGTGGCCTAGAAAACATTAAAATGTTTAGACCTTTTTGGAATAAAATAATTATTTAATCAGTAAATTACAAACATAGAATCCTAACCAGAGTCTAAGCCTAAACTAAGTTCAAGTCTAAGTTTAATTAAGGGAATATTTAAAATGTTAAATGAAATAAAAATGATTTAATATAAAATCAAACTCTAGGAAGAAGGTAAATAAATAAAAAAATTAAAATGATGGATAAAATTGCACATGTGTGCATGAAATTAATAAAAGAGATTTTTGAATAAAAATAAATAATAATAAGAGAAAATAGGTGTACACATAGAATAGTATCTAGAGTCAAGCTACCACTAAATCTAACTAGAAGAAGACTCATAATCCAACTCTAACTAAGATCTAGTTTGGGGACACTTATTAAATGAGAATTTGGGAAACAAAGGGACAACTAAGAGCGAAAATAGGAATACATTGGGGAATGTGAGGGAATTTCTCTTTTTAAATAAAATAAAAATGGTAATCACTTATGCAATTTGGGGAGAGTGTGACAAGTGTGTGGGTGAATAATCATAATTAATTTAATCTAAAAAATTAATTATTTGTGCATGAGGAAATGTGTTAGTGAGAAAATTTATATAAAAAAAATGGACTAGAAGGGAAATGGATCTCACTTATTCTTGGTAATGTTATGCTGCCAAAAGTTTGTGGACTGTGTTTTACATGTGAGAGTTGGAATACCAAGCTTGTAGAAAGAGTGGGAGCTCTTCCTTGCAAGGCAAGACTTGGAGCTATTGTTTGTTGGTTTCATGTGTGGCCCCTTTATAGCTTGATGGGATAAGGAGGAAGAAGAGTACCCCTAGCATTGACTGAGAGATACCGATGAAATTTGGTGATTAGCAAGTGGAAGAACAGAAGGAACACAATTCTAGAATGACATCGTCAACTCCTCTCTGTCTTCCTGGTTTCAGTGTTTTTATTTCTTAATTTTATTATTGTAGTAAGAGTTAACTTATATATTAGATTTTAAAATCGCTGCAGCATCATTTTGCAAGTCTGGAAAATAAAATTTGGTGTAGCCTTTGCGGAATTACTTTGAAAATATGGACTTTAGAATTTGTAATTTCTCTGCCACAAAATTTCGAAGTTTCTATTCGATGTGATTTTAAATTACACCCATAATTTAGAATTTGTATTTGTTTGCTTTCATTTTTGCAAAAATCGGATTTCATATGAACGCTGCCAATTTAATTTACATCCCAGAAATACGAATCCATCCTTTTTATTTTCTACCATTCAATTTACAGACCTTGATGTCTAATATTTTGATTGCTGAAATTTTTTAGGCAAAGTGGAATGTGGAATTTGTTATGGTCTTCGTGAACTAACTCTGTTTCTACAACGATTTTAAATTACAAAAAAAAGGGATTTCAAAATTCGTTAACTGGAGAGTTGTCAAATTATTTTACAAGCCCAGAATTCAAATATTCATTATTTCACTACAAAATTAATTTACAATTCTGACTACAGAAATTTCAAAATATCGCTTCCAAATTAAAATGCATCCCAGAAATTTATTTTCCTAAATCATTGCCAATCAAATTTAGAGATCCTGAACTCTGTTATTATTTTGTTTGCTATCAATTTTTTTGCAATTCAAAAGTTTAGATTTTTGTATGGTCATTATTGTCAATTCGGAGATTTAGAATTAGTTTTTGGTTTGCTGCTTATATTTAGCAATATCTGGG
>ML777187.1:2037945-2055201 GCA_009831015.1 Picea engelmannii
TTTTTTTTAATATGAAATTAATTATATTCCGTTGATGAGAAATGAGGTCCAGGCATAAAATAAATAATTGAGGTGTAATGGTAAGGAGTTAATGGGAAACTAGTAATGAAAAATAAAAGAATGGATATATTATTTTCTTGATCTTTTTCTTTTATTAATAATTAACAATTAGTAATACATTAAAAGTAAACTGAAGTGGATTCCACTGGTTACCATTGAATTTTTGGGGCATAGGAATTGGATCCTGATTTGTAAGTAGAAGTTAGACATGTATAATAATTATAATTATTATATATAGATACATAGGTATATAATATTATTATAAATTATAATCTTAAAAAAAAATTCTCTATAAGATTTGGAGTTGATATTATGGATTTTAGTTTTAATGATGAGTAATTTAATATAAATGTCATAAATATTAGAGTGACATATTATTGCAAGCCTTTTAGATAGATAAATCGTTACACTACTAAGTTGTTATGAATCGAATTTTGCATTTCATATTAAAATTGCCACAGGATGTATTCCCCTGGAGGGTAAGGATATTCATTTTCTATAAGTAGATTTCAATTAAAATTATTATATTGTTGTTGTAATTGATGGGTAAGTCGTGCTTAAGGAATCTAAATTGTTAAGAGTTTATAAAACTTTTATCGATGCTACTTCCTTATAGATATATAGATTATAATGTTAGTTAATGTAGAAACAAAATGACTTTAATATGTTATTTACATATAGCAAACATAATTTTATGAGTTGTAGATGATTGCATTGATGTATGAAAAGGGTAGTAAGCTACACGTATTGAGCTTTGAATAATTGATAATTAAGTTTTGTTGTTGATTTTTTTCTTAAATTTTGGAATAGGAATGGGGTTAAGGGAATTAGATACCTCCATGTTCTGTAGAACAATTGTCAATCCTGAGACCTTAAATGGTCAAAATGAATCAGATGAATCCTGGACTTGAGCGTTGATTATGTGTCTTGCAGGTCCTAACCTTGCAGGGTAGGTTGGTGGGTAGATAATATTGCTATATTTATGTGATATGATTGAATTATTAGTATCAATGATGATGTGTCTAATTATTATGGTGTAACGATGTGGATGACAATAAAATTGGCTTACGTTGATGTGTGTTATTGATTCTTATCATTTGTTCCAATTGTTGTTGTTATATAAAACAAAAGTTTACCATTATTGTACTCACTTACATTGATGTTGTAAACGGAGGGGATGTTACATTTAGTTTCTAGATTTTAACTTCAAAGTAACTACAGAAACTAAAATTTTGTAGTCACTCTTTTATATTTGTGTTATTAATTAATTCGATTGGTTTTGTGTATACAAATGTAAAGGGTTCTTACAAAGACGAATATGGTGGGATCTTGTAGCTAAAAATGTCAAAGGGAAATAAGGAAACGGTTTAAATATCATTATGAAGAGTTTTATACACTGATGATTGTTCTAGAATTTTTCAATCTGGGCTAAATCATAATAGACTAATAAATTTTGGGTATAGTTTATGGCCAACTGACGTCGAATTTCAAAAAAATAAGACATGGTTTTTTTCCCAGAATGGACCAAATTAATTGAACCTCGAGGATTTTACTAAACAAATTAGTAATCTAACAGATATCCTCGGTCCATTAGAAGTCATTTTTCAAGGTTGCGCCCATTCAACAGTTAGAGCCAGACTTTTTCTTCATGATATAAATATAGGGTAGATTTGACACTGTTGGGGTGATAGACCTGGAGAAACAAGACAACACATTATCATGCTATTTTAGATACTAGGATTGGACCAGAGGTTAGAAATTCTTGAAGGAAGACTATGTGCATTGTTGTAAAAGCCTTGATTTTTTAGTTTTTAAGACCTTGGATTGTATTTGATTATATGGTGTTTTATATCCTTTGGTAATACTAATCAAAGCTAATGGAATACTATTTTTTCAAGACATATTATTTTCTATCAAATTTGTTTATGAATGAAATCTTATTTTCTCAAATTTATGCATTATTGTTAGAATATACGAGAAACCTTTTCTTTATTTTCATTCTTAACTGAATTTGATATGAATGAATAGGAATTGAATATGAATATGCACATCAATGAATGTTGGTAACTATTTACTAATTTTGTTGTTGATATGCATGAGCCTTAAATATTGTTTGAACTATAAGAACTATTTATGAAGTCTAGCAATTCATTTTATTTCATTTTTAATTCATGTGACTGATAGTGGGTATACATGTTGGTGTTTTCTTAGTAACTATTTACTAAGTTACGATTAAGATGTATTTACATTAATTGTTATCTAGTTATCTAACTATTTTAAGATCTTGGTAGTTAATCTTTTATCTCATTTTCATTATAATTTTTCATCTTGCTCTTGATTGAGGGAGGGACTATTCTCTTTTTCATCAGGATAGGTTGCTTTCCTTTTTTTTGTTGCATTATATTTTTAATTGCATTTAGTTTGGATTTAAAGGGGATACAAGGAAAATATCATTTCGAGGAGCAATTCACAAGAGGTTACCGAACAATATTTTCGGTAGGAATCACCATACCAAATGTATAAGGGCCTAATTGGGGCCATGACCGAGTAATCTCTTTATAATGTTGAACATGGTCAGTTTTGGCCATCAACATTTTTGGCACTAGAGGGAGGGCCAACTGGAAAGTATGCCCTTTTGAGATTTTTTTCTTTAATTTTAATCATTTTTAAAATGGCTCCTATCATTGTTATGGAACATGCTTTCAGTTTGTCTAGGTCTACTGGGAGTATTTCTAGAAAGACAGTTAATCTCTTCCAAAAATTGAGCTTTAATGGTGAACATACAATTTATGCTTCTCATCATTTATCTTATCTTAATATTATTTGCAATCATTTACATGTATTTGATGAACATGAGATTTGCAGACTCTTTATTATTACCTTAAGAGGATGAATGCAAAGTTGGTTTGAAATGTTACTAGACAAATCCATTTATACATGGAAATAGTTCATGGAGTCGTTCCTTAATGCTTATGAGGATTACAATTACAGAAAATTGTGGTTGGAAGTGGAGAATATCCGTAGACATAAAGGTGAGCCTATTGATGATTTCTTTTCTAGGTTTATGTTAATTTTCTTTAGATTTCATGGGAAAGATCAACCTTCTAGAGAAGATGCATTAGATTAGTTTTTCTATTTAAATTATCTTTCTAACACACAAGATCAGGAAAACAATGATGAACATGAAGATGATTTGTTTCATGATATGCATGTTACTAAATATATTAGTCCATCCATTATTGTCGATTCAAGGTCTAATTTTATTGAATCCACTGATAATAATGAAATTGTTATGCAACAATAAATGTTATCAACTTGTAATACACAGCTTCAGGAACAAGAGAAGGTACATTATTATTTAACTCTTTTATTAAACAATGGTAGTGGAACTCTTGTTGAAAGAGACATGGTGGAAGAATATTTAATGCTTAAATGCCTTGAAACTGAAAGTGTAAGTGATGGTTGTATCAATGGTAATTTTTCATTTTCTTATTCAGATATTGAACAAGTTCCTCCCATGGTTACAAATAATTTATCATTGGATCAAAGGTTGCATGATAAATTTTCCTTTGAAGAAGTTTACGAAGATCTTTCTATTAAAACGGAATCGTTTAATTGCATTGGGTAAAATCATGAAAATGGGTAACACTTTTGTGAGAATCGGGTCTCCAAAATTCTTGGCGGCATTTTTTCAGCCGAACTCTTTTTTCTTTTGGTCGAAAGAAGTATTTTTGGACCAAAACGTTTTTTGGTCGAATGTTTGCACATCAAATTGAACAGATCCCTCGCGGTGCCCTCGATAGTCGTGTATAAGATTTTCCAGATGATTGTTTTTCCTGTGGTAAGCATATTTTGGCTGAAAGAATTTTCATCCAAAAGGTTTATTTTTAATGGAATCCGTTAAAAATAAACATTTCGGCCAAACAAAAATAACTTTCGGTCAAAAGAATATTTCAGTCGAAAACCTGCAAATGGGATTGTTTGAAGGAAACTGCAAATTCTCTCCAACTTACTTGAACTTTGGAGGTAGAAGACTCCTGCAAATACTCAGAATTTAGTTTAGTAATTGATACTAGCATTTTTAAAATTGAATCTACTTTCATTGGATATAATTTGTTTTCATTTTCATTGTTTTTATCTAATTTTATTAAAAAAACACTGCATAATATTTTCAGGTGACATTATGATTCAGTGAAATGAAAAATCCATATCTCTAAAAATACACAATGGAAAATTATGGAAAACTTATATTCATAATCCTTAAATTGTTCTCTTCAAAAAGGTATTTTTAGATTTTACTTTTAAGTAAAAAATTAAGATAGATACATGGTGGGAGAAAAAATGTGTTTAAAATCTGCAACTTTTTCACATTGGTCAACTTTAAAAAAATCTAGAAATTATAATATTCATATGTTTGATTCAAAACTATAGTCATCACAAAATAGAGTCTCTGTAAATTGTTGCAGTATATTTCGTTTGTCAAAAACAAAAGTTTAATAATGGATACATTGTGGGGGGGAAACATAACTCATTATCTTTCCCTTCATTTTTAAGGAACATACTGTCAAACAATTTCCAAATTGACATTTCAGATCTCAATAAAACAAAATTGAAAAATAGTCAGTAGAAAGCTAACAAAATTATTCACAAGATTGTTTTTTACTGTAAAGTGCAATTCTAAATAAATAAATAAAATACTTGTGTTTACCAGAAGTTGATGAACCTGTGAAAATATAATTTTTTTCTCATAAAACAAGAAAAAGTGTTACCCATCTTCAAATGAAAGTTATTACTATTTTTATCCAGATCTATTTACTGACTATAAATTACTTAATGACGTTCATATTTTTCATGATAAAACTTCTTTATGGTCATATTTTAAGTTGATGCAAAATGATGAAAAGGTGTCATGTGAGAATGAGAGAAACATTGTTATTCAATTTGATTCATTTCAAGATTAAAAACAAGAAAATGATTTATTTATGAAAATTACCTATGAAACACATGCATTCTCTTTAGGTTCATTTGATATCATTGGAAATTATTATTATTTTTGTAAATTAGAAACAGATAAAAGCATTTCTCATGGATTGTTAGATATTGATTTCTCTGGACGATTTCATTGCAAGATGACAAACATGACAGAGTCCCATGTATTTAAGTCCAAGTTTGAAGGTGGAAGACAAAATGAGGTATTTTACTACAAGGTAATATCAAACTCTCATTTTCAATTTGATAACATTGACAATTCTTTAGAAAAAACATCTCCTACTCAACCCCTTTATGAATTTTCAAATCACGATTCTCTTAAGTTTCTTCACGATTGTGATCCTAATGAGATATCTATTATTTCTATTAAATCTTCACAAACGTTAAATATCTTCCAATCTCTTTATTTCATCCAATTGAATCTTGGTTGGAAGAATCCTTTTTGAAGAAGTTTCCATGTCATTATTTTTCATTTCTTAATTATTGTACATATCACGATAGATATCCTATAAATAAATTTCTATTCTTGTTATAAATAGATGTACATAATAGGTTAAAATTGTATTTTAATCGTTTACTACTCATCCAGTTTTTGTTGCTAATTCATTTTGTACATATGATTGTAGGAATAAAACAAATGGATTGGCTCCATTGAAAATTTCACTTTACTTAGCCCTAGTCATTCTTGTAGAGTAGATTAGAGTAGGATAGAGTAGGAGTAGTTATAGTTTAGCTTAGTTTAGATTTAATAAACTTATTATATTAGGTATAAGAGAACTTCATTAAAAATGCAACTTCTTCATTCTTTAATTTTGATCATAAGAAGAGGTTACTTATTTAATTTGGAGAAAATCGACATCTCTAAGGTAAATTGTAACAAGATTATTCAACACAAGTTTCATACACCTATTATCATCCTTTACTATTTGCTTTATGTTTTTAATTTGAATATTGTTGATCTAAATTAAATGGTTTTGTAGGTATTCACGGTTTTTAGTTTTGGAATCCCCTCGCCTTGTTCCCAAGTTGAAAAAAATGTTGTATTGATAATTAATGGAAAATAAGTTACATCATGGAGTCTCTCCATCTTACATTATTTTCGTTTAATATATTTCTCTTTTCTTTTAAAAGACTTAATTTTGAAAAGAATATATTTGGAGGAGAATGAACAGATGATGAAACTTTACCTCTTAGTCACGATTGCTCCCTAGTCTTGGGATTTATATTTAAATAAAAAAATCCCAATTAGCTTTAACTTGGCAAAACATAATTAATCAAAATATCAACTTAAGAAAATGCTCATGCTTTCCTCATATTCATTATTTTGTTGATATATAATTTTATAAGTTGTCACGTTGAAGTTTTCTTTCAATATTTGGCTTTTCATTTATCTTTTCCTTCAGGTTTGCATTTTCTTTCTTTGATTGCAATGTTTGAAGTTTTTTTATTTTGTTTGTTTTGCTTTTGATTGGATTTTGTGGTATGAGGGAATATTTTTCTATGCAACATAAAATGGAGGCTATCGGTTATCTATAATATCTTATTTGAGTGGGATTTTATTTATCCAAAAAGATCATCCTTATAAAGTTTCCTTTCCCCTACATTGACCCAAAATTTTTGTAGGAACTCTTAAATATGTTTCAAGCAGTATGGATCATATTTTAAAGGAAAGAATTGATTTTGGTCTTACTCTTTGAATCTCACCCATACCACCACATCATAATAATTTCTTATACATTGGTAGTCGTGGGGAAGGCTAGTGGAAGTCAAACCTTAAAAGTACTACATCTATTTTCTTTAACTAAAAATCTCTTGTACCACTCTGCCCTCTTCACCCAATTGCGCAAATGCAATTCACAATTAAGTTTATCAAAAGGGTGGCACACAAAAGGGTTGGAATCAAATATAGTGTGGGAAGTACAAGAAAACCCATCGGAGCTATGAACGCTCGTTGTTATCGGGGCTATGCTTGTATGGTACCAAGACATATTCGTCAGGGTACTAAACAGGTATGTTGGTAGAGAAGTTGTGTCAAGTAAAAGGGATAACTTTACATTAAATAGATGTGTACTCATCATTAAAATTCTCACTCCATAACCCTACCTCTTCTATAGTATGAGGAAAACATAAAATTAAAACATTTCCCTATGTTTGGATTCATGGATGTAGACTAAGTTGATGTCTAGTACTTATATTTTAGAGCTTATATCACTTGATATATTTTATGTGGGACCCATAAGTAATGGTGTCATGTCTAAAAATTATATGAAACTTATCTTTTGATCAATTTAACCCCACTATTTATACACCATAGATAACTGCTTCATCCTCGTATGTCGCCAATTGTTGTAGCAAACAAAAACCCCCTAATTTTTCTTATAACATTAAGGGGTGACCTCATTAAATTTTTTGAAAATGTTGTTTTCATTTGCATTTTTTCCATTTGATAGTTTTTATTCTCTTTGTTACATGCTCATATGTTTTTTTATTATTAAGGTTTTCCTCATAAAATAATATGTTGGTTATCTAATACTGCCATAATTATTAGTGATTTTTCATTAGAATGATTATTTGATTGCATGTAGAATTACTTAAACTTTTTTAAATCATTTTATGAGAATGACCAAGCAACTAGAAACCTTGAAAAAGAAAATTTTACGAACTTTTACACATTGATGTGCACTAGGTGATTGCTCCAAATAATGAATTCTTGTTCCTAAACATTAATAAACATATATCATCAGCATGCACACTCAAACTTGTCATTATCAAGAAAAACCTTAACTAAGAATTAAATAAATTTGTTCCTAAATATATCATTAACGAAGCAATTATATGCTATATTTATAACATTTGATTGCTTGACTCATGATTTCTTGATTTTGTTTTATTAGTCCCTGTTGCAGGCCAAGGCAAGGACTCTAGATTTCACCTAGCGGTCAACAATCGTTGACCACGTATTTATAGCTACATTTTGTGAATTAATTGGTCTTCTTTGTAACATTTTTACTACAATTTTGTCAATGTTTTCCAATATTTTGTATTCATTTTTTTATTTTCAAATTTTTTTTTTTTTTTTTTTGAAAAATTATATCCTTAATTTTTTATTGGTTGATATTACAGGATGGGACTTAATTGTCCCTGGTATGCATGAAATTATTTTTTGGCTTTGTCAGAATGAAAAAAATAATTTTTAAATAAAAAAATTCAAAAAATGTTAAAACTTCCATGCATAGTGTTGGGTGTTGGACACGCTTATTGAGATGGGATTTCGACACACTTACTAAGCTCGGATTTGGAAATTCTTGGTGAGGCTAGAGAAATACAAGTACTAATATGGGAGCTGGACACGCATGTTGAGGTTCCATGAAGCCTTATGGAGCTCAAAGGCTGCAATGGGTAAGTTATCTTGATGAACTTATGGAGCTCAAACACTGCAATGGGTAAGTTTTCCTGATGCATAATTCATTTATTTGTTTATAATCTTACTTATAGACAAGATACCTAAGAAATTATCTTTAACTTATTCAATTCAAATAAAATACACTACCTGAAGCATAGTTGATCCAATTCCCATTGATGGACCAACCCGAATGGAAGAGAAAACCAATTTGTATGCGGCCTTATGCCCCTATGTGAAAGCAATCTATATTTGATGTGTAGCAAGTGCTCGAGTATTAACAAAGTGCCACTATAGCCAGCGATTCTGCAACAAACACAAGTGATGCATAACTTTCGCATGTGCAGTTACGTTGGTAATATTGTTGGTTGTCTTTGTCAAATAATCTATCTAATATGTGCTTAACAAGAAGGTGGTCATACCTTTCCCACCTTTACTTATTTCTCTCCTTGTGTATTTGTTGGTGGTGGAAAGTATGGAATTATATTCTTTTGATATTATGTTACCACCAAGTTTCATCAACATATGAACACCATTGATAAGGGGAAGAAGAGGGAGGGTTTTTCTGGGAAATTCCCTTGAGTCGAGCTCTTGAATATATCGAAGAGAAAGCTATAACATTTCCCTCTATTGTTGGGCAAGGTGATTCCACTGAACTGATGGTATTCAATACCCTCTCTCTGCTTGCATGCATCTATTCAAGCCCTCAATAATTAATTCAACTTCTGCAATAGATAGAAAGACGATGGACCATTCTCTGGTCAAACTGTTGGTATTGCTTGTTCTTGTGGGTATTTCCTCGGAAATTAGAGGACGAGTAGAAGAAAAACGACAAGAAGAGGTTGATTTTTTGAAATCTTCCAAATATGAAGATATGTTTCAGTGGTTGAATTGGGTGAGGATGAAAATTCACTGGCATCCAGATCTCATGCTTAAGGAATTCAATACCAGCAAGATGATAAGGAAAGTGTTGGATGCAATGGGAGTGCATTATGAATGGGCCTTTTCACACATGTGTGGTTGCTACCATAGGATTGGGCACTGCTCTAGTTTTTTCCCTCTATGATGATATAGATGCCCCCTGTTGCAAGTATGAATTTTGGAGAGTATGATATCTATATGTATATAACTTCACAAAATTCATCCATTCAATTCATTTATAGAACTAATGACAGTAGTGATTTCTAGTAAGTACTTAGAGAATCTATAAATACCCACTGGCAAGTAGGGCCTGTTGTAGAGTAGGGGTTTGAAACAACATCCATCATCACATAAATTGTCATGTATTCAGAGCATATAAAGAATTTTGTTACCAAGGCACTGAGTTGGCACTAGGAGCTTGCAACCCTACCACTAGTACATATTGGAAAAATTTTGATGTTCTATTTGTGATGTTATGGACAAAATTGGCCATACTGTCAAAAAATAGAGGAAATTTTAAATTTTTTTCTCTATAATTTTCAATAACGTTTCTCTTGCGATGTACTACAAACACATGTCTCTCTTGCGATGAAAGTAGGTAGACGTCTCTCTTGCAACGACATTGCATTTTCATCTCTCTTGAGACATTAGTAAAATAGTCATCGCACTTGAGACGTTATGGAAACTAGGTTTTCCCCATCCCAACGGTCACCTAGTATTTGACCAAGTCAACTTTGACTTGGTAAACTATTGTCGGAATTGTGACATTATAAAGTCTATAAATATGTTGCATTTTACGGATGTTGCAACAAGTTTTCTATAATAATGACAGTTCAAAAAGGGTATAAGTCGGTCTTCTTGGTGAACAAAAAACATGTATTTTTTTCAGTATATGTATGTGGGGAAGAATGTCAAAAAACATTAGAGGTGGGAAAAAAATTAAAGAGGTTGAAAAGGGTGATGGTAAATGTTATTTCCCTTGCAAAAATTGTTGTACTAGACATCCCAAAAAAGTTTTAATAGCAACAACTAAAAAACATTGTAGAAAATATGGGCACATGGACGGGGGACCAAATGAATATTGTCCCATGGTAATTAGTTATATATACATTCATTATCTGTTTTAATATTTATTTTATTCTCAAACATTTATATGGTTTTATACATGCACTAATTTTTCATGATTGTTTGTAATTATAAAGTTAGATTTTCCCCTAACTTTATGCACAAAGCACCAAGTAGTAGCAGAAATGATGTTGTAGTACAAGATGAAGAACTTGAAGCAGATAATGAAGATCAAGTTAATGATACCATGGAAGTAGATGACAATAATAACATAGTTCAAGATGATGGGACAAATCAAATGATCCAAGACTTATTCAGTCATCCAGATGAGGATCATGGGGACAGTAGTGATGGTATTTATGATGAACCTCTTATTGAAAAGGAAAATAAACAACTTTATAAAGGGTCAAGAGAAAATATTCTCTCCACTACATTGGTGTTGGTGAACTTGAAAGTTACAAATCATTTTTCGAACACTTGAGTGACACAAATCCTAAGGTATGTAATATGTTTCATCACATCTACATAAAGATTGACTTTTCCCCATATTTTTTAGTGTTAATTAATGTGTAAAATAAAAATGCAATATTTACAATTACTATTCTTTACATTAACTATTTATTTTTTATGTTTTAGATTGTTAGGTGAATTTATATTACCCTCGTCAAATATTTTACCTCCCACGTATTGAGATTTACATGCCATTATGAAATACATTGGAATAGAGTATCAAAGTATAGATGCATGTCTTGATGATCATATTATATATTATGGACAACATGAGTCAAAAACATAATGCTCGGTATGTGGTATCAGTAGATATCGAATCGATCAAGTAATAAAAATGGTCCCTCGAAACGTTCTCCGGCATATTCCCATAATTCCATGTTTGCAATGATTGTTCAGGTACAAAAGAATAGAACAACTTATGGATTACCATGCACGAAAGAGAATTGAAGATGGTGTTCTTCAAATGCCTGCAGATGGTTATGCCTTTAAGGAAATTGTTGCAAAATGGCCAGAATTTATAGATGAACCTCGTAATGTTAGGCTTTCATTGGCAACTGACGGTGTTTACCCATTTGGAGATCTTCGGGCTGTTTACTCAATGTGGCCTATTTTTGTTATCAACAATAACATTCCTCCTTGGATTTCAATAAAGAGGGAGAACATAATGTTTACAATGATTATTCTAGGTATTTGTTTACATTAATTTTTTGAATTTAAATTTTTCATTTTTCTCTTTTTTTGCATAACATATTTTATTTATTTATTTACATATATATACATACCATGGTAGTAATTTCATGTAATTTCATGTAATTTCAAAAAATTAGGTAAGTACCAAGTTAAATATATGAATGTGTATATCGAGCCTCTTATCAACGAGCTACTAAAGTTATGGGAGGGAATCACTATGTATGACATCTGTAAACCAATTGGGTAGAATAGATTTCAATGTCGTGGAATACTTTTATGGACAATTCATGATTCTCGAGGACTAACACATTTTTGTGGTATGTAACGTTCCATATTGCACACTTGAATAGTATATAATTAATTGAATATATCATGGATGTTGTTTAAATAATCATTTTGTATATTAATAATTCACATTAATCCATCTGTTGCAGGTCTTCAAACAAAGGGTAAATTTACATGTCTAGTTTATGGTCCTAAGATGAAATATTGTCGGTCAAAAAGCTTATGAAAGGAGGTTTTTGATGAGTACAGACACTTCCTCTCTAAGAACCATAAGTAGCGTACTACTGAAAAAGATATTTTCATTGGGAAACAAGATATTGGACTAAAACCACAAAGAATGACACCTCGCCTATGGAATTTGGCATATGACAGAATTAATCCTCGAGGTACACATTTTGTTTATGTATCATAAATGGAATCATGTTTTGAAATCTTATTTTAATTATTCATTTTATTTTACCGCATTTGGTAGATAGTGTTCTGAATTTTTTATGCTTCATCAATGTTGTCGTCGTGAACGTAGTAATAATGGGCTTCCATGAGGAATGAAATGTTATCCCACTCAATTCATGAGGTTTCCTTACTATAAGGACCTAAAATAGTTCATTTATTTGATACAATGCATATCGGGAAGAATGTGGCAAAAATGTTATGGCGAATCATAGATGGAAGGAGGGATAAAGAAAAAATTGTCAAAATTTGTAATGACATTCGGGAAGCTAATCATGCAATGCAAAGTGTGATCCGATCAAATAAATATGGAGACAAAAATAACCTTCCATGTTTATTAACAGAGAAGCAAAGAAATGGCATAAAAGAGGTCATTCAAAAAATTAAATTTCCCACAATTTTTTGTTCAAACATAAAGAATATCTTAACGAAGAAAGGTGAATTTGGTGGGGTAAAAACACATGATTGGCATACCTTCATTAAGTTAATTAATCATTTTAGTATTCATATTTATATATTCATTGTATACATTTTTTTGATATTTTTATTTTTTTGTCTAGTTTTAAACAAGTAACGATTCATTTTTATTGTTACAGTATGTTCTACCTCTATCTCTCCCAAACGAATTTGAAAACAACATCAAATAATTTATATAGATCTTGGAAAATACATGAGGTAAGTAGTTGCAATATATATGCAAAAAAAAAATCATTTTTTTGTTGTACTTAATGACATGTGTTTTAATTGTAATGTAATATGTATTTATATGTTTTGTTGAAACATGTTATTTTCTTGCATCATGATTTGTAGATGGTTTTCATTGAAATAAATCCATGAAGATGATATAAAGTATTGGAAGAGAGAAATTCCTCGGCTAATGTGTGAAATGCAGAAGTATCTACCTCCTGCATTTTTCAATGCACAAGAACACTACCTCATACACCAAGTTGAGGAGATTGAAATGTGTGGACCTGTACACACAAGGTCAATGTGGATGGTGGAGAGGCACTTGAAATCATTGAAGGCTTTGGTTATACAAAGAGCATGTCCTGAGGGTTAAATGGTGGAGAGTTATATGGTATATGAATCCATGGTGTGTATTAGTCAATATCTTCCTAAATTAGTAGCGCAAGCTATGCATGCAGTGGATTTCATTTGGGATGTGAACTCCAAGAAAAAAATTGAAAGGGAGAAGTTGTTGGGGAAAGGTACAATGAAGAAAGTGAGAGGTAATTAAATTGTGGATATTTTTAATAAATATAAATTTTTCATTTTTTGTGTATATGATCATACTCGTTTAATATTTATTCTTTCATCATTTATTAATATTTACCATGGTTATAACTAATATTTAATATTGGTGAATTGTTATTTTTTGATCGGGCAGTTGCTCAAGATTGGGATGCACTACATTTATACATTGCAAACAATCTTAACTGGATGAAGGTATGGATTGATAGATGTAAATAACATCATGGTGATAGGTTATCATGGAAAGAAATGTCTAAATTGGTCAGAGAAGCTCGTCGTAATGGAGATTTCGATGTTACACAGAGGGAAATAGATTTAGCATATTGTTTGAAAGATGGAAAGACAAGAAAATTCACCCATTTTATTAATGTGACTATAGGTGTGTTTTTTTCATATTATACTTTTCAAGCTATATAAATTTGTTTATTATTAATTGACAATGCATCTTTTACATGTCTGGCATATTGCAGTTGAAACACAACAAGGCTATGTGGTGCAATGGTCGTAAATTTCACATCAAACAGTTGGATGAAACTAGAAAATCTTTTGATAGTGGGATAACTACAGTATTCCAGATCACTAATGTTTCCTCTAGGAGTGACAGACATCCTGGAGAATATGAAAATAGATACTATGGGTTTTTGAATGATATAATTGAGTGTGACTTTAATTCATTCAAATTAGTTTTGTTCGATATCAAATGGTATAGGTTATGAATGAATAAACATGATGAGGAAATAACCGTTATTCAACATGACAACGGATTTTCGATGATTAAAACAACATTTTTTGAAAAAACAAGTGACCGCTATGTTTTTCCAAGTCAATGTGAACAAGTATTTTACTCAAAGGTTCTAGGTAAGAGGGATTGGTCATTTGTTGTTAGATATGATCCAAGAGGAAGGCCAGTAAATTATACCATAGATGAAGAAGATGGTGTAGATATAGAGAAGGAATAATATGGGTCGATAGATGAAGAATACAGAGAAGATGAACGAGGCATAGGAGACAATGCGCCAGTTCTTGATGATGATATCGATGAAGATATTCTTGAAAATGACATTCATGATGATGACGATATCATCAATCCTTTCAACATTGTTTCTGAACCAGATACTGATACAGATGTTGAGTTGGATGATCAAGAAGAAGATACAGAAGAACGATGATACAAATGTTGCGTTGGTCCATGAGGTACGTAACTATATATTTTAATTTGTATGAATTATTCTCTTTAAATAATTTTTTATGTGGGTTAATTACATGTTTTTAAGTTTTATTTCATTTTTGTTTTGGTAGTTTCTATGCATGATTACTATGTTGCTTTTGTTTTGTTTTTTTTTTTTTATATATTGGGTATTAGGGAATTGAGAGCGATGTGAGGCAGGGGAGGGGCCATATGAGATTCCACCTTCACGGACCCACTCTATATACCCTCTCGTCTCGTCCTCGTTTCGTTTTAATTTTCTGATCGGTCGAATTTTAAAGGAAATAACTTTTAAAAGACATTGTACTAGGGCTAGTGTACATGATGGGAAACAATGACCTGTGAATGGGGCCAACGTTGAAATTTTTTCAAAATGTTTCATTATGCACCAAAATTTGACATGGATACTTTGTTCACATTTGACATGCACCGAAATTTGACATGGATAGTTTGTTCCATGTCAAATTTCAAGATAGTTTCGACAACAATTCTATATAAGGGAAGTTCCATGTTAAATTTCAAGATAGTTCTGACAACAATTCTATAGAAGGGAATGAAGAATGATGACAATGAGAGGTGCAGCATGATGAACATTGATGTAAATGTGGACAATCTCAAAGATTATGTGGGGAAATCATACATCCTTGAGTCTTGAAACCCTCCCATACTGTCAAGGCATGTGTCTAGTCTAACCATGTCAAATTTTGATGCATACAGGCACATATTGAAGAAATTTCAACGTTGACCCCATTCGTTGCTCACTATGTGAGGTCGGTGAATGAGATTTGTGGTGGGTGAATTCAATCTTCTGCGACATCAACTAGACTTATTAATTTAATAATCAAACCCTCCTTAAGTATTATGTGGGGACATCAAACATACTTAAGTATCATGATGGGTGTTATGATATCCTTAAGTATTATGCAGGTTCGGTGGAAGAAATTTGTGATGGGTGTATTGGAAGTTCCATGTCAAATTTAAAGATAGTTTCGACAATGATTCTATAGAAGAGAATGATGAATGATGACAAGGATAGGTGAACAATGATGAACATTGATGCAAATGTGGACGATCTCAAAGATTATGTGGAGACATCATACATCCTTGAGTCTTGAAACCCTCCCATACCATCAAGGCATGTGTCTAGTCTAACCATGTCAAATTTCGATGCATACAAGCACATATTGAAGAAATTTCAATGTTGGCCCCATTTACTGCTCACTATGCGGGGTCGGTGCATGACATTTGTGGTGGGTGAATTGAAGCTTCTACGACATCAAATCGACTTGTTAATTCAATAATCAAAACCTCATTAAGTATTATGCGGGGACATCAAACATTCTTAAGTATCGTGATGAGTGTTATGAGACCCTTAAGTATTATGCGGGTTCAGTGGAAGAAATTTGTGATGGGTGTATTGGAAGTTCCATGTCAAATTTCAAGATAGTTCTAACAACAATTCTATAGAAGGGAATGAAGAATGATGACAATGATAGGTGCAGCATGATGAACATTGATGTAAATGTGGACGATCTCAAAGATTATGTGGGGAAATCATACATCCTTGAGTCTTGAAACCCTCTCTTACCATCAAGGAATGTGTCTAGTCTAACCATGTCAAACTTTGATGCATACAAGCACATATTGAAGAAATTTCAATGTTGGCCCCATTCACTGCTCACTATGTGGGGTCAGTGCATGACATTTGTGGTGGGTGAATTGAATCTTTTGCGACATCAACTCGACTTGGTAATTCAATAATCAAAACCTCCTTAAGTATTATGCGGGGACATAAAACATCCTTGTATTTTGATGGGTGTTATGATATCCTTAAGTATTATTCGGGTTCAGTGGAAGAAATTTGTGATGGGTGTATTGGAAGTTCCATGTCAAAATTCAAGATAGTTTCAACAACGATTCTATAGAAGGGGATGACGAATGATGACAATGAGAGGTGCAACATGATGAACTTTGATGCAGATGTGGATGATATCAAATATTATGTGGGGACATCATACATTATTGAGTCTTGAAACCCTCACATACCATCAAGGCATGTGTGTAGTATAACCATGTCAAATTTTGATGCATACAAGCACATATTGAAGAAATTTCAACATTGGCCCCATTCACTGCTCATTATGTGAGGTCGGTGCATGACATTTGTGGTGGGTGAATTGAAGCTTATATGACATAAACTCGAATTGGTAATTCAATAATCAAACCCTCTTTAAGTATTATACAGGGACATCAAACATCCTTAAGTATCGGTATGGGTGTTATGAGATCCTTAAGTATTATGCGGGTTCGGTGGAAGAAATTTGTGATGGGTGTATTGGAAGTTCCATGTAAAATTTCAAGATAGTTCTGACAATGATTCTATAGAAGGGAATTAATAATGATGACAATTAGAGGTGCACCATGATGA
>ML777187.1:2055251-2070341 GCA_009831015.1 Picea engelmannii
ATTATATCTGCAATTTTTGGGCAAACTCCATTGGTTATTACATTGATTTTTATTTGAACTCCATTGGTCGCTGCAATTGGTTAACAATTTCTAGAATTAAAATTTGCAAATGCGTTGGAGGGGCATTGTGTAACCCAAAATTCTCAAGAAAATTTCATTGTTCACTGCCATTTTAATTTAAAATCCAGAACTCTAAAAGATTCATTTGTTCGCTTCCAATTCAATATACAACCCATAATTTTCATAAATTAGATAGTCCGTTGTCTTTTTATTTTACAAACAGAATTTCATAAATTAAATTATCGTTGCCAATTTAATTTACAAAATCAGAATGCATATTTTCACATGATGGCTACCAAAGCATTTTGCAGCTTCTGAATCTAGAAATTTGTTGGGTATTTTAAAAAAAAAATATTTCATTTCCATAAATATAGAAATCCCACATGCATCGTTTCCAAATTAATTAGCAATCCTGATTTAGGAATTCGTTTGGTCACTCTAATATATATATATATATATATATATATATATTTTGCAATTCCAAAAATTAAAATATCTTATGTATCATTTTAAGATATCGTATATTCAATTTAAAGAAAAATGTTTTAAATAAGAATATTTTTTTTAATATGAAATTAATTATATTCCGTTGATGAGAAATGAGGTCCAGGCATAAAATAAATAATTGAGGTGTAATGGTAAGGAGTTAATGGGAAACTAGTAATGAAAAATAAAAGAATGGATATATTATTTTCTTGATCTTTTTCTTTTATTAATAATTAACAATTAGTAATACATTAAAAGTAAACTGAAGTGGATTCCACTGGTTACCATTGAATTTTTGGGGCATAGGAATTGGATCCTGATTTGTAAGTAGAAGTTAGACATGTATAATAATTATAATTATTATATATAGATACATAGGTATATAATATTATTATAAATTATAATCTTAAAAAAAAATTCTCTATAAGATTTGGAGTTGATATTATGGATTTTAGTTTTAATGATGAGTAATTTAATATAAATGTCATAAATATTAGAGTGACATATTATTGCAAGCCTTTTAGATAGATAAATCGTTACACTACTAAGTTGTTATGAATCGAATTTTGCATTTCATATTAAAATTGCCACAGGATGTATTCCCCTGGAGGGTAAGGATATTCATTTTCTATAAGTAGATTTCAATTAAAATTATTATATTGTTGTTGTAATTGATGGGTAAGTCGTGCTTAAGGAATCTAAATTGTTAAGAGTTTATAAAACTTTTATCGATGCTACTTCCTTATAGATATATAGATTATAATGTTAGTTAATGTAGAAACAAAATGACTTTAATATGTTATTTACATATAGCAAACATAATTTTATGAGTTGTAGATGATTGCATTGATGTATGAAAAGGGTAGTAAGCTACACGTATTGAGCTTTGAATAATTGATAATTAAGTTTTGTTGTTGATTTTTTTCTTAAATTTTGGAATAGGAATGGGGTTAAGGGAATTAGATACCTCCATGTTCTGTAGAACAATTGTCAATCCTGAGACCTTAAATGGTCAAAATGAATCAGATGAATCCTGGACTTGAGCGTTGATTATGTGTCTTGCAGGTCCTAACCTTGCAGGGTAGGTTGGTGGGTAGATAATATTGCTATATTTATGTGATATGATTGAATTATTAGTATCAATGATGATGTGTCTAATTATTATGGTGTAACGATGTGGATGACAATAAAATTGGCTTACGTTGATGTGTGTTATTGATTCTTATCATTTGTTCCAATTGTTGTTGTTATATAAAACAAAAGTTTACCATTATTGTACTCACTTACATTGATGTTGTAAACGGAGGGGATGTTACATTTAGTTTCTAGATTTTAACTTCAAAGTAACTACAGAAACTAAAATTTTGTAGTCACTCTTTTATATTTGTGTTATTAATTAATTCGATTGGTTTTGTGTATACAAATGTAAAGGGTTCTTACAAAGACGAATATGGTGGGATCTTGTAGCTAAAAATGTCAAAGGGAAATAAGGAAACGGTTTAAATATCATTATGAAGAGTTTTATACACTGATGATTGTTCTAGAATTTTTCAATCTGGGCTAAATCATAATAGACTAATAAATTTTGGGTATAGTTTATGGCCAACTGACGTCGAATTTCAAAAAAATAAGACATGGTTTTTTTCCCAGAATGGACCAAATTAATTGAACCTCGAGGATTTTACTAAACAAATTAGTAATCTAACAGATATCCTCGGTCCATTAGAAGTCATTTTTCAAGGTTGCGCCCATTCAACAGTTAGAGCCAGACTTTTTCTTCATGATATAAATATAGGGTAGATTTGACACTGTTGGGGTGATAGACCTGGAGAAACAAGACAACACATTATCATGCTATTTTAGATACTAGGATTGGACCAGAGGTTAGAAATTCTTGAAGGAAGACTATGTGCATTGTTGTAAAAGCCTTGATTTTTTAGTTTTTAAGACCTTGGATTGTATTTGATTATATGGTGTTTTATATCCTTTGGTAATACTAATCAAAGCTAATGGAATACTATTTTTTCAAGACATATTATTTTCTATCAAATTTGTTTATGAATGAAATCTTATTTTCTCAAATTTATGCATTATTGTTAGAATATACGAGAAACCTTTTCTTTATTTTCATTCTTAACTGAATTTGATATGAATGAATAGGAATTGAATATGAATATGCACATCAATGAATGTTGGTAACTATTTACTAATTTTGTTGTTGATATGCATGAGCCTTAAATATTGTTTGAACTATAAGAACTATTTATGAAGTCTAGCAATTCATTTTATTTCATTTTTAATTCATGTGACTGATAGTGGGTATACATGTTGGTGTTTTCTTAGTAACTATTTACTAAGTTACGATTAAGATGTATTTACATTAATTGTTATCTAGTTATCTAACTATTTTAAGATCTTGGTAGTTAATCTTTTATCTCATTTTCATTATAATTTTTCATCTTGCTCTTGATTGAGGGAGGGACTATTCTCTTTTTCATCAGGATAGGTTGCTTTCCTTTTTTTTGTTGCATTATATTTTTAATTGCATTTAGTTTGGATTTAAAGGGGATACAAGGAAAATATCATTTCGAGGAGCAATTCACAAGAGGTTACCGAACAATATTTTCGGTAGGAATCACCATACCAAATGTATAAGGGCCTAATTGGGGCCATGACCGAGTAATCTCTTTATAATGTTGAACATGGTCAGTTTTGGCCATCAACATTTTTGGCACTAGAGGGAGGGCCAACTGGAAAGTATGCCCTTTTGAGATTTTTTTCTTTAATTTTAATCATTTTTAAAATGGCTCCTATCATTGTTATGGAACATGCTTTCAGTTTGTCTAGGTCTACTGGGAGTATTTCTAGAAAGACAGTTAATCTCTTCCAAAAATTGAGCTTTAATGGTGAACATACAATTTATGCTTCTCATCATTTATCTTATCTTAATATTATTTGCAATCATTTACATGTATTTGATGAACATGAGATTTGCAGACTCTTTATTATTACCTTAAGAGGATGAATGCAAAGTTGGTTTGAAATGTTACTAGACAAATCCATTTATACATGGAAATAGTTCATGGAGTCGTTCCTTAATGCTTATGAGGATTACAATTACAGAAAATTGTGGTTGGAAGTGGAGAATATCCGTAGACATAAAGGTGAGCCTATTGATGATTTCTTTTCTAGGTTTATGTTAATTTTCTTTAGATTTCATGGGAAAGATCAACCTTCTAGAGAAGATGCATTAGATTAGTTTTTCTATTTAAATTATCTTTCTAACACACAAGATCAGGAAAACAATGATGAACATGAAGATGATTTGTTTCATGATATGCATGTTACTAAATATATTAGTCCATCCATTATTGTCGATTCAAGGTCTAATTTTATTGAATCCACTGATAATAATGAAATTGTTATGCAACAATAAATGTTATCAACTTGTAATACACAGCTTCAGGAACAAGAGAAGGTACATTATTATTTAACTCTTTTATTAAACAATGGTAGTGGAACTCTTGTTGAAAGAGACATGGTGGAAGAATATTTAATGCTTAAATGCCTTGAAACTGAAAGTGTAAGTGATGGTTGTATCAATGGTAATTTTTCATTTTCTTATTCAGATATTGAACAAGTTCCTCCCATGGTTACAAATAATTTATCATTGGATCAAAGGTTGCATGATAAATTTTCCTTTGAAGAAGTTTACGAAGATCTTTCTATTAAAACGGAATCGTTTAATTGCATTGGGTAAAATCATGAAAATGGGTAACACTTTTGTGAGAATCGGGTCTCCAAAATTCTTGGCGGCATTTTTTCAGCCGAACTCTTTTTTCTTTTGGTCGAAAGAAGTATTTTTGGACCAAAACGTTTTTTGGTCGAATGTTTGCACATCAAATTGAACAGATCCCTCGCGGTGCCCTCGATAGTCGTGTATAAGATTTTCCAGATGATTGTTTTTCCTGTGGTAAGCATATTTTGGCTGAAAGAATTTTCATCCAAAAGGTTTATTTTTAATGGAATCCGTTAAAAATAAACATTTCGGCCAAACAAAAATAACTTTCGGTCAAAAGAATATTTCAGTCGAAAACCTGCAAATGGGATTGTTTGAAGGAAACTGCAAATTCTCTCCAACTTACTTGAACTTTGGAGGTAGAAGACTCCTGCAAATACTCAGAATTTAGTTTAGTAATTGATACTAGCATTTTTAAAATTGAATCTACTTTCATTGGATATAATTTGTTTTCATTTTCATTGTTTTTATCTAATTTTATTAAAAAAACACTGCATAATATTTTCAGGTGACATTATGATTCAGTGAAATGAAAAATCCATATCTCTAAAAATACACAATGGAAAATTATGGAAAACTTATATTCATAATCCTTAAATTGTTCTCTTCAAAAAGGTATTTTTAGATTTTACTTTTAAGTAAAAAATTAAGATAGATACATGGTGGGAGAAAAAATGTGTTTAAAATCTGCAACTTTTTCACATTGGTCAACTTTAAAAAAATCTAGAAATTATAATATTCATATGTTTGATTCAAAACTATAGTCATCACAAAATAGAGTCTCTGTAAATTGTTGCAGTATATTTCGTTTGTCAAAAACAAAAGTTTAATAATGGATACATTGTGGGGGGGAAACATAACTCATTATCTTTCCCTTCATTTTTAAGGAACATACTGTCAAACAATTTCCAAATTGACATTTCAGATCTCAATAAAACAAAATTGAAAAATAGTCAGTAGAAAGCTAACAAAATTATTCACAAGATTGTTTTTTACTGTAAAGTGCAATTCTAAATAAATAAATAAAATACTTGTGTTTACCAGAAGTTGATGAACCTGTGAAAATATAATTTTTTTCTCATAAAACAAGAAAAAGTGTTACCCATCTTCAAATGAAAGTTATTACTATTTTTATCCAGATCTATTTACTGACTATAAATTACTTAATGACGTTCATATTTTTCATGATAAAACTTCTTTATGGTCATATTTTAAGTTGATGCAAAATGATGAAAAGGTGTCATGTGAGAATGAGAGAAACATTGTTATTCAATTTGATTCATTTCAAGATTAAAAACAAGAAAATGATTTATTTATGAAAATTACCTATGAAACACATGCATTCTCTTTAGGTTCATTTGATATCATTGGAAATTATTATTATTTTTGTAAATTAGAAACAGATAAAAGCATTTCTCATGGATTGTTAGATATTGATTTCTCTGGACGATTTCATTGCAAGATGACAAACATGACAGAGTCCCATGTATTTAAGTCCAAGTTTGAAGGTGGAAGACAAAATGAGGTATTTTACTACAAGGTAATATCAAACTCTCATTTTCAATTTGATAACATTGACAATTCTTTAGAAAAAACATCTCCTACTCAACCCCTTTATGAATTTTCAAATCACGATTCTCTTAAGTTTCTTCACGATTGTGATCCTAATGAGATATCTATTATTTCTATTAAATCTTCACAAACGTTAAATATCTTCCAATCTCTTTATTTCATCCAATTGAATCTTGGTTGGAAGAATCCTTTTTGAAGAAGTTTCCATGTCATTATTTTTCATTTCTTAATTATTGTACATATCACGATAGATATCCTATAAATAAATTTCTATTCTTGTTATAAATAGATGTACATAATAGGTTAAAATTGTATTTTAATCGTTTACTACTCATCCAGTTTTTGTTGCTAATTCATTTTGTACATATGATTGTAGGAATAAAACAAATGGATTGGCTCCATTGAAAATTTCACTTTACTTAGCCCTAGTCATTCTTGTAGAGTAGATTAGAGTAGGATAGAGTAGGAGTAGTTATAGTTTAGCTTAGTTTAGATTTAATAAACTTATTATATTAGGTATAAGAGAACTTCATTAAAAATGCAACTTCTTCATTCTTTAATTTTGATCATAAGAAGAGGTTACTTATTTAATTTGGAGAAAATCGACATCTCTAAGGTAAATTGTAACAAGATTATTCAACACAAGTTTCATACACCTATTATCATCCTTTACTATTTGCTTTATGTTTTTAATTTGAATATTGTTGATCTAAATTAAATGGTTTTGTAGGTATTCACGGTTTTTAGTTTTGGAATCCCCTCGCCTTGTTCCCAAGTTGAAAAAAATGTTGTATTGATAATTAATGGAAAATAAGTTACATCATGGAGTCTCTCCATCTTACATTATTTTCGTTTAATATATTTCTCTTTTCTTTTAAAAGACTTAATTTTGAAAAGAATATATTTGGAGGAGAATGAACAGATGATGAAACTTTACCTCTTAGTCATGATTGCTCCCTAGTCTTGGGATTTATATTTAAATAAAAAAATCCCAATTAGCTTTAACTTGGCAAAACATAATTAATCAAAATATCAACTTAAGAAAATGCTCATGCTTTCCTCATATTCATTATTTTGTTGATATATAATTTTATAAGTTGTCACGTTGAAGTTTTCTTTCAATATTTGGCTTTTCATTTATCTTTTCCTTCAGGTTTGCATTTTCTTTCTTTGATTGCAATGTTTGAAGTTTTTTTATTTTGTTTGTTTTGCTTTTGATTGGATTTTGTGGTATGAGGGAATATTTTTCTATGCAACATAAAATGGAGGCTATCGGTTATCTATAATATCTTATTTGAGTGGGATTTTATTTATCCAAAAAGATCATCCTTATAAAGTTTCCTTTCCCCTACATTGACCCAAAATTTTTGTAGGAACTCTTAAATATGTTTCAAGCAGTATGGATCATATTTTAAAGGAAAGAATTGATTTTGGTCTTACTCTTTGAATCTCACCCATACCACCACATCATAATAATTTCTTATACATTGGTAGTCGTGGGGAAGGCTAGTGGAAGTCAAACCTTAAAAGTACTACATCTATTTTCTTTAACTAAAAATCTCTTGTACCACTCTGCCCTCTTCACCCAATTGCGCAAATGCAATTCACAATTAAGTTTATCAAAAGGGTGGCACACAAAAGGGTTGGAATCAAATATAGTGTGGGAAGTACAAGAAAACCCATCGGAGCTATGAACGCTCGTTGTTATCGGGGCTATGCTTGTATGGTACCAAGACATATTCGTCAGGGTACTAAACAGGTATGTTGGTAGAGAAGTTGTGTCAAGTAAAAGGGATAACTTTACATTAAATAGATGTGTACTCATCATTAAAATTCTCACTCCATAACCCTACCTCTTCTATAGTATGAGGAAAACATAAAATTAAAACATTTCCCTATGTTTGGATTCATGGATGTAGACTAAGTTGATGTCTAGTACTTATATTTTAGAGCTTATATCACTTGATATATTTTATGTGGGACCCATAAGTAATGGTGTCATGTCTAAAAATTATATGAAACTTATCTTTTGATCAATTTAACCCCACTATTTATACACCATAGATAACTGCTTCATCCTCGTATGTCGCCAATTGTTGTAGCAAACAAAAACCCCCTAATTTTTCTTATAACATTAAGGGGTGACCTCATTAAATTTTTTGAAAATGTTGTTTTCATTTGCATTTTTTCCATTTGATAGTTTTTATTCTCTTTGTTACATGCTCATATGTTTTTTTATTATTAAGGTTTTCCTCATAAAATAATATGTTGGTTATCTAATACTGCCATAATTATTAGTGATTTTTCATTAGAATGATTATTTGATTGCATGTAGAATTACTTAAACTTTTTTAAATCATTTTATGAGAATGACCAAGCAACTAGAAACCTTGAAAAAGAAAATTTTACGAACTTTTACACATTGATGTGCACTAGGTGATTGCTCCAAATAATGAATTCTTGTTCCTAAACATTAATAAACATATATCATCAGCATGCACACTCAAACTTGTCATTATCAAGAAAAACCTTAACTAAGAATTAAATAAATTTGTTCCTAAATATATCATTAACGAAGCAATTATATGCTATATTTATAACATTTGATTGCTTGACTCATGATTTCTTGATTTTGTTTTATTAGTCCCTGTTGCAGGCCAAGGCAAGGACTCTAGATTTCACCTAGCGGTCAACAATCGTTGACCACGTATTTATAGCTACATTTTGTGAATTAATTGGTCTTCTTTGTAACATTTTTACTACAATTTTGTCAATGTTTTCCAATATTTTGTATTCATTTTTTTATTTTCAATTTTTTTTTTTTTTTTTTTGAAAAATTATATCCTTAATTTTTTATTGGTTGATATTACAGGATGGGACTTAATTGTCCCTGGTATGCATGAAATTATTTTTTGGCTTTGTCAGAATGAAAAAAATAATTTTTAAATAAAAAAATTCAAAAAATGTTAAAACTTCCATGCATAGTGTTGGGTGTTGGACACGCTTATTGAGATGGGATTTCGACACACTTACTAAGCTCGGATTTGGAAATTCTTGGTGAGGCTAGAGAAATACAAGTACTAATATGGGAGCTGGACACGCATGTTGAGGTTCCATGAAGCCTTATGGAGCTCAAAGGCTGCAATGGGTAAGTTATCTTGATGAACTTATGGAGCTCAAACACTGCAATGGGTAAGTTTTCCTGATGCATAATTCATTTATTTGTTTATAATCTTACTTATAGACAAGATACCTAAGAAATTATCTTTAACTTATTCAATTCAAATAAAATACACTACCTGAAGCATAGTTGATCCAATTCCCATTGATGGACCAACCCGAATGGAAGAGAAAACCAATTTGTATGCGGCCTTATGCCCCTATGTGAAAGCAATCTATATTTGATGTGTAGCAAGTGCTCGAGTATTAACAAAGTGCCACTATAGCCAGCGATTCTGCAACAAACACAAGTGATGCATAACTTTCGCATGTGCAGTTACGTTGGTAATATTGTTGGTTGTCTTTGTCAAATAATCTATCTAATATGTGCTTAACAAGAAGGTGGTCATACCTTTCCCACCTTTACTTATTTCTCTCCTTGTGTATTTGTTGGTGGTGGAAAGTATGGAATTATATTCTTTTGATATTATGTTACCACCAAGTTTCATCAACATATGAACACCATTGATAAGGGGAAGAAGAGGGAGGGTTTTTCTGGGAAATTCCCTTGAGTCGAGCTCTTGAATATATCGAAGAGAAAGCTATAACATTTCCCTCTATTGTTGGGCAAGGTGATTCCACTGAACTGATGGTATTCAATACCCTCTCTCTGCTTGCATGCATCTATTCAAGCCCTCAATAATTAATTCAACTTCTGCAATAGATAGAAAGACGATGGACCATTCTCTGGTCAAACTGTTGGTATTGCTTGTTCTTGTGGGTATTTCCTCGGAAATTAGAGGACGAGTAGAAGAAAAACGACAAGAAGAGGTTGATTTTTTGAAATCTTCCAAATATGAAGATATGTTTCAGTGGTTGAATTGGGTGAGGATGAAAATTCACTGGCATCCAGATCTCATGCTTAAGGAATTCAATACCAGCAAGATGATAAGGAAAGTGTTGGATGCAATGGGAGTGCATTATGAATGGGCCTTTTCACACATGTGTGGTTGCTACCATAGGATTGGGCACTGCTCTAGTTTTTTCCCTCTATGATGATATAGATGCCCCCTGTTGCAAGTATGAATTTTGGAGAGTATGATATCTATATGTATATAACTTCACAAAATTCATCCATTCAATTCATTTATAGAACTAATGACAGTAGTGATTTCTAGTAAGTACTTAGAGAATCTATAAATACCCACTGGCAAGTAGGGCCTGTTGTAGAGTAGGGGTTTGAAACAACATCCATCATCACATAAATTGTCATGTATTCAGAGCATATAAAGAATTTTGTTACCAAGGCACTGAGTTGGCACTAGGAGCTTGCAACCCTACCACTAGTACATATTGGAAAAATTTTGATGTTCTATTTGTGATGTTATGGACAAAATTGGCCATACTGTCAAAAAATAGAGGAAATTTTAAATTTTTTTCTCTATAATTTTCAATAACGTTTCTCTTGCGATGTACTACAAACACATGTCTCTCTTGCGATGAAAGTAGGTAGACGTCTCTCTTGCAACGACATTGCATTTTCATCTCTCTTGAGACATTAGTAAAATAGTCATCGCACTTGAGACGTTATGGAAACTAGGTTTTCCCCATCCCAACGGTCACCTAGTATTTGACCAAGTCAACTTTGACTTGGTAAACTATTGTCGGAATTGTGACATTATAAAGTCTATAAATATGTTGCATTTTACGGATGTTGCAACAAGTTTTCTATAATAATGACAGTTCAAAAAGGGTATAAGTCGGTCTTCTTGGTGAACAAAAAACATGTATTTTTTTCAGTATATGTATGTGGGGAAGAATGTCAAAAAACATTAGAGGTGGGAAAAAAATTAAAGAGGTTGAAAAGGGTGATGGTAAATGTTATTTCCCTTGCAAAAATTGTTGTACTAGACATCCCAAAAAAGTTTTAATAGCAACAACTAAAAAACATTGTAGAAAATATGGGCACATGGACGGGGGACCAAATGAATATTGTCCCATGGTAATTAGTTATATATACATTCATTATCTGTTTTAATATTTATTTTATTCTCAAACATTTATATGGTTTTATACATGCACTAATTTTTCATGATTGTTTGTAATTATAAAGTTAGATTTTCCCCTAACTTTATGCACAAAGCACCAAGTAGTAGCAGAAATGATGTTGTAGTACAAGATGAAGAACTTGAAGCAGATAATGAAGATCAAGTTAATGATACCATGGAAGTAGATGACAATAATAACATAGTTCAAGATGATGGGACAAATCAAATGATCCAAGACTTATTCAGTCATCCAGATGAGGATCATGGGGACAGTAGTGATGGTATTTATGATGAACCTCTTATTGAAAAGGAAAATAAACAACTTTATAAAGGGTCAAGAGAAAATATTCTCTCCACTACATTGGTGTTGGTGAACTTGAAAGTTACAAATCATTTTTCGAACACTTGAGTGACACAAATCCTAAGGTATGTAATATGTTTCATCACATCTACATAAAGATTGACTTTTCCCCATATTTTTTAGTGTTAATTAATGTGTAAAATAAAAATGCAATATTTACAATTACTATTCTTTACATTAACTATTTATTTTTTATGTTTTACATTGTTAGGTGAATTTATATTACCCTCGTCAAATATTTTACCTCCCATGTATTGAGATTTACATGCCATTATGAAATACATTGGAATAGAGTATCAAAGTATAGATGCATGTCTTGATGATCATATTATATATTATGGACAACATGAGTCAAAAACATAATGCTCGGTATGTGGTATCAGTAGATATCGAATCGATCAAGTAATAAAAATGGTCCCTCGAAACGTTCTCCGGCATATTCCCATAATTCCATGTTTGCAATGATTGTTCAGGTACAAAAGAATAGAACAACTTATGGATTACCATGCACGAAAGAGAATTGAAGATGGTGTTCTTCAAATGCCTGCAGATGGTTATGCCTTTAAGGAAATTGTTGCAAAATGGCCAGAATTTATAGATGAACCTCGTAATGTTAGGCTTTCATTGGCAACTGACGGTGTTTACCCATTTGGAGATCTTCGGGCTGTTTACTCAATGTGGCCTATTTTTGTTATCAACAATAACATTCCTCCTTGGATTTCAATAAAGAGGGAGAACATAATGTTTACAATGATTATTCTAGGTATTTGTTTACATTAATTTTTTGAATTTAAATTTTTCATTTTTCTCTTTTTTTGCATAACATATTTTATTTATTTATTTACATATATATACATACCATGGTAGTAATTTCATGTAATTTCATGTAATTTCAAAAAATTAGGTAAGTACCAAGTTAAATATATGAATGTGTATATCGAGCCTCTTATCAACGAGCTACTAAAGTTATGGGAGGGAATCACTATGTATGACATCTGTAAACCAATTGGGTAGAATAGATTTCAATGTCGTGGAATACTTTTATGGACAATTCATGATTCTCGAGGACTAACACATTTTTGTGGTATGTAACGTTCCATATTGCACACTTGAATAGTATATAATTAATTGAATATATCATGGATGTTGTTTAAATAATCATTTTGTATATTAATAATTCACATTAATCCATCTGTTGCAGGTCTTCAAACAAAGGGTAAATTTACATGTCTAGTTTATGGTCCTAAGATGAAATATTGTCGGTCAAAAAGCTTATGAAAGGAGGTTTTTGATGAGTACAGACACTTCCTCTCTAAGAACCATAAGTAGCGTACTACTGAAAAAGATATTTTCATTGGGAAACAAGATATTGGACTAAAACCACAAAGAATGACACCTCGCCTATGGAATTTGGCATATGACAGAATTAATCCTCGAGGTACACATTTTGTTTATGTATCATAAATGGAATCATGTTTTGAAATCTTATTTTAATTATTCATTTTATTTTACCGCATTTGGTAGATAGTGTTCTGAATTTTTTATGCTTCATCAATGTTGTCGTCGTGAACGTAGTAATAATGGGCTTCCATGAGGAATGAAATGTTATCCCACTCAATTCATGAGGTTTCCTTACTATAAGGACCTAAAATAGTTCATTTATTTGATACAATGCATATCGGGAAGAATGTGGCAAAAATGTTATGGCGAATCATAGATGGAAGGAGGGATAAAGAAAAAATTGTCAAAATTTGTAATGACATTCGGGAAGCTAATCATGCAATGCAAAGTGTGATCCGATCAAATAAATATGGAGACAAAAATAACCTTCCATGTTTATTAACAGAGAAGCAAAGAAATGGCATAAAAGAGGTCATTCAAAAAATTAAATTTCCCACAATTTTTTGTTCAAACATAAAGAATATCTTAACGAAGAAAGGTGAATTTGGTGGGGTAAAAACACATGATTGGCATACCTTCATTAAGTTAATTAATCATTTTAGTATTCATATTTATATATTCATTGTATACATTTTTTTGATATTTTTATTTTTTTGTCTAGTTTTAAACAAGTAACGATTCATTTTTATTGTTACAGTATGTTCTACCTCTATCTCTCCCAAACGAATTTGAAAACAACATCAAATAATTTATATAGATCTTGGAAAATACATGAGGTAAGTAGTTGCAATATATATGCAAAAAAAAAATCATTTTTTTGTTGTACTTAATGACATGTGTTTTAATTGTAATGTAATATGTATTTATATGTTTTGTTGAAACATGTTATTTTCTTGCATCATGATTTGTAGATGGTTTTCATTGAAATAAATCCATGAAGATGATATAAAGTATTGGAAGAGAGAAATTCCTCGGCTAATGTGTGAAATGCAGAAGTATCTACCTCCTGCATTTTTCAATGCACAACAACACTACCTCATACACCAAGTTGAGGAGATTGAAATGTGTGGACCTGTACACACAAGGTCAATGTGGATGGTGGAGAGGCACTTGAAATCATTGAAGGCTTTGGTTATACAAAGAGCATGTCCTGAGGGTTAAATGGTGGAGAGTTATATGGTATATGAATCCATGGTGTGTATTAGTCAATATCTTCCTAAATTAGTAGCGCAAGCTATGCATGCAGTGGATTTCATTTGGGATGTGAACTCCAAGAAAAAAATTGAAAGGGAGAAGTTGTTGGGGAAAGGTACAATGAAGAAAGTGAGAGGTAATTAAATTGTGGATATTTTTAATAAATATAAATTTTTCATTTTTTGTGTATATGATCATACTCGTTTAATATTTATTCTTTCATCATTTATTAATATTTACCATGGTTATAACTAATATTTAATATTGGTGAATTGTTATTTTTTGATCGGGCAGTTGCTCAAGATTGGGATGCACTACATTTATACATTGCAAACAATCTTAACTGGATGAAGGTATGGATTGATAGATGTAAATAACATCATGGTGATAGGTTATCATGGAAAGAAATGTCTAAATTGGTCAGAGAAGCTCGTCGTAATGGAGATTTCGATGTTACACAGAGGGAAATAGATTTAGCATATTGTTTGAAAGATGGAAAGACAAGAAAATTCACCCATTTTATTAATGTGACTATAGGTGTGTTTTTTTCATATTATACTTTTCAAGCTATATAAATTTGTTTATTATTAATTGACAATGCATCTTTTACATGTCTGGCATATTGCAGTTGAAACACAACAAGGCTATGTGGTGCAATGGTCGTAAATTTCGCATCAAACAGTTGGATGAAACTAGAAAATCTTTTGATAGTGGGATAACTACAGTATTCCAGGTCACTAATGTTTCCTCTAGGAGTGACAGACATCCTCGAGAATATGAAAATAGATACTATGGGTTTTTGAATGATATAATTGAGTGTGACTTTAATTCATTCAAATTAGTTTTGTTCGATATCAAATGGTATAGGTTATGAATGAATAAACATGATGAGGAAATAACCGTTATTCAACATGACAACGGATTTTCGATGATTAAAACAACATTTTTTGAAAAAACAAGTGACCGCTATGTTTTTCCAAGTCAATGTGAACAAGTATTTTACTCAAAGG
>ML777187.1:2119892-2131029 GCA_009831015.1 Picea engelmannii
AAGATTTCATCAATATTGTTACCTATTTGAATCTTCTTAGAATTGTGATTCATTACATAGTCGTTGAAAAAAGACAAAAGACTTATGTATGCACTGAAATTTGTCATGGATAGACTATTGGCATGCCTTAACAATATGGGAGGCTTTATGGACTCAAATTTGAGTGACACATCCACTTTCTTCCATCATCAATTCATCATGGAAACCATAAACCCTATTTTTCATATGTTCTAGTAGATATGTTAATGATTCCAAGTTTCATATTTGTATTTGACTGAAGGTCCAGCTAGCTTGCAAAGTATCAAATTGAGATTTCAATTTGATAAACCAAATATGAAATGAATCCAAGCATCATTTGATATTGTCGCAAGATAGATGAATGTAAATAATCTTGCGACGAATTTGCTACAATATCGATGAAAAAAGTTCATCTATAGTATATCTAATTCATCGACCTTCACAAGATGAATTCGAGGAAGGTAGGCTCTAAGGATCAATAAAATAGGAAATGTGAAAAGGAATGGACCTCTCTGATGAAATGGGCCTACTGGACATGGCGTAAACGTGGTGAATCGGTGCCATAAAATCGAAAGTACCCATAAGGGAAGAATACATTCTGACACCGTTATTCTCAGTTGCCAGCAAAGAATTTTCAATAACGGGGATCGATGGTCCAACAGATGCATTGGGACTAGCATACGCAAAGGATAACTGGTTGATCGTCATGATCTTCCCATCATGAGGAAAACAAAGAGTATGGAAGATGGATGACATGAAGATAGTCATAGCATAGGTCCAATTGCATCCTAATAACAAGTTATAATCAAGAGGTGCATCAACTACCTCTACCTTCTTCCCACCTAACTGGACTGGAAAGGAAGGAAGAATATCGTGAGGGTGGAAGGAATGACCGTCAAAAGAAGTCAACATGTTCGATGATTTAGAAAGAGTTATAGAACCAAGAGATTTCCAACAAATCAAAGACATCGCACATGTAGTAGCGCCTTCATCAACAACTACACATTTGATGGTATACTTTGAGTACCCCACGTCGATTTGAAATGCCACATGGTAAGGCAAGCAAGGCTTCACATCTGTGACATCAAACTTGATAACTTTCAATCCACTAGGTTCTAGAGATCCTAACACACATAGCAAGGAATTCCTCTATGAAGGACAAGTCTGGAGTACCTCCAAAGCCGACATCGCACAAGGGGTTTTACCCAGGTCCTCAATAATAGAGTATTTCTTGGTGGATCTAGCATTTGGATTATGGGTAGATTGCTTGAGTACTCCTTTCGGAATACGAGGCGGTGGCTCTAGTTTTTTGATCTGTAAAGTCGTCTTCGGAGGGGGAGGAGGAGATTCTAGACCAGGTATAGCTTGTGAAGAAATATAATCGCAAGATCGAGTGGCTACATGAACTTTCGCATCGACCATATTGATACACAAACGGTCATCGTCTTGCAATGGTGGGTTTTGACTCCCACCGGCCGCATTTCTGGATTTTGAGGAGCTTAAGGTCATGTGTTGGTTATGTGGGAAAGGATTCATCAGCACAGTGGGTGCTAGAGATAATAGCCTCATAGCTCCTGCAAGTTTGGGGCATAAATGAGTGAGGTGATCGTCTGTACAAATCTTACAGGGAAATTTCACCTTACGTCTTTCTTTCCTGCCCTCTCCGGCATTATTATTTGTCTTCTCATTATTACCATTTTCCTTGGGTTTATTATTATTTTTCCCACCCTTACGATTATTATTACGTCATTTCTTCTTATTCTCGCTTAGTTTCTGGTTACCATTTTGGTTAGTCGACGATTGCACAGAATGTACATTCATCGATTGAGTGGGATTGGAAGACACAAACGAAGCTGACCCTCTTGTAGATTGGTTTCGAGACAACTCTTTCAAATGGCTTGTCACAGAGTCTGGAAATTTTACATTGGTGGAGCCTACAATGCCATCAACATGAGGTTAGGGTTTTTTATAGGGTCATAAGTTGACCGTGATGTGTCCAAAAGAATGTGGTATAACATTCCAGACTGAGCCTATATAATATCTAATTGCTTATCTTTGAAGATCACTTCTTCCTCAAAGGTAACCCCGGATGTAGCAACATCCTTTGAGATAGGAGGTTGCAAAGATTTAAGGAACCATTCTAAAAGAAAGTTCAGGGGTATGGAGGTCTTAATCAACCTCTTCTGTTTATGCCACTCCTGGATATGATCCAAGATATGAGTAGTTGTGTCCTGGCGTAAAGTCGACAGAAGTTCTAGGTTATCATCGTAATGAACCAACAATTGGAAGTGGTTAAGGAAGACAAGTACCATCTGAATAAAGGTCCCATATCCCCCCTAGGTATCTCAATATACCATTTCCCAGTGACTCCATTGAGGGTGCGTTGAAATAATATTAATCGAATAGAATCATCATTAAGGGAATTCGAGGAGCACCATAGGTGAAAGGTAGTAACATGATCACCAGGATCCTCGCCACTCTTACCTTCGAATTTTGGAATGTCCGAAGGAAGTTTGGTGGGGAATGGGGGCCATGTAGGATCATGAGACACATGCTCATTCATAAACTTAGACAAGTCTGGCAGATTAAGCGTGGCCATAAAAGGGAGATGGGGTTGCGGAATCTAGCCCCAAGCTCCCTAGAAATATTGTGTTTGAGGAACTCCAACCCATCCAGGGTTTTGGTAAGCACCATGGACCTGTCCAGGATTGTAAGACACTTCTCCAAGATGATTCATGAAATGTTTGTCGGGAATAATTCCAGTAGGAATTATCTGATGGGGGTTATAAAAATTGCCCCCAGCTGGAGTGGCTCTGGGCTGGGGGTTTCCCAAGGCATGAAACTGACCTCCTTCGGGTGTGAATCAGGAGGATAGAGGTGGATTCATCATGCCAAAATTGTTGGTCAGAATCAACACTAAGGAGGTAGGGGTATAGGACAGAACTTGAGAAGAAGCTTGTCTGCTAGGTTGGTTTCTCCACCCAGAAGCAACAGAATTAAACCCAGGGTTAAAAGCAAGAATGCCTCCCATATTAGGAGTTTTTTTAGGAATTTGAGAACCACCAAGCGAAAATGGAGTATAAGGAGGTGTATTTCCCCCAAGTCCAATGTTAGCATTAGGGCTAGCAGCTGGGATGGCGTTCGAAAACTGCAAAGAAAGGTTCGACATACCATAGTAAAAAGGACTAGAGGCCATAGGGATGGATTGAACATTATATATTGGTGAGTGACCAAGAGACCCAAATGGGTTCGAGGCAATAGATTGAGCATTCACAATAGGACAAGAAATAGTAATGATAGGTGCCTCCGGCACTACAACCATTGTGGTTGCAAGAGTCAAAGGGGTGCCATTAACTATAGTTGGTGTGGGAGTCAAAGGGATCCTAGGTTTTTGAAGACTAGGCTCAATACTCATCCTTGTAGAATCACAAGTCTAAACAATGGAGGTGTGTGTACCACATCTAATAACTCTACACATTTCAGAAGGAAAAGACTGGAAATCTGATGGTAACTATAATAAGAAAAGGGACTGGAGGGGAGGTTGGTCTGACTCCACAATGACTTAAGACTCTAAATAAAATAAATAAATCCTAAGGCCAACTAGTAATCAAAGAGGACACCAAAAATAAAACGGCCAATATGCACACAATCATGGTAAAGTAGTTGAAAGTGGCCACCCTCCCTAAAGAAGGTATGTCTCACCCAAGAGGGGCCTAAGACTCCCTGCAAAAGATCGGAGGTAACAGAATTAGTTATAATGGCCCTCGTAGGCTTAACAACTAGTCGGTCAGATCCCCCCGGAGAGGTAATCCTCCATAGAGGTTGTGTGTTGTCCAACCCTTATCTGAACCAGGGTACCTGTAGAATAACCCCTGCAAGTAACCTATGTGGAAACTAAGTCAATCAACTAAGAAACCAATTTATAACCAATGCACAAGTGAGCAGTCGTAATTCAGGTCCACCATATGGGCAAGGTAGCAAAGCCTGAAACCTTGAAAGTATCGCCTCTCATGGAGGTAAAGGCACTAACAAGATCCTCAGATACGAATAGATCCCCAGAAATATCTCTAACGCTAAGAAGGTATCAGGGGGATATCCCTTCAACCAACCTCGCGTGACCTCGTGATTAACTCTGGTGTGAGCAGAGCCTCCTAATATTACCAATTATACAATGGATTTCTCCACTCTTTTTGTCAGACACATATGTTGATTTAATTTCCTTGGAGAATTTTACTCACAAAATCCTATTCCAAGGCACTAAATCCTAAGCTAGTTTATGCACCCTAGAAAATAAAATCGTGACTAATCAATTTTAAATTATAGTGTTAATTTTAATGGTCGTGCTTACTCAAAAATGTATGGTAGTGAAACTCATGATGTTATGACTTAGCAAGTAAAGTAAATATGAATACAATGCAAAGTCCTAACTTCAATTTTTAGTGAATGATATGCTTCTTAAAACAAATGCGATTTTCAATTTCAACTCTACAATTCTGAAGTAAAAATGTAATCTTTCTTTACATGCATTAAGCTAATGAAAAAGACTCAAAAGATCAAAAATCCAAGAAACGCAAAATGCCTAATATTTTTGTAGTTTCAATATAAAAAAAAAATGCATGGACTGAAGAGAAACTTGATATATAAAACTCTATTGTGTATAGAAAGAGATTACTCAAGAAGAATACCAAGGAGAAAAAGACCCAACCCAATGTACAAGGACAATTAAAATGAAAATATTATGAGAAAGACTCCGCCCAAAAATTCAACCCCATACAAGTCTCTTGTCATCCCACAAGCACTTAACAGTCACTACAGAGACCCAAGATGACTCAGAAAACATCAAATCCCACCGAACAACCACCAAACCCGGTAAACAAGCTCAAGAGGTTGATGTATACAATTTTTTAAGGAAACAACACGTATGTACATAGCTTGCAGAGGGACAACATGTATATATATGTGACTGTCAAGCCAAAAACCGCATATATGTTTCAAAAACAAAGCCAGGAAAGGGAGAAAACTGAAAAAATCAGACCCAGAGTGAACATAGGATGTCAAGAAATGATACGAAAAGAAATGCAATAGGAACTGTAATGTACCTCAAATTTGAAAATTAAAAAAAAAAATATGAGGAACATTAATCTTCAATTTAATCTAGCAGACTTGTAGTTAAGAGAAGGAGGTATTTATCATCATTGTTAATCTCTGCGAGATTTCTTATGTTCTAACTATCAAAACGATGAACGATCATTTTATGAACATTTCTACTCCAACTTAACTCACACTGAACAGATCTCCTATACGAATTAATCTCCACATTCTAACATTCACCTTTATATATATATATATATATATATATATATATATATATATATATTTCACTTAGGACTTATAGTCCTATACTCTTTCCTAAGCATAGGATTATATGCTTGAGCACAAGGGAAAACCTCAATTGACTTTCAAAATAAAACTCATATACCATGCACAATATAATGGGTTTGGGAGTATACACCCTTAGTCAAAGGTTATCAGCCGAGTATAAGGTATTTAACATTACTTTACATGGACGAATAGAATAGAATGAACCCTGTGATTACTGGTTATTTATAGGTCTTCTTATTACTATCAACATAAAGGTTTTGTTAGCAACTTATCCATAACAAAAATTTATCCCTACCTTAACCAAACGATGTCTTAACTAAATGATAGAAGTTAGGGTTTGGTGGTTCAATGTGTCATGCCATGAATGAAATTTTCCTTCACTTTGTGTTAACCTAATAAGGAATGATGATTCATGTCAGTCGCGAGTTAAACCTTTGAACAGGTCCTTAATGGAGACCCTGTGAATGTGAACCCCGAGGCTATCACTAGACCCCTTGTCCAATATGATAGAACCATCTCTACCCCATAACATGGCCAAATCCAGCCTTCATACCAGCATCATTTACTCTGCGTAGTAAGTGTTTTACAAGGCTCGATGAGTTTTTGTCTTTGTGAAGTTTCAAATTAGCTCTGTGTTTTCCCAGCAAGGGAGGTCGACGACCTAGAGGATTCTTACCCAGTGGAAGCATGCAATTCTACCCGACTGCACTAGTAAGTCATCATACTTCCTATGTTCTGATGGTTGGGTGGAACCTTCGGGGTTTTCATTATAGTGGAAAATAACACTTTGTACTACAAATTCTTTTTACGACTTTTAGTGAAGGGTTTTTCCCCGTTATCGTTATTTTGTTCCTTAACTCTCTGGGCTATTCCCGGTCCTAGATAAGTAGACTTCTCGGTTGTTTATCCTCAAATCTTCCTGAAAAGACTCAGAATTCTGCCTTATTGTTTCTGACTTCAACGAATTTTCACATGCATTGTTTCGTATGTATTTTACTCTTAGGGTTTTCGTTGTCCCCTACATTCTTTTACAGATCCTCTATTTTTATGTGTTTTTATCTGGTGTTGAGCCTCTGTGAGACCATGTGGGGGTTCTAGTCTAGGAGTTGAAAAACCCACACTGTGTATTGCATGTTATGTTGCGTTTTTACTTGGGAACCCACCCTTTTGTAGGATTTACCAGGCCACTGGCTGGCTCTTACAATTGTAATGTCTTCTTAAAGGTTACTGTATTTCCATTCGATACATAATATAATGTGGGGATTCTGTGTCCCGAACAATTCGTTAAGGAATACCTTGCAGCATACAAATATTTGAGTCTATTATAAATTATTGGGTTGTGTTTCATTCTGTTATTATCGTTATTTGTGTGTGGTAAATGCCATTCAAAGCCTGGTAAATTCGACAAGAATGTTCACTCTGTATTTAAACTTCGATTAAAAGCATCCTCTTCAGCATAGACAGACAGTTCATGTTATATTTTGATGACGTCATTGGCATGTAGCATTTTAACTCTATTTTTAAAGTTTGAGCAATGCATTCGGCCTACTCGCACTGCGCAAACCCATGCAGTTCAGATTTTCAATGTTAATGTTGTTTGTTTATTTCATTTCCTGAAGAGTTGGATTTAGATGATTTGGTAACCAATTCTAATGATGGGACCCTGTTGTTGCGAGGGTACCCATCAGGAAGTTCTTGGACCACCCTCCCCTTCGGCATGGGACGTCTGCTCAACCAAAACGCGACAGGGAAAAGACACCAGGGTCTACAAGTCGCAAGTTAAGTGCAACTATGTATAAACCTTTCATGTCATTAATCATTCTATTGAAATTTACACTTGTCTTACTTCTGTTGAATAATACTAATAATGATTTGTGTTTCCTTGCAGGGACTTCGACCATGCAAAATTTTGAATGCAGGCCCCTGCCATATGCACAAAAGGTATTCAGGTTTCATTTCACCTCTCTTAAAAGAGTGCCCTAGGTTTCTAAGGATTGATACGATTCTAAATCTAGAATGCTATCATCGTGGGTGAAATTTTTCATTCATAACGATAGTCGATCCTTTAACTCTGTATCTTCAATTTTAACGGAAGGTCATAAGGATCAAAACCTCATTATTGTGTATAATAAATGAATGGGATATATTGAACATGGTTGTATCATTATTCAAGTTGTATAGTCGGTTTAGATGGAAATACGAACAGTCCCTTCTTTCAGAATAATAGATTTTTTATATAAATATTTATGGAATGAATAGCAACATGTATATGTGAACAGTAATTTTGTCTTGAATCTTTTCGGGTTTACTTTGGATCTTATAGAGAAATTCGAACGATTCCTTGTTTAATCCTATAGCTTTTCCCTTTTCAATTATTACTGCAGTAGGTCTATGCATATCGAAAATATATGGTTCCACTGTCTATACTCTTCACTTCATTTAGTTTTACTATTGTATCATTTTATTCCGGTATTTCGTTTGTGACAGTCTGGACTATCCGTTTTCATTTCAGAACTTCGTTTTGTGACTACTTGAAACTATTTGTTTTCATTTCAGAACTTCATTTTGTGACTGTCTGAACTATTCGTTTTCATTGACATTAATGGCAACTGATGGAATTTACACAATAGGTAATTAAAAGAGTTTTAGGCTTTTGGTATAGCCAGCTATGCATATATATATATATATATGCATCTCTATATAATTGTATCCATAGTACTTCCTATTGTATGTAATAAATTCCATTCTGGAATGACATCAATACAGTCTAATCGTCATAGCCCTTTAATTCTACCTATGTATTTGGACTATAATAAAATATATATGTTTGATTCTAAGATCTCAAGTTTATTTCCAAAATTCTCTTAATAATGAGATACAGTAAGACTGTACGAATTACACTATATTTACTTCATTCCATCAGTAATAAATCAATAGGATGATTCGTCTAGAATTAAAAGGATGATCCGTCTAGAATTAAAAGGATGTCCTACAGAGATATGAATGTACATATATATGTATATTTAAATCTCAGTTTTACTTCTGAAATCTCCTTTAGCATTGCACAGTCTATAGTTTACATTCAAATTGAATATCTAGATGTAAATGAATCACCTATCTGGTAGGGATTTTCTAGTACAGTATTCGAAATCATATTCTATTTAACATAGATTTATCTCCCAATATACTTTCATAAATAAATTCCATCCCAGCCAAGATACACAGAAAGTTTGCTCAACTTCTGCAATTAAAAACTGTAAGGGTTTGGCCTACATTTCACTTCATTCCATCGAAATTTAACAAACAGAACAATTCATTCAGATTTAAACAGATACATTCTAATAGAAAATAATTCAATAATATTCAACCAGAGAAGGAATAGATAAAACATATCTGATTAGTTTCTGAACAACAAATGGAACATCCAAGTTCCTCCCAACCTTAGAACAGAACAGCCAATTTACTTGTCTCGTTCACCCCCTAGCCTGACCATGAATCCATGAGGGTGAACTTAGAGCTCCTTCTCAACAATAGTCCTTCAATTTCAGCAACTTCTCCTTGCCTCACACCAAGAAAGTAGTGTTCATAATAGCAAGAGATCATTCCTTTTCCCCCCAGCATACTAGGCAGTGTCTTGCCTCCTCCCATATGTGATATATTAAAAGCAATTGTGCCTAGGTGTTTTTCCCCTTGGGGATTTTCACATCTTTCCAAAGCCCTGATTTTCAAGGGCTACCAATGGCCAAATTCTTGATTTGCCACTTGTCACATCCAACCCTGAGGTATTTCCAACATGTTACCCTCTCATGGAGTCATGGTCGGTTGATTTCAAGCTAGTTGTTCCATTTGTCCATCAACAATCAATATAAAATATTTGTTTTCATACAAGTGTCATAGTCAAATAGTTAGTTGGGTCAAATTAAATCTTTGCCCAACAGTCATAATCATAAACATGAATGCCAAAATCCTAGACATCCAAAAACCTAACCCTAGGAGATGAAGTGCCAAAATTCATGTGGGCCCCGTTGGGGCAAGTTAGTACATTAACTTCCCAAGGTCATAAATTTTTCATACAATCTTCGTTTTAGGCGCATGATAGCCCGTTGGAAAGGTATTTTCAAGAAATACGCATTATACCATCAAACTCTAACTTTTTCTATAGTTTGATTGTGTCAATCCAAGAAAATATTGTTTAGATCCCCAAAATGGCCCTGGAAGTACAGAAAGATGTACTGACATGAAAAATTCCAAAATAAGCCAGTTGGAATAGGTGGGCGGCCACCAATATCAACCTAGATATTGTGTAGGTCTTCAGGAAAACCTCGTAAGTTCAGAAACCAAAATTACAAATAAATGTCCCCATTACAAAGAAACGTGTTTAACTGAAAACTGTCAAGATGAGCCAGTTGGAATTTGGAACAGGTGGGTGGCCACCAATATCCACCTGGATCAGAATAAGGGTGTTGAGGTCGAACACTTGAGGAATCCATCAAGCAGGGGACATTGATGTATTCCCAATTGTCGATAGTGAGAGAACCTATCATCGATGAATGCAAGCCTCAAGTTACTCCTATGACTCTAGATCTTGATTCCATTATAGATGAGATGAAGTCGATGGAATGGGATCTGCTGAAAGAAGAGCATTAATGTATCTCTAATTATCGAGCATGAGGTAGAAAGAAATACTTTGATGATTAGGAAGAACTCAGATGAACAGGATATGCATGAACCAATGACCATGTGTGTCTCTCACATGCACCAGATGCAAGTAGTGCATGAAAGAGAACTTTTGAATAGAAACCAACAATGAAAACTACTGATGGGAGAAAAGAGAAAACAAATAAGGTTTAATGGAATACAAAGACACTACACGAATCCCAATGTGTGAATATATTTATTTTCTTCGAATAAGAGGGAAACCACCCAGTCAATGAACAATGAAGAGATTTCATTTGTTGGGTTCAAGGTCACCTACCAATGATGAAAGTAGGCCCAAGCTGCAAGGTAGGACAACAACTTCATGTGATTCTGAGATTCACTTGTAAGGGGATGGACGACATGCAAAGTCAATAATTTTGAGGAATGGTCGACACAGGTTTAGAATTCCTTTAAACCATATCATGAGACAGATGGATAACTCAGGAAGCATAGACTCAGGAATGATCACAGACCAAAATTTTGTGATGCAGGAGGCATCGAAAAACTCTCCATAAGGATTGGAATAATAACTAGTCTGAGGACTAAAAATATGAGTAATGAGTACAAATTCCTAAGGTCATACTAAACCCAAACCTTTGATGAATGGACTCAAAAATTTGTGCTATATTGAAAGGCGACACAACTGTTGCCGATAGGAGACAATACTCTTTTTCTCCCTTCTTTTTTTTTAGATGTGGAAGAATGTTATGATACAAGAGAGAAAACGAGTGCCGTGAAAAAGATAACTAGTCCCATGAAGTGGAAAATACCTATGCTCAATGCAAGGGAACCCATGCAGGATATGGACACTCGGGGGGATGTTTCCTCATAGGGTAAAGGGTGTCAATATGAAGAGGATATATGGAAGGTACTGCTTGGCGAATACTGAGAATTGTTGGGGAAATAGGATTATAACGAGAAGGAGGGAGCCGACATTAGGCTCAACAATGTGCGCAAGATAATGAAATGCAATTACAACTTGGCACTAGAAATAAAGTTCCAGTAATGTTATTTTTCATATATTTAGTCCCTTGGGCCC
>ML777187.1:2131231-2147243 GCA_009831015.1 Picea engelmannii
AGTGATGATATATACCCATCGGAGGCACAAATGGTCTAAAGAGTGTTGGAAATCCATTGCATCCTGAAAAAACCACTTCAAACCAAGTCTTACACTTCATAATTAGTCCATATGGTTTCAGAAATAGGAAATTTAGGGTGAAAACTATACCAAGTGGGGCACAATTTTCTAGAAATAGTAAAAATAACAAGTTTCACCATGTCATTGTCAGTTTTTTACCCACATAGTGATTTTGAGGCCATTTCACCCATGATCTTCCAGTGACGATTCTGGGAGATACGATCAACGAAATTAGAAATCGTTTGGACCAAGTAAGTTCCCATCTCATGCTCTTTCATTTCAATGGTTTAAATTTTGAAATTAGTGCTCATTTTTTGAGTTATGTTGACCGTAAGGTAGGGAAATCGATGTGCGTGGGTTGTAGTTTATTGATCCGTGTACACGACCCAATGTACATGAACAAAGTGAAATGTTTCACTTATGTCGAGCCCTATATGCGACTATTAAAAAAAATTATCACGTACAAGTTCGTGGATTGGTTTTTTATGAAAAATAACTCAAAAATTGACCTTTTCTTTGCATGATGGTGATTGAAAGGAGAGAAAGGGAGAACGAGTGTCATGCAGTAGTGGAAGGTGATATGAGGGCCCAACAAGCATTGCAAATATGTTGGCTTTATAATTTTTGGGCCATAAAAGGAATGAGAACACAAGCGAGGTTGCTCCAAATGCTAATAAACTACTGGGATTTGGAGACCGAGGCCTTCAATATCTATGGACAACCATTGAGAATTGAGGTGGATGAAATTTATTTCATTACATGCTTGTCTCGTCGGGTTGATATGGTAAACCTCGAGGCCCGAGAGGCTAGAGCTGGGAGAACCATAGAAGAGTACATCTCCACCTACTGCATCGCAGATACAAAGAAAGTGGAGAGCCAACTCTCTATTAGAGTGATTGAGAACCTGAGTTTGAAGATTATCTTCCTAGTGCTCACATAGATATCGAGATTGGCCTCGCTACATCAGGCATCAAGGCCACTTATGTTTTATGATGTGGAATTTTTGAGACCCATATTTTATGGTTGGAGCACCTTGTTATTGTCCAACATGAAGAGCCAACTTACTGACTGAAAACTTGGGAGGATGAGAAACTTTGGGTTTGCATATATTTTGTGCAGTTTTTCTTCGAGAGAGTTCCAGCCCTTAGTCCCAGAGTGGAATTTCCTCCACATGATCTACACGATCCAGGCATGACCTGGTGGATCGAAGTGATGACGCAGTTGGGAGGTGGTAGGGTGCCAACCCCCTACAATGATGAGTTATTTCACTAGTGGCAATGAAATATCATTTCCATTGATGATTATCCCTATGAGGGGATTGACTACCGAGGGGATCACGACATTCCATTACCACCGGGATCCACCTTTGGGGATATTGGTAAGAATTTTATTTTTTGTGTAATTCATTTTTTTTGTGTTTTTTGATTTGATAAATGCAAAACAAAAAAGAAAATATTTTTGACATGGCATCATATACTAACAATTATCTCTCTTATGCATATGTAGGTCCACAAAGACTAGATGGATACCCATGGCATAGACATAGGGACCGAGGGGAGGAGATGGTTGGCGGGAATTCAGAGCGAGTTCTTCGGAATGTGCACGGAAACCTATCACATATGACGCACAAGATTCCTATGGTCCAGGTCGAGGATCTACCTAACGCTATATAGAGGAAGGTTGTAGGTGTACCCCATCGTGGGTGAGACTCTTTCGACATCTCGCTAATGCTATTATTTGTTATCATGACATGCACCCAGGACAACAGGCTTAGACTCCATGCTCATTTGATGTATCGGCCATATATATATGTTTTAAGGCTACAAGCCTAATTTTGTACTATGATACCACATTTTTTGAACTCGATGAATGAAATACAATAAAATTCGGTCTTAGAATTTACTTATATATCTTACAATGGATGAATGTATGAATCTATGTTTCTTTTGCTTAGTTATGTAACAATTCCAATCTAAAATGTAATTATCACATGCATCGGATACTTGATTAGAAATTCTAGGGACATGATTATAAGTATTGAAATCAAAATATCATTCCAAAATTTGTACTCGAAGGAATCGTCGGAATAACGTAGGATCCCTAGACCGATACATGTCGTTCAATTGACACAAAACTAACTGGGAATCCAGGAAAACCTCTAAATATCGAACACCATGGTAAATGGTGTCGTGTAATAGCTCAATAATGGCTCTATACTCATCCACATTGTTCATTGATGGCTCCAGACAAACGCCTCCTGAAGACACCAGTTGTCCCTCGGATGAATAGATAACCCAAGAAGTAGAAGCTACATTTTGAGTATGACAACTGGCACCATCCTTGAATCCTAAGAACACCAATAATTATGTTGACATCTTCCAACCAAGGGAAAACTCAATAAGAAAATCGGCGACACAAAAGAAAAAAAGAAAACTATATACATTAAAGTACAATAGTATACAAAGCTCATGCTGAAGCTGGAGGGCTCAAGCATAATACTTCTTGAGATAGAGCCCATTTTTGGGCTCTTCACCATGTTCCCTTCATAATACTCTAACTCATGGCCTCCTTTTTCTAGGACACGTCTCACTATATACAGACTGTGCCACATGGGATTGAACTTCCCTGCTCCTAGTGGTTCCTTAGCTTGGTCGTACCAAGTCACCCTTAGCATATTGTCAGGGACGGATTGATTTATCATATTGAACCTTAATAGGATGCTTATTCACCTCGATTTCTAGGGTGGCATCTCAACGTTTCTCATCAAGTTGCTTGAAGTGTACAAGGCATTCTTCAAGATCATTTGTGTTAGGTAGGAGCTCAATTGCTAACTTAAAGAAGGGATCTTGCATTGAATGGGAGGGACGTGTTACCTTACTAATACAAACCTACAAGTGTGGATAAGTCACCAACTCAATTGGTGTGTCCTTTGAGGCACAAACCTAATTCTAGACCCATTGTCACCTCGATCTAGACTCCTTTTGTCTATGCTCACTCCTAGTGAATCCAAGGGGAGTAGACCCTATTAAAGTATGCGAAGGTTTTGTTAAAGCTCTAGGAATTAATTGATTTACTGATTAGGGAAACCCAACCCAAAGACAAGCAATCATGTAGATGCAATATTTAAATGACAAGCAAATATTTTACTTAACAAAACAAGAATTAAACCAGTGCCTAAAGATTATCCAATCCCAATTATTCGAATATGCACAAAAGAAACATATATACACAAAGCAAGATATTTCTACAAGAATGAAACAAATTTACAAGATAGATAAACAATGAATTGAAAGAAAAAATTATATTTTTAAAGAATTATGCTCAAATGAATAAAGAATACTTGAATTGAAAAGTACTTTAAAATAGATATTCACATGAAATGAAATTTTTGAAAATGAAATTACTTGAAATGAAATTACTTGAAATTAAATTGCTTGAAAAGTAAATTGCTTGAAAGTAAATGAATATCAAAACTTGAAATCTGAAGAATGTGAGTTGAAAGTTTTGCAATTTTTGTAGGTTACGTTTAATAGACTTTTAGGTCTCTCTTTGAATTAGGGGAAATTAGATGTGAAAGTTGCAAGCCTAAGCCATGTTACTACCCAAAATATGTATCCCTTCAACCAAGAGGAAGTGTCGCGTTCTCAACAAGGGAACAACAAGGTTCCCCTTTAGCTCCGCAGGTCGAATCCAAGATGCTTGGACGCTCAACAAGGAGGTCATGTAGTGATGTGAAACCATCCTCAGATTCAACCCCTTCTATCCTCCCAAGTCACTCATTTTTAATGGTTTCAGCAATAATAGAATTAGGTGCCTATTTAGACTAGCCACACAGTCCTTTTCCCTTTCTTGTTACCCATGATCCACAAAGTGGCAAGGGGAGGGAATAAGGGGAAAAGGGAGGGGCACGATTTTGATTACTTTTCCAAAAGGGAAATTCTAACTAGCCATCACGATATTGCAAGGGTGTCTAAGAAACTCACATGCAAGGTGTGGGGACAAATGAATAATTAAAATAACTTGAAATAAATTAAATGAATTGTCTAGCCACACAAATTTTCCTTAAGGACAAAGGTGGAAAAAAATAAAATGAATTTGCAAACCTCACAACTATGGAACAATGTGGAGGACAAGCCTATTGATTTTGTAACAAGGTGGTTAAATAATTTGGAAATAAAATAGAGAAAACTAACACTAGCCACTCAACCTTCTCTTTGTGGGAGAAGTGGGTCAAACAAATTAAGAAAAACAGAAAATTAAATTCCTAACTAGCCAACGCGATTTTGAAAGGGTGGCAAAGCCACTCACATGCAAAGTGTGGGCATAAACAAAGCTTGAAAATAATTTACAATTTACAACTTATGAAAATGATAAAAAATAAATGCAATCCCAATAGACTCTCTTGGGATACTTACAATAATATGTAAAGCAAGAAGAGGGAGAGGGTTTTGCACCAAGGCATTGAGATGCTTCCTTGAGCTCCTTGTGGCCAAAATTGGGCAGCACCTCCCCTTGGACTGGCAAGAACCTGCAAAAAATAGCTTGTGTGCTGGAAATTGCTAGAAATCACTTCAAATGTGTTAGTTGTTGTTAGTATCTAAAACAGAAAATTTTATACTAAAAATCTGAACATAAAACTTGAATAGATTGCAAGATTTAGAAGAGAAATAAGTGTAGAAATTATGTAAAAGAACGTTGAAATAATATCAGAAATATTAGTGAAGAGAAATGACGCTATTGGAGTCCTCCTTTCCAAGCTTTGGTAACCTGCAAAGTTGTAAATTCTTGCTACACATTGAGGTAATAAAGTGAGTCCTTTAAAATGGTCTACAAACTACTTTGCAAACTCAAAGAAAATCAACTCACATAGATCTACATCAATACTACTATAGATCTATCCCCAGCAAAATACTTTGCTTGGGGTTTTTCAAGTAAAACAATGTGTGAGAAATAACCACAAACTGCAGAAATACTAACTCCCAAGAACACCAAACAAGAACAACAAAAGTACTCCAATAGAACACCACAAGGACACCAAGTGTTCATCCAAAGCTTCACTTATTTTATTGAAAATAATGGCTACAATATGGAAGCAATATTACAAGAGAGAAAATGGGGGAAGAGAAACAGAGAGAGAGGAGAAAATTGGGCAGCATGGATTTGTTATGAAATTAGATCCAAAAAATGAGGAGAGTGGCCTTTCTTTTAAGGGAGGGAGAGAGGAGAGACCCCACTTGCATGCATTACAAGTGTCACTCCCAAAAGACGGAGGCTCACTCGGGGCACCATGAGACAGGGGAACTTCCATTAGAAGAGGAAACTCAAAAATGGGAGAAGAAACCCCTTATCCTAAGTTTAAACCTCTCTCTAATTCCCCAAGGGATTTCCCAAGGTGTGGAATGGGCCCCCATGTGGTCCCCATCACCAAATGGCCAATCCAATGGAGATGGTGAGCCCCACAAGAAACAAATTTGTACCCCTCTCTAAAGTTAAGTTGAATGAGAGGTAGGAAAGGGGGGATTTGATTTTTTTGACCCCCTTTACATAGAAATGACTTAGGAAACAATTTTTCCCCACTTTATCATGTTTTACAACTTTAGGCAAAATTTGGCATTTTTAATTTAGCCAATTATTTGATGATTTTTTAGTGATTTGGACTCCTCGTGGACATTGACCTAGCAAAACTTGTCCAATTGAGCTGAAACTTAGTCCAAGAGTGTAGGGGGTCATAAGAAATTTTTTTTTAGTACTCACATCCCTATACAAAATCCCCAAGGACAAAATTTTTACATTTTTCATCAAAAATAATTAAAAATTTCCAATTTACGGGAAATTTTAATTATTAAAAAAATCCTACAAAACTTAACGAAATTTTGCAAGACTCCAGGAGATGTCTATAATGGTAATATAAAACACTTTCACCCCTTATTCACATATTGGGATCGATCATTAGAACTCCTTTCACCACTTTGGAGGAAATTTGAGTGAAAAACTCAAGTAATTAAAATCGCTGGAAAAACAAAATTAATTACCCAAGGAAAAACACACTTGAAGAAATGACTTCCCTAATGATAAATTCCTAGGCCACTAAATCATTACAACTTGACCCATGATAACATGTTAGATTACAAAATTTTCCCACGTAGGGGAGCGGACATTCCGTAGAGAGAGAAAGAAATTTTAGGGGCAGAATTGCCCTAATGACCCAAAGGTCTTCAAATTTGTTCTACCACAAGGTACATATCTTCATGGTACATGACGTTGACACCAAGTCGAAATAGGTGGTCAACGTATGGCTCCACATGGGGACGTATTCTTTATCTTTGGGAAGGAGAGCATGTGAGAACCTGAGAATCTGCAAAACAAAGTTCTTACCAATACCCAACATAAGTACATGTGTGAAAAGAATAAATAATCATCAATAAATGAAATAATATTGACAATAATCACATAAATAAAATTATTTTACAATGAATTATATACATAAATGAAATAATGACAAAATTGAAAGAATCAAAGGAAAAATTTTAGACATATGTTACAAAGGGTGCCCCTTTTGGACACAAAATGGCTCATCATTTGAAAAACAGCCTGAGGGTGCACCATCCAAATGGCTAAGGTGGAAATAATTAAGATCGACCTTGCCATGGATGAAATAAGACCTCAGATGTTTGAAAAATCCCTAACCGTGATGACTCGTTGAAGATATTTTTCCAAGTTTTATCAACTTGGAATATTTCTTGAGAATAGACCACCCGAGAAACATGTGTCTCTCGTTATTCCAACAAACTTTGAAGTTTCGCACACCTTGTAAAATTTTGATAAATTTATGCATATGATTATCATGGTGGAAGGCCAACCACTGCTCATAATGATATGGAATTTGTAAACTGAAGTTATCTTCCATATTCTCATTATCTTGTATTGAATCATCTGATGGTTGAGAGGTTGGAAGTGGAACTATCAAGGAAACTACTTCACATTATTTAAAAAAGTTGTAAAATTTCTCTAAAGATATGGGAGTAGGGTGGGGATTTTAATTCTCTAGATATTCAACAACTTCAAACTCAAACTCCTCCTGATAAACCAATGACTCATCCTCAACCTCTTCCAAAATTTCCAAATGAAATTCATCTCCATGTTCTTTGTGAAGTTCTAGCTCTATAAGATCTAAATATCCAATGTAATTACTTGCACCGGCAAGGTGAGATTCCAATATTTTTAACTGATTTACACAAATGAAATTTGTGTCTTTAATAATCTTTGTTAATTTCTCGATGGGAGAAATTGAAGCATCTATCTTAATATCTGAAGTGATTGTTTTTATATTTGGAGGTTCCTTCGCTTTCCATTTTTCCATAAAAGCATTAGTCAATTCCTTTTAAGTTTTAACATGTTTATCCTTGATTTTTGTGAACCAATCAATATCATCATCATCAAAGGAAAAGATAAATAATTTCATTCCAACATCTTCATGCCAAACATTGTTACACCATTTAGCAAAGCAATGAGAAACCCAGTAAACATGACGTCTAGCATCAACCACATTACTACCTTGAAAACAATGCAACTTTTGTAAATCTCTTTCTGGAATCACATGTGGATAACCATTTATTTTAGAAAAATAAATAGGTCTATAAGATCATCTATTTCTAAGCTAGATTCATTAAGTAAAGAAAAAGGTCTACATAAATAGAGCGGGACCCAAAAATTATTAAGAATCCTACGAGAAGAAATCTTGTCCAACCTCCTCCAAAAAGCCCTTCAGGTTCAAGGATGAAGCTATGCAAACCGTGAGTTCCTTCTTGAAGAATAATTTGTCAAATTATGCCCCGAATGGGGTGACATGCGACGACGCCTCTCCACATGGCTCAGCATCAAGACACAGCTTAAATGTTGTTGGTCGCCACCCATCCTCTCCTCATTTACGATGATAGACAGCCATTACAACCGCTATACGGAGGAGGGACTCCTCCCTCGCGCGAAAGCTCTCGCTCATACAACATTCAATATGACAGGGTTAATGGGAAGCCAGGCAAAGCCATCATTTGGTAATTCAAAAATTCGAGAGCCTGGACAGAGCTGGTTCGCTCTCGTTTTGGACCTACCCGCCGGTTGGGAGCTCTGGTGCAGCTCTGGTTCCCTCTCGTCTTGGCTCACTCTCATTTTGGTGCATTCTCTTTGTATTTTTATCCACCCCTCATCAACAATGACAAGGAAGCGAGGCAGGCCTCGTCGAGGCTCGGCCTAGTACACCCACAAAGAGTAGAGGCAAAGGAGGAAGAACCTGGAGTGCGCTCTGTCGATGGCGACTTCCATTCTCCGACAGAGGGCACGCACTAACCAATTGGCACTGCATGCCATTATCGCTAAGCCTGGAAAAAACGTAGCATTCATACCCTAGAAATTGATCCTGGAAGCAGTCTGGAGGGTGGTGCTACGAACAAGTTTCCAACCTGCTATGTTGACGAAACATCATACCTGGAGGACTTAGCGACCACCCTGGAACACCAAGCCATGGTGTCGGATATACAAGCTTGTAGCGGTCCGAAAGGCGAGCCGACAAATGAATTCCCTATTTGTATTGTTGAAGAGATACTGTGGACGGGTGACTATGGCCCCACCATCCATGCTGAGAAGGAAACGAACGAGGACGAGGCTTGGGACAATGCATGCGCAGAAAGGAATGTGGGCGAGACCAGAGCATGGATGAAGGTGGATGCGGTCGGAGTAGGACTTAATGTAATCGAGGCCAGAGCAGGGATGAACATGGAAGTGGGGAACAAAACCTTCGACGAAGTAGGTAATCATGACTTGCATGGTCCACTCCTTCGTGCAGAGCATCTGGCTCTGGTGTTCGAACTCTGAGGCCACATGGAAGACTAGGAGCACAGAGCCCTCCTCATGGGACAGCGTTTGGACTTGCTCCTTGACACGTACTCCAATGCTCCAGCAAAGAGGAAATGTCCATTGTGTCCGCAGTCGTTCGCCATCCTAGCCAGATCCACGTGGCAGAAAGGCAAGGGCGACAGGTCACCGGGTATCTAAGTTCTCCTATGCTAGTTTTTTTTATGTTTAATCATGTTGTTGTTACATGTAAACTTGAACTATGGTCATCTGTCCTGGTTTCCTTCGGGCAGGACAGAGGGCAAAACAGTTTTTAGCTTACCCTCCTAGACTCATCTCACTCCAAACTATGCTGGTTTCTGGTAAAATGGCAGCATTTTTGGTGGCTCGGGACGACCATATCTCTGTGTATTTTGTCAATGTTTCTCTGGTAAAGTACATGAACTTCGACCTAGCAAGGGGCTTGGTGAGAACATCTCTGATATGCTCATGAGTAGGAAGGTATTCCACTCGAACCACCTTCCTATGCACAATATCACGAATATAGTGATACTTGATCTCAGCATGTTTGGTATTGTCATGAGATACTAGATTCTCTGAGAGATTCACACAACTCTGGTTGTCACAATGTATCACGGTGGGATCCATCATCTAACCAAACAATCCTGCAATGAGCTTGCGAAGCCACACAGCTTCACATACTTCCGTACATACTGCAATGTACTTGACTTCTGCGATACTCATGGACATAGAAGTTTTCTTCCTGTTGCACCAGTAAACCATGGAAGATCCTAGGCTGAAGCAACATCTGGAGGTGCTCTTTCTGTCAACTGTGCTTCCTACCCAATCTGAATTGGCATATCCCTTCAATCTCATGTTGATACTAGAATAATATCTTAGGCCATATCCAACTGTGCCTTGTAAGTATCTCAACACATGATTCGCAGCTACCCAATGTATCTGTCTCGGCTTACTCATGAATTGGCTAAGTGTATTCACTACATAGGAAATATCGAGTATGGTATTAACCAGATACATCAATGATCCAATTAGTTATCAATACATAGTCTGATCAATCAAGTCTGAATTGAAAGAAGACTCACTCATCTTCTTCAAATTCGTCACCATCATTGTAGTCATGGACTTACAATCTGTCATACCAAATCTCCTCAAGATATCAACTGTGTACTTCCCTTGGCTCAGGAATATCTCATCATTTCTCTACCATACCTCAAGTCCTAAGAAGTAATGCATCATTCTAAGATCCTTCATCTCAAATTCAGAAGCCAACTCTTGCTTGCACCAAGTAATGAGATGCTCTGCTTCGGTGAGGAATAAGTCATCAATGTACAGGATCAAAATCAAGAATTCACCATTATCAACCTTATAATACGGGTTGGCATCAACAACACTTTTTCTAAAACCTAGACTCATCAGGTATCCATCAATCCTCGCATACCAAGCACGAGGGGCCTTATTAAGTCCATATAGAGCTTTCTTCAACCTGCACACATGGGACTCCTTCCCATGGATCATAAATTCATTTGGTTGCTTGATATACACATATTCCTCAATATATCCATTGACAAAGGTTGTCTTCATGTCCATCTGATGTAGTCTCCAACCCAAGGCTTAAGCAAGTGAAATAATCATCTGAATGGAAGTATATCGAGAAACAAGAGAAAAAGTCTCCTCATAATCTATTCCTTCCACCTGAGAGAATCCTCTGGCCAAAAACATCACTTTTTGTTTCTCAATGCTCTCATCAGCAGCATGTTTTATCTTATAAATCCACTTGGAAGTCACAACAAACTTCCCTTTGGGTCTTGGAACAATGTCCCACACATCATTCTTCATGATGGACTGATACTCCTCCATCATGGCATCCTTCCATACCAGCTGACTAAATGCCTACTCATAATTGGAAGGATCATAATCAATTATGTGTCTCATGGCTATTATATAACTCGAGAATATTTGGGGTCTCTTGCTTTCTATGAAAGTTTCATGAGGATTTGCATGTCCCTCTACCTCTTGCAAGGTCTGACAAGCCCAGGAAGGTCTTTTCTGACCCATTGTAATATCTCTAGGAACATCAATAGTATGTATTGGCTCAATAGGATCAACAGTCTCAATAGTCTTTATTGGCTCATCTGGATCTCTCTGTATTGTTGGGGTGTGAGGTGGGGAAGACACCATCTCTTCCTCTCTCTCACTATCAGTCTCTATGTGAGACCTTCTCGATTTTCTGAAGGAAACTTCCTCCTCAAAGGAAACATCTCGACTCACTTCAATCTGTCTTTGACCTGAGATGTAGATCCAATATTCGTTCGATGATTCATTGTACCCAACAAATGTGCCCTTCCTTCCAGAGGGTTCCAGTATTGATCCTTTATTCTTGGGTACGTGAATGTAGATTGGACACCCAAATATCTTGAAGTGTCCCACTTCAGGCTTAACTCCGGTGAAGGCCTCTTTGGGAGTTATGTTCTTCAAAATCTTGTGAGGACCTATGTTCTACACATATACTATGGTCATGGGTGCTTCTTCCCAAAGAAACATTGGTAGACTCTGATCATGGATCATTGCCTTAGTTGCTTCCACAATAGATTTGTTCTCCCTTTATGCAACTCCATTTTTTTAGGGTTGTAAGGAACAGTGTACTCCCTCTTGATCCCTACCTCAATGAAGAAATCAGTAAAATATACTCTCCTCCATTATCTGATCTCAAGGTATTAATATTCCTTCCGGTGAGGTTCTTAATCTGAGCTTTAAATTCTTGGAATCTGACAAGGACTTCTTCTAACTCCTTGGATTTCAAGAATTAAATCCACATATTTTTTGAGTAATCATCAATGAAAATCACATAGTATAAGTATCCACTCAAGGAAGAAACCGTCATAGGTCCACACAAATATGAATGTATTAGATCCAATATTCCTTTGGATCTATTGTCACTACTGGAAAATATCCCCTTTGCATTCTTTCCAAGAGAACAACCTCTGCAAATGCCATCATTCTCAACACGAAGTGGTGGAAGTCTAGTCACCATATTCCTCAGAGCGAGAAGAGCTCTGTAATGTAAGTGAGCAAGTATTTTGTGCCAAATCTCACTCAGACTGGTAGAATCATGTACAAGTTCCTGAACTGGATGAACTGTCAATTTTTACAAGTTGTATTCTCGAACACCAATTACACTGGTTGAATCCATACTGGAGTTCTTATTCCATGAAATAAATTTTCCATCGGAGAAAGAAACCTTGTAGCCTTTGTCCTCTAAGGATGAAATAGAGACAAGGTTCCCTCTCATTCTCGGTACAAACAATACATCACTCAAATGAAGTGGAATACATGAGTCCAGTTGAAGGGAAGCGGTTCAAGTTCCCTTCACAACATATCTAGCATCGTCACCAAGTACAACATGTAACTAAGAATCCTTCTCCACTAGTTTAGTGAGATGTTCTTTATATCCAGTCATATGTCTAGAAGAACCATTGTCAATCAACCAGATATTATTGCTAGTAGGAATCATACCTAAGAGGGCTGAGATGAAGAAGAATTCTTCAGCGGGATTGGATATGGTGTGAGGTGGATCTTCCTCAATGTTGGCAGTGGTTGCATGCATCATTCCTTTCCTTCGTATAGGACAGTCTCTGGCATAGTGTCCATATTTATCACATCTATAACACTGAACTTTTGACGTGTCTTTCTCCTTGTGTTCATGAGCCTGATGTGGCTTTTGTTTTCTCTGGAATCTTTGCGTACCTTTTCCTCTTCCTCTTCCTTTTATTACAAGGATGACACCCTTGTAAGCCTTGATATTGTTCGAAAACATCAAATTGGACAAGGATGGTACCCTCGTAAGCTTTGATGTTGTTTCCCTCTTTACTAAAATTCCCATTGACGGAGCTATGGAGGTCATCAAGAACATCACTGACCTAGGTACTGATAACTTAGTAGAGTTATGTTTGAAATCCACATTTTTTAGTTTCCAGGGTGACATTTATGAAAAAACTTGTGGGGTTGCTATGGGACCCCCCCCTCTCTCCCATCATAACTAATTTATTCATGGAAGATTTGGAAATCAAAGCCCTTATCTCCTCACCCTTCCAACCTAAATACTGGAATAGGTTTGTCGATGATACTTTTTTCATTTGGCCCCATGGTTGTGATAAATTAAATGAATTTGTGAATCACCTCAATAAACAATCTGATCACATCAAATTCACTATGGAGGTTGAAGATAAAGGTAGTCTTCCTTTTCTAGATGTTAGGGTCACAAAAATACCTAATGAATCCTTATCCCACCAAGTTTATAGGAAGAAAACTCACATAGAACAGTACCTTCATGCCAATTCCCATTGTTGTTCCTGAGTCTGTCCTAAGGCTTAAAGTACAGTGTCAAGGCATCCGAAAGTATGTAAAAGATGAATACGAAGATATATGTTAACCTTCGGTGTAGGAAACTAATGAAGGTTTCTACGTTCTCGTTGTATAGCTTCCAACTTCTCTTGAGCAGTTATATCATGCTCAATGGATGCCCATGAAAGTTCTAATTCCTCCCGGGTGTTAGCAGTTTTAAGGATTGTATCGAAAAGATTTAAAGCGATATGATTTTGATTAGAAAGTCCGGGTTGAATATTAGGTTGAGTAGCTGCAGGGATAGTCATTGAGGAATAGTACCAGTATGGAAATGATTTAACGTGAGATTTCAACGTTGTTTCAATTCAGTCGAAATAAGAGAAATTTTTGCATGAAGAACAAAATAGGAAGGCAAACTGAAGGCCCTTTCCCGTAACTGTATTATTTTTAGTAAAAGATGTGGAATGAGAGAAAAAAATTTAGCTGTGGGTAACGTAAGGTTCCTATCAGTAGAAAAATCACACATACACAGAAGAAGAAATTGACATAGAAATAATTGACATAGTGTAAATAAATATAAAATTCTGTAAATGCAAGTTGGTCTTACACCTGCTGATAGCCGGTGCAGAGGAAAGACAAGAAACAATTACAGAAAAACAAAATCCCTTCACTATAGTAGTGGTCGTACTAAATTATAGTGATACACATCAATTATGCAGAGCAAAATGAAAAGAAACAAAAACATAATGAAACAAACTTGTAACACAGTCGTGACGGAATCGGGAATCTTCAAATCACTTGTATTAACTTCTCAATTGCAAAATCTCTATTACATTCATTACCAAAAAGTCCATCCTTTGGTTCTTCTTTTGGTGATCTATTTATACAAATTTGCCCTTCCCTACTCCTATTTTCAAAAAAGTGCCAGCTGCCTGCCTCTACATGACTTAGTGCATATTATACATCTGTCCATAAACTGGATACAAGTTGTGAAAGTTCCGCTTGGCAGCTGTGAGGAGCGAAAACACTCCATCTCTTCTACTTCGTTTTCAAAAAGGGCCAGGTGCTTGTCTTTGCATAGACTCGGTGCATATCCTACATCTGTCCATGAATTGGGATACAAGCTGTGACGGCTCTGCTTGACAAATGGCTTCGGCAAAGTAGCACTCTCGGGCTAATTGTGGAAGTCTATTCCCCATATGTGCATCAACCATATCAAGGGCACCGAGTTGTGTGCTGGGTTGAATCAAATGTTCATCAATTTGAGCCATGTCTACCCTGCCTATCTTAGAGATCTCTACCAAATTTTTCTCATTTTTCTCCTTCATGTCGAGGGAGATCTGCTCTATATTCATCTGCCTTAGCGTCTCTGTGTCACCCCCACTTTCCATCCCCAACAGTTCACCATTTATGGCTTTGAAAGCTTCTTCTAGTGAATTTGTCACTTTTTGAGCCTGCTCCTTTCTTAAAGTAATATCATGCTCCCAATTTTTTAACAAAATACTACCCCTAGTCTGTTCAGCAATGGTGAGCCCGGGAGACCCTGCTGAAAACCTAGTGTTGGTGGCTATCACTGCTTCTTGGAAGGTGATTTGAGCAGCTTCTGCGTTTCTTTCCTTGACAATCAGATTCTCAGAAATCTGATGCATAATCAGGCAATCTCCTCGAAACTCCCCTACTTTAGTTAGCAGACTCTGTTGAGCAGAAGAGATCCTGCTCTAAATGTCGATTGCTCGAGATTTAACAATCTCGATGTCGATCATCCTGCTTTCTGCGACCTCTAACTGAGCCTGTAACCGTGTGATCGTATCCCTCTGCTGACCCGACTGCACCCGACCCTCTCGGATCACTGAATTTGCTTGTTCCATCTTGGTTTTGAGGACTTCGATTTCTTTCTTATCAGCCAATTGGGCCAGCTCTATTGCTCCACTCGCTTGACTCTTAGCGTCTTCCGCAGCCGAAGCTACTCGGGCTTCAAGAGTCTTGATCAGTCGATTCTTTCTCTTAAGCTGATTTTTCAACATCGCAACCGAGAATTGGTTTGCTGACGCATATGCTCCTAGCGTCCCTGCTATCTCTGTGGAGAACTCATCACTTTTCTTGTTTTTTCCATCTGTCATTACTTTAAATTTTTTAACAGTGGACTCTCCCTCTTCATAAAATTCCCGCTTTACCACAACCTTTCTCTTTCTGTCAAAAAAGAACTCATTAGGGGGGAGTTCCTCTGCCCTTATAGGTCTTAGTTCTTCGCCAAATATTCATCCCTCGCTGACGTCTCCCTGAGCCGACTGCAAGGGTGTGACAGAGGTGGTGGGCTGTCTGATCTTCTTCGCCACCTTTCCTGGTGTGACGAGTGAGTCCTGTTCTTTCGGAGGATCAGAGGTCTTCGTCTCTGTCCCTGTCTCTGGATTCTTCTCTTGCTCGGGATTCTTCTCCTGCTCGGGACTCTTCCCCTGCTCGGGACTTTTCCCCTGTTCGGGACTCTTGTCTTGTTCAGGATTCTTCTCCTGCTCGGGACTCTTCCCCTGTTCGGGATTCTACTCCTGCTCGGGATTCTGCTCCTGCTCCCCTTCCTGACGTTTTTCGGGATTAGAAGTTTTCCCCGCAGAACTTTCGGCCTCCTTTTCTTTGTCCTTGGAAAGTCCCAAACCTCCCAGCACCACGGGGAGACATATTTTCCTATGTTCCTGAAATTTTAAAACAGAGGCCCTATCTTCGGGTGCTAGAGATCTGATTCGAAATT
>ML777187.1:2160547-2188967 GCA_009831015.1 Picea engelmannii
GGTATAATCCCTTTAAATAACTTTAACTTTATTTATTTTTGTTAACTTAAAATTAGGGATAAAAAGGCCAATATACTTCCAACCCACGTGAATTTTTTTTATCCTTCTTAATATAGTCTTTCAATTGTTGTTATATTTTCTATTTGGCATCTTTTAAAATGAACCGGCGACTAATTTAAGAGAACTGGTGATTGTACGAACACAGCCGTATGGATAACTAAATGCGACTGTACGGATAATAGGACGGGTGGAAACTGTTGTACAGAGGATGCAATGGTCGTTGCATTTGTACGGACGCGGACACGTTAGACGAATCTAAAAATTGATGATTGCACGGATGCAAATTGAATAGTATAAACACGAATTTCAATGGTACGGACGTAATTGTACGACTCTACAATTATTTGTTGCACATTTAGTGTGTTTTGTACAGAACTTTAATTTCCTTTCACAGCAGTTTAATTGATCTATGCGGCGATCAATATGTACGGTTACTGCAATTTATATGGCTTCTAAAAATTTTCTAAAAATTAATGACTGCAATTGCAATTGTACGGATGACAGTGTGATGATAGAGCATATAGACAAAGTGTGGTAGATTGTACGGATAGACATTTTGGTAATTTTAGATGGATTGTTGATGTTTTCAATTCTCTCTCGTTGTAACAATTCCTCTTTTTTTTCTTTTTAATAAATATAATTTTCCCTCAAAAAATTTCAGTATACTAATTTTTTTTTAATGAATTTGGAATAATATTTTTTTTCACGGAAATAATGAACCTTTAATGGAAAAAAGCCTATTGCAGTTAAAGACCTCAGAGAAATTCTGAATGAAGTTTGGTTGGCCAAAAGTCAATAAATTATTGTAAAGGGCAACGTAATTGACTTAGAATTCTAGTGGCCAAGTGTCAAGATCAGCAGAAGTGCCCGAGAAAAGTGCTCCGATACCACATGGTGAACCAACCTGGTTTACTATGTAAATATCCAATATAAATAGGACAGTACGTAATAATTCATTTAAGAATAGTAAATATATTTAATAATAATTGTATAAGAATGAATAAGAAGAAGAAAGAAAGTATTTTTAACGCCCACACAAGGGTGCGCTTTCATAAGAGACATGACCTTTCATATGTCATGTCTCTTCATAATTAATTATTAATCATTAGTTATTTATATTATTAATTATTACCTATTTATATGTATTTTTATGTTCATAACAGGATGAGACTCACGAACAATAGAGTGGAGGTAACAGAATTAGTTATAAGGACCCTAGTGGGCTTCACAGTGGAATCGTTCAGATCCCTCTGGAGAGAAAATCCCCCAGAAAGTTTGTTTGTTTTATAATCCCTATCTGACTCAGGGTACCCGAAGAATAACCCATGCAAGCAACTTGTGTGGATACCTAGGTCGGGAAACTAAGGTCACCACGATATAACCAATGCTCAGGCGAGTAGTGGCGGGTTCGGTCCACCGTATGGGCAGGGTATATAAGTCTGAAGCTCAAGAAGCACCAAGGTACTCCAAGAACTCCAAGATATGAAAAGAACCCCAGAAATATCTCTAACTCTAGGAAAGTATTGGAGGTCTGTCTCTGCAACCAACTTCGCGCAAACTTGTGCTTAACTTCTGTGTTAGTGGAGCCTCCCGAGGACACCAATTATACAATGGGTTTCACTACTCCCAGGAAAGACACATATGTTGAGTTTTGTAGACTTGGATAAGTTTACTAACAAAATCCTATTCCAAGGCCCTAAATCCTAAACTTGTTTGTGTACCCTGAAAAATAGAATCGTTTCTAGTCAATTTTAATTATTGAGCGTTTATTTTAGTGGCTTTTGCTTACTTAAAAGGTGTGGTTGTGAAACTAATGGTGTGATGACTCAGCATATGAAAGAAGCAGATGTAAAAACATTGTTAAGTATTATTCTTGTATTTCAAAAGAAATGGTATGATTCTAAATGTCGTGCACAAGATGTAATCTCATTCAATTTCAATGGCAATGCAATGTTTCCTAAGATGCCAAGATTAATGCAGTCTAGAAAAAAGTGCAAATGCTTCAAGTGAAGTGCAAAAAACCAAAAAAATAAAATTGTATTTTCAATATAAGGGAATGAAAATGCAAAGACAGAATAAACAACCTCTCAGACAAACCCTACTGCAAGCACAGGAAGACAAGCCAAGTAGGACACCAAGAAGCTACTACTCAAACCAAAATTCAAGGACCCAAAAATTGAGAAAAATGACAAGAAACAAGTTTTCCAAAAATCAACAATGGCATAGCTTCCCCTCACACTGCAAGCACCTAACAGACAGGACAGGGACCTAAGAAGACTCAACAACAAACAAAACTCACCCACCAAACACCACACTTAGCCAAAAGGCTTAGAAAAAGGGTGTACGCAATTGTTCAAGGAACAGAAGCGTATGTACGCGCCCTAAACAAAGACACCTAAACACAGACAACACGCGTATGTACGCAATTGTTAAGGGAAAACCTGCATATTCCAAGGAAGACACTGATTGGGTAAGGACTAGGCCAAGCAACTCAGATGTAAAGTAATGTAGAGGTTGTTAAGCAACTCAGGCAAACAAAGAGCAATCGAAGAGAAAAAAACACCAACTCCAAAAGGGAGATCCCCTAGTGGATTCGCCAATTCTGTTACGAGGAATAACTCTCTATGGTTTGGGGTAAGACCACAACAGAAGGAACAACACCCAGAAATCAACTCTAATCCCAAGTATGCTAGACAATTGGAAATGCCAACAAAAGAAAGGCTAGAATCCTACTTCTTTCGAACATCTATAGGAGACCACTATTGAGCTCACGATCCAATGCTTGATACCTACAATGTGTCCTCAACGTCCAAGATACACAAGCATATGGAAAATATATGAAATATTAGCATATAAACTAGCAGATTCCATCAACATGTACAACAAATTTACCCATGGAAAATAATACAAACATTTGCAACATATAATTGGACGAGAAAAGAGTATTTCTATTAATATAATCAACAATACATAGGTTACAACCTTTTGTATCGACACTCGTCAGAACCGAGAAACTAAGTCCCTCCACCTGGGCCTTCACCACTTCAATCCTCCACAAGGCAAGCTCATAAGTTTTAGGAGTAATTGGGTTCCGCCTTCACAAAATAGGGAGAGCTTGGGGATTGAACATAAGGGAAGTTCAGATTTAAAGGACAAAGGGATGCAGACTCAATACGAGGCAAAATTTCTCCATAGTGTATTTTCTCTCAACTTGTTCTCTCTTCTTCAAGGCTTGTATATGGCTCAATTTATAGTGTCCAAAGGGAAATGAAGGGTCGAATCAGAGTGTTTCCAGCATATGAAAGGCCAAAGGGTACAAATCTCGTGACTTTGCATGGAAAACCCGAAATATTTTAATTTTGAACACACAACCCGATGTACACGGGTTGTAATGGAGCAACCTGCGTATACGCAAGTTGTCTAATTGCAGCCCGCGTGTATGCACAAAAATTGAATTTTTGACTTTGGGTTAAGAAAAATGGGGGAATTGTGTCTACAGAGAGAAAGAGAAGGCCACCAAAACATGATGCATAGAGTGTGGAAAAAATTGATATAACAATAGGAACAATTTTTATCTAAATTGTTTTTCTTATTAAAGATAGAATTTATAGGTGCATAATCATATATTGCGACAAAAAAAAATGGTATCATAAATCTTTATCCACATGTATCAGTTGAAAGGGTCATTTTATGGAGCTTAACATCAGTGAATTTATGCCTTATGTAACAACCTATGTCGCCAAGGCTTCAAGAGGATCTTTTATTCCAAACAAGGCGAACTCGTGAATGCAAGCAAAAAAATAAATAAGATTTCATGAGAAACCCAACCTAAATTGGGACCCTTCTTCAATGAAAGCTCCAAGAACTCCAAGAGAGTATCCCAAGTTTGTCAAATTCCTATTCAGCATTAGTTCATTGGCCTTTGTCCCTAATAATTGCTTTTCTATTTCTAATTATTGCTCATTTTGCTTCTTTATTGACATTTTATACCTTTTGAACTTCTTGTCTTAATTCAATTTAGTTTATGGGAATGAGATCCTCATTTATAAATATCCCAAAACCTTCAAAACTCGACATTCTATTAAATATGTCATTTGTTCTCAATAGAGTTTATCTTAACTCAAACCTAATTCTTCCCAACATTTTTTCTTTTATAAGGCAAGTTCTTTTCTATTTGTAGCCTCTTTTGCAATGAACCTTGACTAGCGTTAAAGTGTCTTCTCCTTTCTTTATGCCAAAAATAATAAGGTTTGAAGCTCTTTTAATGTGTTCATGTTCCAACCTATTAATTTGTTCATTTCATCTTTGATGTGTTTGATATCCTACTTACTTCCAAAATTGTTGAAAGGCAAATTATTGTTTAACTAATCATCCCACTCTTTGATTTTGTGTCATTTTTAAATTTTCCAAATTCTCAACCTCCTCTTCTTAGGTCCATTTCATTTTCTCGTATCTTTCCATTCCTTGTAGCTTATTCTCCATTATTTGCAATTTATTTTCCATTGTTATTCCATCTTCAATTTATTTCTGAATCTTATCTTCAAACGCTAAGAAGTTAGCACAAAGCATAAATTTTATATTCAAATAGAATTTATTTCTCTATTCTGCCTCTATTTAGAACTTCCACACTCATATTCAGAAAGAGCATCTTAATTCATTTTGCTTGACCTTCCTAGTTTATCCCAGTTATGTATCACCAGTTATGTATCACTTAGTTTTGCAAGTAAAACTAAAATAAAAAGAAAAATATTAATTTCAAGGTTTTGAATATCCATGCTATTGAGACAGATAGCAGCTCTGGAGAAACTTTCAATCTAGGGTTTAACAATTGTGGTTTCAGCAACAGTCGGCATGGTTACCAAAGGGGGAGGGATTGGAACCCCCTCCTACAAGCAGGTAGTGGTGGACAGAGGGAAAGGCCCACACAACGTCGGTTTCAAGGAACCTCTGACAGGCACCTCGGGACCAAGATCGAAAAAAAATCAAGAGGGAAACCAAGAAAAAAGTGATCACGTGAGGGAAGAGGTTAGAGAAGCCCAGAACGATATGCAAGAAATGGAAAACCCCAGTGGGGTAGATGGGCGCAACTCGTGTAAATCTAAAACAACATTGACCCCCAAAGTTATATTGGAAGACCCCCAAACGCAACTCTTTCGGGATCAGATGAAGACACATGCACTAATCTGCAAGTTCATGGGCCTGTGGCCCACAGAAAAAACATTGCGCCACTGAATAAAATACCAATGGAAGCCGAGTGGAGAAGTTGAACTCCACCTGGGATCGAAAGGATTCTTCACAGCAGTCTTTATGAACCTGGAGGACGGGGATAAAGTATTCGAGGGGGGGGGCATATTTCCATGCCTCGGCGGGGTTGTACATGCGTCCATGGAAGGAAAACTTCTCCCCAGAGAAAGAAACCTTCAAAAATGTCCTAGTCTAGCTAAGGTTTTACTCCCTACCACTAGATTACTAGTTGTCATCCACCTTCGAAGCAATAGGGAACAAGCTTGGAAAATATGTCAAGACATCGGAAGCAACATTAAAAGGAAGATACACATCCTATGCAAGGATCTGCATAGAGATGGATGTCTCGGGGGTGCTCCCGGAAGCCATAAGCCTGGAGTTTAGGGATGAGTAATGGATAGAAAGTATAGACTACGAGCAGATCTCATTTCGATGCAGAAGATGTCATGAACATGGACACCTAATAAAAGAATTTCCTCTCAATAAAAAACAAGAACCAAAAAACACCAAACTACAGCAGGATGAAAACGGTTTTGTGAATCCAAATCACAAAAGCAAAGGAAACAAAAGACAAGGAAAGGCCCCAACAGGAAGCAACCTGGAAGCCAAGATAAGAACAGAAGGAAGAGGCAGGCCCAACCAAGGGAAAGAAGGAGGAAAGGAAAAAACGAAAGTTAGGGAAACAAATGAACAATAAACTCATGAGAACACAGAAAATCCAAGCGAAAAGGGAGAACAGGGAGGAAGCGCAAGTCCTATGGAAAGAGGAAACGAAGGCGCGAACACCCCAATGCGGGAGAAGACGGAGATGCGGAGATGAAACCAAACGAGGTAGGAAAAGAAGACCCGGACCTCAGAGACATTGTTGAAAGGGAAGGAATAGACATCACGAACATACTGAAGCAATGGAAAAGGTAGGGAGTTGACAATGTGCTAGTGGAGCAACTAGATCGCATTCAATATATCTTCTCCTAAGGGAGGAAGCAAAATCCAGAGGTACCAAGCACATGCATGGCGAGATAGGACACCTGGAAATCAAAACAGGTGATGGACAGCAACAACACTCACCCAAGCAGGCAAGGCGGAAGAAATGAAGGAAATCAACAGTGTAGCCCTACAAGAACTAGGAGCCATGTTGATAAATTCATGTAAGATTGAAAAGCTCTTCCCCAACTCCCCCCGACATGTTTAAATGAATATTATTACTTGGAATATAAGAGGCCTAAACAACCCAAGAAAACAATGAATCCTTAAAAATAGATTGAGGAAGGAACAACCTGACATATGTTTCATCCAAGAGGCAAAATGCACACTGGACATAATGAAAATATAAGTAAAAAACAATGGAGTAAGTACAAGATGTTGGTTGTCGAAAGCCAACAGAAGGCGGGAGGTATTCTCACCCTGTGGAACCCACAATCGGTGAACCTACTTGCAGCAGAAGCCACGAGACATACCCTTTCTGTTAACATGCAAATTATAGGGAACACGGCAGAAATTCTATGCACGAATGTGTATGGCCCCCAGGTGATGGAGGGAAAAAGGAGAATGCTCCTAGACCTAGAGAATCTAAAAGATCGAACAAGCAACCTCCACTGAATCCTGGTTGGGGACTTCAACATCATCACTACTCTTGCGGAGAAAAAAGGGGGCACCAGGAGACTGGACAGAGATGCAGAAGAATTCTCACCTTTCATAGACACAATGGCACTTGTAGACATCAGGACCAGCAATGGACAGTTCACCCAGTGGAACAATAAACGACTAGCTCACCACCAAATAGCTACAAGGCTAGATAGATTCCTGGTGTCAGAATCCATCATTTTGCAGGGACTAGCTTTGGACTGCAGCATCCTCCCCTGGGGGGGATCCGACCATTGGTCGGTTCAATTGGAAGTGAATTTCCAAACCACACCAAAGAACAGACCATTTAGATTTGAAAAATTTTGGATCAACCATCCCACCTTCAAGGAGAACATCAACCAATGCTGGCAAGAGGAACTACCAGACCATGGAACAAGGATGTTCAAACTATACAAGAAACTCAAGTACATCAAACAAAAACTTAAAGAGTGGAACAGAGAAGTCTTTGGAAACATAAACCAAGGGAAAAAAAGTATCGAGGATGGGATGAGGAAGCTCCAAGAACTTTGCATCGAAAAGGGATACACAGAAGATTGAAAAAAAGAAGAGATCCAAATGACCCAGGAATGGTAAGCAAGATGCAAGCAGGAAGAAACTATGTGGCGCTAAAAGTCAAGAATAAGGTGGCTAAAGGAAGGGGAGAGGAACACCAAGTTTTTTCATAGAACAACTATCGCAAGAAGATCTCATAACAAAATCTTGAAGATTAGGGATCAGGACGGGATCAAAAGAGAATCCCACCATGACATTGAAAATACACTGGTCAATCACTTCCAGGGGGTAGCCAAAGAGCCCAACCAAGACAGATCCACGGCCATACAAAGGATAACTCAGCACATCCCTAAATTGATCACAGAGGATCAAAATGTCATCCTATGTAAACCCATCGCAAAGGAAGAAATCGACCAAGTGGTCCAAGAGATGCCCATTGGTAAGGCCCCAGGTCCAGATGGCTTCACAGTGGAATTCTTTAAAGCCTGTTGGGAGGTGGTTAAGTATGATATTTATGGGGTGGTGGAGCACTCCAGGCGCTCGGCCTCCATCCTGAAAGCTTTAAATGCCACAATGATCACTCTAATCCCAAAAGAAAACGAAGCCAAGACCCCAAACTGCTACAAGCCTATATCTCTGTGCAACGTAGTTTACAATATAATTTCCAAAGTCATAGCCAATAGATTGAAACCACTCCTTCACACACTGATTTCATAGGAACATGCAGGCTATGTGGAAGAAACACAAATCTTGGACAATGTCATCCAAGCCCATGAGATAATTCACACGCTGAAAAGCCAAAGGAGAGGGGAGATGATAATCCAACTTGACCTGGCGAAGGCCTATGACAAAATAAGTTGGCACTACATGGCCAAGACTCTGGAAGCTTTTGGTTTCGACCAGCACTGGGTCAACTGGATCGTCACTCTAGTCTCAACGATAAGTTTATCGTTGTTAATAAATGGAGCCCCAACCAAACCTTTTTGTCCATCTAGAGGCATCAAACAAGGGGATCCGCTATCCCCCTTCATGTTCATACTAATGATGGAAGGGCTAAGCAGAAGCATAAAAAATGCAATTGCAACTGGTGAAATAAAAGACCTCAAACTGTTTGAAAACTGTCCAACCTCCACACACCGACAGTTCGTTGATGACACCCTGCTCCATGGCACACCCACGGTAAAGGAAGCGAAGGCTTACAAAAAAATATTAAAAGACTTCAAGGAAGCCTCGGGGGCGGAAATCAATCACTCCAAGTCCAAGATATATTTTTTCAACACTAATCCAACAATACAAAGAAACTTGGCCAACATTCTGAGGTTTGAACGTAAAACACTCCCAACGAAATACTTGGAATCCCCCTGACGTACAGAGCTTGCAAAAATGCTACGTGGGAAGGATTTATCAGCAAACTGCAGGAGAGGGTAAAAAATTGGACATGCAGAGCTCTAAACCTGGCCGGAAGGATTATCCTCACCAAAACAGTTCTACAAGCAATTCTGGCATTTATGATGTCAGTGTTTCCAGACCCCAAAGGAATATTACAAAAGATAAGAGCCATCCAAAGAGATTTCCTATGGCGAGGTGCAAAAAACAAAAAGAAATGAGCCATCGTGGCCTGGGACAAGGTATGCACACCAAAAAGCAAAGGCGGTCTGGGGTTGTAAGACCCACATGTAACTAATGTGGCCTACGGGGCAAAGCTCTAGTGGAGATGGGTAAAAGACAAATCGGTGTCGTGGGTGAACCTCTAGAAGGCCAAGTATGCCCCGAACATCAACGACCAGGAGAGAATTTGGTTCATGGGCACAAGAGAGGGATCATCCATCTGGAATCTTGCCTGGCGAAATAAGAACTGGATTCAGAGTCATAGCTTCTGGGAAGTCAAAAATGGTAGAATAGCAAGGTTCTGAGAGGACACATGGCAACAGGAACCCAAAATGGAAACTTGGGATACGGAGGAGCTCCAACAGGAAATGATTGGGCAAGGAAAAACAAAAATCCATCAATACTGGAAGCAAAGGGATGGCAGTGCCAGATGGAGGATCTAGGACAAGCTTAATCCACAAAATAGAGGCCCAGATCGAAACAATAACAAAAGAGGTGGAGGAGGAATTGGGGAAAAGGAAAATTGGGATCTCGAAAGAACATGACCAATTGAGGTGGGGCAGGAAAAATGGGAGCGAATTCAACTTAAAAGAAACACAGTATTACATCGCGGGCCAAGACCAAGAAAATCTAAAGCAACAGTGGGAAAAGATATGGAAAAATCCCCAATGGCCAAAAATCAAAATGTTTGAATGGCTAGTACTACACAACCGAATTCTAACCTGGGAGAACCTCATGAAAAGGGGTTTCATAGGCCCCTCCCGTTGTCATCTCTGTCAGGTCTAGGAAAAAACAACTAATCACCTCCTCGACGAATGCAGTTACACAGCTGAAATTTGGGATTGGGCGGCATGCATCTACTGTCAATCCAATAGTGTCTAAGGGAACATTAGCGCAACCATCAAAAACTGGAATGAAAGTTACAGCGAAAATGAAATGGTGAACCTTTGTTGGAATCTCACGTCGGGGATGATCATCTGGGCAATCTGGAAAGAAAGGAACCGGCTCATCTTCAGGAATGACAGCCTACCGACAGAAAGGCTAAAGGATGTTATAGTCTCTCAAATAAGAGAAACGGTGCAGAGCCGCAATTGCAATAAGGAGAAATTTCAACTTACAGACCAAGACTCCTGCATCCTGAAATTTTTCCATCTAAAAGAATGGAGCAACATCATACCTGTGGGGTGTGTTCCACAATTCCAGATAGAAGCCCACAACTGGACTCCCCCTCCGTCAGGGTTCCTCAAACTGGATTTTGACAGGGAGACAAAAGGAAACCCGGGAGTGGCAGGGGCAAGTGGAGTGATCAGAGACAGTGGGGGCAATATCATCCGACTGTACGCTGGGAGCATGGGAAACTTAACCAACGACGCAGTGGAATTTGGATCCCTGGAGCTTGGCCTTGAAATCCTAAGCCGAGAAAGGATAACAAACACCATCGTGGAAGGTGACTCCACCCTGCTTATCAACACTCCGAAAAAACTCCAAAATGGCACCAGAGTGGACAAGGTTCAAAGACACTGGCACCTAGCACACTCCCTGCATAAAATCTAGGAGCATATGAGAACATTGAAAACAGTGGAGTTGTGATGGGTGCACAGGTCAGCGAATGCTCTTGCGAATAGACTCGCCAATGAGGGGGTCGGCAAGGAAGGCCTGGAACTAGACGTTGTCTGGATCAGCATTCCGAGCAGGCAACTCAGGACAGACTGCAGCCATCTGGCGGCAAAAGATCGTGATGGCAGCTTAAGCATGGAAAGTCACATCGAGGAGGACAATGCAAGACCTCTCGAAAGGTATGTGGGACCCAGGCAGAATATGATTGCCTAACACTTGGCCACCAATTGTCATGCAAGATCACAATAAGCAGCAGGTGGGCGACCAAAAGCAAGGCCGATATGTTAGTAAGAGTTGCAGGGAAAGTACGAGTGAATGGACAAGTAGCAAGTCGAATGCAACGAATGACTTAAGGCATGAGGAGTTGGTGATAACCAGTAACGATCCACCAGCCCCCAGTGCAGGTACAGGGAGAAGCATAGTCGAATCACAAGCAAGCAAGGGTAGTGGAACATACAGGGATAAAGGTCGAACCATCATTATCAAACGAGCCTTAACAGCAAAAAATGACAAAAGCGCTCACCACCTCGGGCAAACCATGGCTGGAAGTATTGGCTCGCAGCGGGGGAAATCCAATAAGAAGAGGGATAGCAGGAATAGACGCAAACAGGAGCGCAACGGTAAGGATTATTACAGTTTCAAGGGCAGGAAAAGTAAGGATACCGATAAAGTGAGGTACATGTCAAGTAGCCAGAGCAGGAGCTGCAGCAGGCAAAGCGAGATGGCACAGCTGAAACATATGCACAGGAAGAGGAACCCCCTTGGGAAGGAAGTCTCAGACAGTTCGCGACGGATAACAAGAATGGAGCAGGCAGCGAAGGATGTAAAGGGAACCTTCCATACTCTGGTTGCGTTGAAGGGGAAGGCGGCCATCACCCGATGGGGAAAGGAATTAAAGGACAAGCACAAAGGTAAAGAGTGGGATGACATGGTGCAGGAAGCGGATTGGGTAACTGATCTGGGGGCCACGCGACCCAGGGAAACCCTCTACCACAAAACGATAGAGATGGCCTGGCTAACCAAGATGTTGATCGGGAAAGTGAACTCAGAGAAGGAAGAAGCCAGAGAGGAGGATAACAGGGAAAACAAAACAATGTTGGATGAAATCCAACGTCACCTCAGCAATCTAGAAACTATTATCAAACTGTTAGTAGAGGTAGAGAAGGACCAAAAATGCAAGTTGGAACGGTTGGCGGTTCAGTTTCACCTTCACCTACTCTATGTTCGTCACATGGACATCACGCTCACTGATGGACAAGGCACGCCAGCCCAAATCAGGAAGACTCGCACGGTCTCCCCGAAGGAAGATAACAAGAGCCAGGCGGATGGCAGGAAGCAGCACCCCCGAGTGTTGAAACACCTCATAGTTTCGGATTTATGATTTGTTAATCTATATGGCAGTTATGTCAGGCAATGGTAGGTTAGTTCAGACCTATTACAAACTCTGGTTTAGGGGGATGTTTTAGGATTTTTCATTATGTCTGTGTCTTTTCAAACTGGGTATGGAAGGTCTGGTCTAGTTTCCCCTAGTGGCAGACCAGTACCATCCATAGCAACTATCAAATCGAGCAACAGGGACCCCCTGGTCTGGTTTCCTTCTAGGTAGATCAGGATCCCCACTTTTGTATCATAATACTTACCAGTAATATAGATTCCTACACTCACAAAAAAAAAACTAAAATAAAAAGGAGATATAGACACAAGTAAAAGGGATTGCGCATAAAATAGAACAAAGCTACTTGAAGGTTTGTTGGGGAATGCTCGATCCACTTTAGTATGGTATTGTGTCACTTCAGATATTTTATATGGGCATTGTTTAGCTGTTCTATAAAATGGTTTTTTTCATCAGACTCCGACGATATAAGTTTATACGAATCACTATTTTTTGTTGCTCAAAATCCATTTATGAATGTAGAAATGGATTCAACCCTAGGGGCACTCGGATTATCCAGAAATAATCACTCAAATCTAAGAATCTAACAATTTCTCGCCAAATTTTGAGCTAATGTCCCCGAAAAAATCGTCATTTCATAAAACGTTTAAACGTTACCCGTTGTATATGTGGTAGACCAATAAAACTGGTGCTCAATATCCAATATCCCAAGAGAATGATCTTAATATATCGTTCACCGTATATATGAGTTTTACTAAGGGCTCTGTTTCAACATCCTCCAGAAACTCGCCGCAAAATATATCTCCCTGCAAATAGAAGGATCCAATAAGATAGATCCCTGGGATATGGCTCAAGAGGCGCTCGGATGCTCGGATTCGCAAGGGATCAGAGATGTCTCAATGAATCTGCAAAATAAGCTCAATATTCTCTTAGTAAACTAGATCCCACTACAAATAGATTGATCCAATAAGATAGATTCCCCAGATTGCTCGGATGATCTCATTGTTGCTCAATAGATAAAACCAATAATTCTCCAATAAAGAACCTGCTCTCTGGTAAACAGCACTCGATAGATGTATTTTTCTTCAAAGAACCCGTATATATCTCCTTCTGGCATAAACTCGTTCCCTGAATCATGGGCATTTTTTCTATATTTTTCATAATGCAGACAACAAAGTTATTTCATATCGTACAAAACTTGCCACCACAAAGAATGATGTGCTTATATTATTATAGAATTACCCATTAATTTAGTGCAATAATCTGTCGCCATGGACTGAAAATAAGGTGGTACCCTCACATATTTGATCATTGAGCCAATCCAGAATACATCCTGGCCACATTATCCATGAAAATGTTAACGCTGCATGAGTTCTGTCAAACTCGGCCAAACTATAATTCAGGGCTCTTAAACCTTGTTCATTAACATGACCGGCACCAAAATATTAAACATTAGGCATTTATTAAAGAGTTTGTATTGTTTTGTGTATTTGCTTGATAAAAGTCATTGTCAATTCCCCGATCGTTATACAAAGTAATAAAAACCCAAATAGCATTTCATCATGAGATGAACTGACAAGTTAATTATTCTTTACTAGAATTGAAGCACCAGCACTGGGATCTTTTGGGTTGACATTAAGTGGTCGGAGAACAAAGGTTAGAAAATATTTCTAACATTTTCGTCATTGTGGATGATTAACATATAAAAGTGTATGTTTGCAGTGAATGACAAAATAAGATCAAAGATTCCATTTCTGCCTTCGGCTGACATTCTATCTGCTTTTTCAATGCGTGCCAAAATAACTATGTCGGATAACTGGACAAGCATCCAACAAAGTTCTTAAATTCTTATGGAAATTAATGAACAGTATAACTTCATGATCATTTAATTGTAGTGCGGTGCCTATATCATTAATTGTAGGGAAATTAATGAACAGTATAACTTCATGATCATTTAATTGTAGTGTGGTGCCTATATCATTAATTGTAGGACTAACATCATGTAGAGGTTGGGAGCATTGGTTCTCAAAGATTTATGTTGGAGGGAGATACCTGTTAGATTTGATATTCGTGAGCATTTTATGAGGGATGTAAATAAGATGAAGATGTTTAGTTACAGAGATTTAGAGTCAGAAATATAGCTGAACTGCGATTCAGAAAATCACCAACCTGGGATTTTGACTATTACTGTGGATGCAAACAGAGGTTACTTTTGCAAAGTTGCGAAATATATCTCAAGACATAACCAGATGGAATGGATTCCATGAAATCATTTAGCCCAAAATTGCCTTGATCAGGGATTTCATTGAGGAAGATTGAATGAATATGACAGATTACATCTGTAAAAATAAACATACGACAATTTCCAGGGGGGTTATCCATTATGTTCCCCTTCACTATCTTACAAAGAGACCTCCAGAATTCTGAGGGGTTTATTTTTACCATCAATGTCTCTCCTGATCATTGCAGTTTGGATCAAAAAATTGGAGACTTGTTTTGCATTTCCCCACTCAACTTTAACCTCAGCACATTAATCTTTTGGCATCCACTGCTTCCTTTAGTTTTCTTCCTAGAGCCAATGCCAATGGTGGAGGCACTGCATTTCCAATTTGTCGATACATGCTTTGTATATCACCGCAAAACTTGTACGTGTCTGGAAAACCCTGCAATTATCAAACATCATGATAAGCAGCAACATACTATAACCTACATTAGTATAGCAAGATCACAGTTTTGGAGACGAACTGTGCAGCATAAAAACAGAGCAAAGTCACTTACTTGGGAGCGTGCACATTCTCGAACAGTAACAATACGGTCTTGCTCAGGATGAAAGCACATGCCTACTTTGCCCATAGGTTGTGGATCTGTAATAGACGTAGGGAAGTTCCCTTCCCAGTCTAGTCTTCCAAAAAGACCTTTCCACTGATTATGCCGATCGGCAGTGTTTGGCAGGCACCAAGGAATGAGATCAACTATTTGCCCAGTAGACAACTTAACCTAACAGTAAACCACGTTCACATATATCATTAATTTGCTGCCATATGAATTCAGGTGAGAGTTACATCATCATGCAATGTTAAATTCCACAAAAATATTTAGAACCTTTAAAATCCTTGGTCATACCTTTTCTTCTGGAAGATCTCGCCAATCAGCACCTGGGCGCTTAGGGATTCGTTGGCAACGTTTGAAATTTAATTCATTCATTTCCTTGCATATATGGTCATGAAGGGCAACTTCCGCATCACGAATTTGCTTTTGAAACCAAGAGACTGGATCATTCCCATACTGCCAATATGACAAGAAAGAAGTAATAAGTTAGAACATTGACTTTAAAAATTTTGTAAACTAACTTCATAAATGAATAGAAAATGCGTAAGCTAGGTGGCCACACTACTATCTCATTGGACAATCCCAGTGTTGCTCCCTTACAAGAATCTCTTAAAAAATTGTATGACTATGATTTTCACAGGTGATATTCTCTAATTGGTTTCTCATTAATAGGGGTACCTGTCCCACAATCGCAATTAAGTACAACCTACCACTAAACTTGAGCTCAATTAGAACAATGGTATCACAACATAAGACCTATGAAACATGACACGTCCAAATTGGCCCTCATGTCGCGAATCCCACGTGGGGACATGGATTCATGTGGATTTGTGTCTGACACGAATTTGGGTCATGTCCTTTGCACGTGACACGACCCAAATTCGTGTCGGACACGAATCTAGCACGTGTCACGATTTAGGGACACATGTCAGGGATTTTGGGAGGCCCGTGCCCTCTAAAAAGCGATTTTCACATTCTTTTTTCATTGTTTGTTGAACAGGTCAGGGCTGTGGATGATTTTGGTGAGCTAGGAAGAGGGTTGTGTGCAGGTTTGACTCCATTCCAAGTGCTGGCAAGTGGATTTGAGGACCAGATTGCAACTTTTTTTGCTACAGCAGTGATATTTCTTCCTCCTTCAACAGAAATAATGGCTCAATCATCAAAGACAGCAGGAAAAGGGCAAAGGAAAGGGAAGAATCCCAATACAGTGTTGCCCCTCCTACAACTTCAGCACCCTCTTTTAGTGTCCCATCTGCTGCAAGTGGAGTTGGAAGTGAAACTTCTAATGATGGAAAAATCACTAATGCAACAAAACAGCAAGGTCAAGACAGCAAATATCCATTGTGGAAGTATGTTAGAAGGAAACAAGGAGATGGGGCCAAGGCAAGGGGGGGAGGGAATGTTTTGTGGACATGTGGCTTTTGCCATAATGAATTTACAAGCACCTATTACCGAGTTAAAGGCCATTTGTTGGGGCTGCCTTGTGGACTTGGAGCATGTAAATCAGTGAGTCCATCCAAAAGAAGAGAAATGGCAAAAGAGGACGTCGTTGGCTTGGGAAAGATGGCAGCAGCATCCAAGAAAAGCCAAAATGATGATCCTCTTCCATTCTTGAAGAAGCCATCTAGCAATTTTAAATTTGGGAGTGGGAGTGCAGCTCAACAAGAAAGAAAGAGGGGGGCAGCTGGTCCAATGGACAAGATATTTCAGTGAGAGCAGCAAGAAGAGGTTGAACTTACCATTGGTTTATTTTTCTATCTCAACTTCATTTCCTTCAATGTTGCACAGTCTCCTTTGTTTCTTGAGATGTGTAGAGCTCTAATTGATCAGACTCCAATCGGATACGTTCCTCCTAATCCAAAGAAGCTTAGAACAACATTGTTGGTTAAGGCAAAAGAGGTGGATAAAATCCTACAGCCTATCAAATCAGCATGGCCCTCAACAGGTTTTAGTATTGTTTCCAATGGCTGGACAAATGCAGCATCCCTTCCACTCATCAATTTTATGGTGTCTTCCCTGAATGGAGCAGTTTTCTTGAAAGCAGTGGATGCTCTTGGAAAATACAAGGATGCACAATATATCGGTGAGTTGTTCATTAAGGTTATTGAAGATGTAGGTGTTGATTCTTGTGTGCAAATTATTACAGATAATACACTTGTTTGCAAGGCTGTTGGCATGATTGTGGAAGCTAAATATCTATAAATATTTTGGACACCTTGCATTGTTCATTCTTTGAATTTAGCACTTAAATATGTTAATTTATGAGCTTGATTTAAAACTGAAAGTACTTCTTTAAATTCTGACTGTACTTTGAACTTAGTTTAACATCATTCATAAACCAGAACAGCAATAATCATAAGAATTTACCAGCATGCAAGATCATAACACATGTACCCTGGAGAAACCCTATACAGGCAGAAAAACTCCAGCAAACAATCTCCTTTTATTGCATTAATAAAGTATGATCACTTACAAAATATCCACCATGAATACTCTGTTGTTAAAGAGTTTGCCAATGACTCTAACCTGATTGTAGACTACTGAGAAACCTCACTGTTATAAACTCTGTTATAGGCCAGCCTTGAAGGTGTACCTCGCTACTTTTTTGGACTGATATGCTGCCCTTTATTTGACTGTTATAGCTGCATGTTATTGGACTGATATGGCTGCCTTTATTGACTGTTATAGCAGCCTGTTATTGGACTGATATGGCTGCCTTTATTGACGATTATAGCAGCCTATTATTGGACTGATATGGCTGCCTTTAAGCTGGACTGATACGCACCTATTACCACTCTGATATGCACTGATATATCACTCTTCTTCCTCACTCATACACTGCATAACAATTGTGTAGAAGAGAGGGTCGACCTCTTGATTAAATAGGAGTGGAGAGGTAGAGAGGAGATGGCTCGAAATAGCCTAAGTGAATGCATGCTGAAGTTAACTCAGCCATCAGAATTAGAACTGACCATTAACTCAGCAATCAAAATTAGAACTGAACTTACCACTTTAGTTAGGAACTCGCCCTTGACATGAGATGCATGTGAACTCCTTAGCATGCACATGACATGCATGCATGCACTGCAAGTCATCCATGCAACATGCAACTAGACATGCATGCAACATGCAACAAACTTGACAACTTTCACTTTGACCTAGACATGCAACTTTGACTTTTTACAACTTGACTCTTTACAAAGCAATTCAAATTTCTTCATGGTAGAAGGTGTTACACGTGCCAACGCACTAGATCAATACATTACATCATTTGCAATATCAGGAAGATCGTTTGCTTCTAGCTCATAGGAATTTTACATGCAACCTAACTTTTGCTAGATGCCTTGACTTTTGCTCATGGCTCACAAGGCTTGACTAGGCTCACAGAGGTTGTGCGCTCCCCTTGACTTTTGCACTAGACTGTCTATGCTCACAGAGGTTGTACATTCCCCCTGACTTTTGCATTAGACTTGCATAGCATCTCATTCATCCTGAATTTTAGTTTAACTCACAGAGATTGTATGTTCCCCCTGGATTTTGTCAATACCTCACAAGACTAATTGATTCTCCAAATCTCCCTGGCTAGCCTCAGGGTGGCCCATATGGCCTCTCATTGAAGAATGATTGTCGATGCTACCAAATTTAACAAAATCTATTGTTGCGGAAGTGACATGGATGGAAAGTCTTATTGAGGATGAACGCCATATCCGCAATTTTGTACAAAACCATATCAATGCCCTCACAATCTACAAAGCATACACACATCTATCATTGTTGAAGATTGCAGATACTCGGTTTTCCTCCTCATTCATCATGCTTAAGAGGTTGAGGGAGGTCAAGAGTGCTCTTGGGTCCATGGTTATTTCAGAGTATTGGTCTTTTTGGAGAAAGACGGATCAAGCCTCTTCAAATAGGGTCAAGGATACAGTGTTAGATGATGGTTGGTGGGAGAGGGTAGATCTTACCATTAATATCATGGACCCTATCATCTCTTTGTTGTGGTTTGCAAACACGGACAAGCCCATCCTAGGAGAGGTTTATGAGGGGTGGGATTCCATGATTGAGTCTATGAAGACCATTGTTTTAGAGCATGAGTGTCCTGAGTATGGGACATCAGTAGAGACCTTATTCACCACCATACAAGATATTATTATCAGCAGGTGGGATAAGAATTGCACACCTTTGCATTGCTTGGCTCACCCATTGAATCCCAAATACTATACTAATGATTGGCTCAATTGTGGGCCTTCACGCAAATTCCCTCCTCACATGGATGGTGAGATTTCACAGGGGAGGAAGGATGCATTTAGACGGATATTTCAGGATAGAGCATACCTTGATGAGGTGGAGGAGGGCTTCATAGAGTTTTCCATTGGCACTGGGAGATTTGGAGGCTATGATGTGCTCGGAGACAGGGAGGCTAAGAAGCCCTATGCTTGGTGGGTAACTCATGGGGCAACATGCCTTCTACAACAGTTATCCATGAGGCTCCTCTCTCAAGTTACTACATCCTCTTGTTGCGAGAGGAATTGGAGCACATATGGGAATTTGTACAGTTTGAAGAAGAGAAGGCTTGAGCAGTCCAGGGTAGAGACAATGGTGTATGTGCACAACAATCTCCTTCTTATTTACAAGTAGAGAGAAGAGTGGATGAAGGGAAAGACAAAGATGTGGGTTGTGTTTCCTGATGATATGGATTTAGACAACAATGTTGAGTTGGCAATAGCCAACTTGGATCTTAATGAACCAGTGCTAGAGCCAATCACTTTTGATGATGGTGATCCTCTTAAGGGGTCATCCTCCACATCGGCAGATGCACAGATTGCATTGGGTATAGAGGAGGAGGAGGAGGATGGAGGAGAGAGCAGTGGTGGTGATACTGATTTTGATGATTATGTCATGGAGAACTAGTACTACTGAATCCTGACAGTTCTTCCATCTACGATTCTAGTATCTACCCTATGTCTATTTTGTATTTGCAATTGGCATTCCCACCTATAGTATTAGTGACTCTGACTCGGTATTACTATCTTGTATCTATACATTGTAATACATTTTGATTTTGATGACTTAATGAGAATGTTGCAACTAATGGTTATAATTTCTTGTGTGTTCAAACTTCAATGTTTGTCATTCTATCATCATTAATGTTACAACTTACAATGTATAATGAATCATGATTTATCATTTATGTCACATGTTTGAAGTTTTGTATCATGTAAATCTTCTAGTTTCTAACAAAATATGAATCCTTATGTCTAAATTTCATTTTTGTGTGTGATTTTCAAATTTTTTTCATATATATAATTTTTTAGATATATATATTTTTAATATATATATATACATATATATATATATATATATATATATATATATATATATATATAAACGTGTCCTTCATGTCTTGTTTTCGCAGTCAAAATTTCACGTGTCAGACACTTGTATTTCTGTGTCCTCTGTGTCCTGTGTCATCGTGTTAGGTGACTTAGCTTGTCATCCTTTATAAGAAAGCTTATGCTTTCTTATTATGAACGTAATCATGCTTTCCTTATGTGTTTGTGCTATCGTTATAACTTAGCTATTGTAAGTTATTTAATAAATGCATCAAAGGTGTAAGAGAATGTTTCTCAAAATAGTGTGTCGTACATGTGTAAGGGAATATGTCATAGGTATAAGAAATCGTCATACGTTTAAGAGAATCTCTCTTACAAGTGCCAAATATAGAAAGTGAAACTCCCTCATGAGAAGAGGAATATTCCCCTACAGTAGTGCGCCACCCCATGAGGAGAACAAGTTGGAGCAACAAGGAAAAACTAACACCAATGATGTCAGTTTGTCTTCCTAGAGATATTTGATGTTCCTCAACCCTATATAATTTTGGTCTTTGTCTCTTTTAAGTATCTCCCCCTTAGAACTTTAGATAAAATTAAACTCTAAAATATTAGAAAAATTAAAGGATATTTCTGACACTAATCTCCTCACTTATCTGACCAAATACCCCACGTATGTCTATCCAATATTTTATCCTTGCTGGTCTTTCAAACTCTATGAACATTGTTGTAAATTCTATAGCAGTCACGTCCAATCCTCTCCCCTTTCATATTTATCACCTAGATGCCCTAACCCGGCACATCTCCTGGTTATAGCAACTCCCAGTTGCCAATAACTAAGCTCCCATCAACATTTTCTTTTTCTGATATATTTCTTCCAAATGATTCCCAAAATGGGTAATTCTCATATGCCTTATCACTATGGCTTTGATATTGCTACACCTCATATTGTATGAGGTTCCACATTGTGATTTTCATCACATTGATGGAGATTTGGCGCAAGTATCTTAGAGCATTGGACCAACTTGGGGGGATACATCTTCATGGATCCCTTTTCTCTTCATGGCATTGGATCATTTCATGAAGGTCTTTGGTTGGGGCAGTCACACTTCGCCTTGCTTGGATGGTTGTGCTTATTGGTTTGGTGGTCTTCTCACATGTGCTTGCCTCATTGATCACCCCTTGGTTGCATATTTGATGGTTGTGGAGCATGCTATCTCATTATGGTATGGTTAATATGCTTATCTTGGATATGGATGATGGTTCTAGCCCCCCAAAGGGTTAGATTATGATGGTGTTAGCAAATAGATGTTTCATGATTGTTGGGGTTTCCTAGTGACCTTTGAATGGTGATATGGTATTATTTGTTGTCACTAGGAAGGGGTGTTCTACATGGTCCTCTTGTTTGATGTGCGGTAGGGACATACATGATGATTGGATGGGTTAGCATTTCTATTGTCCCCTTCTCTTACGATGTTGATGTGGTTAGATGATGGATGTGTTGTGATAGTGCACTTTTACTTGGTGGGATTTCCCTAGGTTATATAACCTAACATTTGTAACATTTGCTAGACATCACCTAGGTGGAATGTGTAATGATGTTAGTAGCTTTGTGGATGTACTTTTTCCTAAGTTTGAAGTTAGATGAGGGGTACTACATACATCGTTGATGATCAAGCCTTTCTCTAAGGTTTGATGAGGTATTAATCATGTTATAGTCCTTTGGTGGTGCACCCTAGGTTTAAACCTAGGTGGAGCTTCTATCTTTTTTCATTTATCATGGTGGTCTTTGCTAGGAGATACAACTTATTTCCATAGTACAACACTTGTGGAGTGCACCAACCTTCATTGGCACACATGTTCATGGTGATTTAATCTGTTGGTGATTATTGGGAGTTTGGACTATGGTTTTATTTCATCATTAACCTTTGTGCACACATGTTGAGGTTGATTTAACCATTTAATGGTTAAATTAATCCATTTCATTACCTTGTTAAAAGCTTGAGTACCCTTCTTCACTTGGTAGTTGCTCACACTTGGAGGAGTTATTTGGAGGATATTTGAGACTTTATTATGGAGCGCTCCTCTCTTGGGCACAATTTCCAAGGATTACATGATTATTTTAATGTTGGGGAGGTTGGCACATTCTCCTAGGGCACACTTTCTCTTGTGCACATGGTTTGGAGGTATTTGCGGATGCTATTGGAAAACAACACATGGTTTTGGAATGGCATTGATGAATTCTAACCACCTTGGCACTTCCTCCTAGGACGCACTTCACATGGAGATACTTTATTACTTTTGGGTGGTTGAGGTAGTTACATGGCACACTTTTCTAGGGCGCACCTCCTCAGTGCTCTCTCATATTTATTGCATGGATATTTCAGCTACACTTGTCATCTTTTGACCTTCATTGGAGAGTGCCCTCACCTCTTTGACTTGGCACATGTATTATTTTATTTGAGGTGGTTATGGAGGATTTTATCGAAAGGCATGTGGCATACTTGGAAGGCCACACGTATGGCACATTGCATGCATTTACTTAGTCATCTTACTATATTTGGGCATATCCTCGAAGGGCGAACTTGTGGAGACACTTCTTGCTATTCTTGAAGGTGTATATTTTATTATTTCATGGAGTTTTGGCATGGTCAAAAACCCTAATTCGCCCTTATCTCCTTATTTGTTTTGTTGGAGATTGCCCACTTGTTATTTTGGGGGTTTGACTAATTCATTTCTTGTGGAGCACTCCATCTACTTGGCAGCTTGCACATTCATCCATTGAGTTGGTTGCTCTGGGATTCACACATGTGGACTGGTTACATGCATCTTGTGGACCACTTCCTATTTTTGGAGGTTAGTTATGGATCATTCTCCTATGAGGAATATTTTATTATTATATCTCTCATGCACCTTGGAGGGCGCACTTTGTGAGCCCGTCTAGGTGGACCCTTGAGGACATCCTCGATTGAAGTGTATTTTATTATATTTTGCATGCGTCCTTCTTGGAGGGCGAATTCTATGTGAACCCATTGAACATTTGACTTGGTATAAACGTATTTATAGATGGTGCATCCTCTCTTGAAGGTTTTTGTTGCATATAATTGCTTATTTTTGGATGAGGGCGACCTCTCTTGAAGAGGCTAGCATCCACATGCCTTCATTTTGTCAACCATGGAATTAACTACTCCAATATTTTACAATTTGTTGACTTGTCATGGAGTTAGAAAGATAAAATATTTTATTGCATGAGAGACTTAACTCACTCTATATAAAGAGGAGTTTCTCTCCATTTTAAGTGTGATTGGCAATTTGATATTAGAGAATGAAGAAGTGGAGTAAAAGAGATTGTCAAAGCTTGGAGTTGTTGATGTTGAGCTTCCCTTGTGTATCAAAAATTTGTTGCGTTATTGTTGGCTATTTTTAATGTTATTCATTTGTTGTTGATTTGATATAGGAACTTATTCCTTTCACTCTAACATAAAGGCGTAGTAATGAGAACATTACTCTTCTAGGAATAAGCAATATGAGGAGTTTTCCCTTCTCTTATTGGTTGTTTTATTTCTGCTCTTATTACCTTCCTTCTATCATATCTAGTTGCTGATTGGGAAATAATTTAGTTAATAAACATCATGTTGAATTGATGTGTGGCAAACTAATCCCTCCAATACTAGTTCCATATCATAATTTTCAGCAAACATCAAACATCTGAAGGTCCAATGTACCAAATGAGTTCACTTCACCTTAAATACACAATTAGTTGATGAGGGTATTAAACTAGATCCTTTATCTAAGTTTGTGGAAGGAGTCAAATTAGTCTTTTTACCTCATAGACTACCTTAATGTATTTGATAATAACAAACAAGTCCATTAATTTTGCAATGTCTCATGACTCAATTAGCCCTTACATTGATATGCATTGGTCTCTCGCCATTTCATTCCTTTGTTTCCCTCTTCCTCCATTCTTTTTTTCTTCCATATCCATTTTGTTGATTTTTCAATAAGCTATGTTAAGCATGAAGTTCATTCCATTTTAGCATTTAACTTAACCATAGACAATAATGTTGCAGCAACCAAGATCACAAGAAGAAACACCATGCACAAGAACACAAGAAGTATCCTGGGAAACCCTTCTCAACAAGGAAAGAAAACCCAGCCAAATCCTTTGCTATATTCTTCAAGAGAAAGACCTTCACCACCAAGAAAGACCTAGCACACAAGAGGGTGCTCAAACCCTAGAACTCTAGCGCCCAAGAGAGGTGTGCACCTTTTCCAAAGGAATACTTGTTGAAATTTCCAAACTCACAAGAAAGATGTGTTTCCTCAAAGGGGATTTTACCTTTACTTATACTAATCTAATTCTGTCAACAGAAGTGTCTATTGGCACAACAGGGTCGACCTCACTTAGCTTATAATATATTTACTATTATTATTATTATTATTATCCAGATTAATTATATTTTACATTTATTATTAATCACATTAAGGTGGGGCCGACCTGTACCCTTTACATAACAATTAGGATTACAAGCAGGTCTGACTCTTGAACAATATATAGCAAAGGATCCGATACACCCACTAGTGCTCATCCACTAGGGGCACATCCATAGGGATGTCATATCTCTGGTTCACTGCATTACGCAGAAGAACCAGATCTTCACACGTTCACCTGTGCTCGTCCACAAGCACGTCTACTCTACAGATCTTCTTTCCTACTGCCTCACACAAGAGAATCATCTAGAGTCTTCTCGTCAACTTTGTTTTTCAAAGGAAGCTAATACATCATCTTCATTTATGTTCACATGACGATGCACCCAGCACTTTGGGATTTCACACATTCACCTTGTGCTCAGCCATAGGCACGTCTAACTCAACAGATCTCCTTTCCCACTGGATAATCATCTGGAGTTCTTCTCAACTCTTTGAATGGAGGAGGTCATCTCTACGTTCCTAGCTCTGTCTCAGGCAGGAACCACGTACCCTTCTTAGGGGCTTTCTCTCAGGTTTGTAAGCTGAGAGAAACTCACATAGCTGCAATGATCCACATCTCACGGGTTTGTAAGTTGGAGAATGTCTCACATAGTTGCATTCATCAACACTCCCTCTCAGCTAGGGAGGCATTCTTTATCATGCCAAGTCTCACACGGATGTATTTTGAATTTTGTCTTGGTTGGAGTTATAGACACTCCCTCTCAACTAGGGAGCCATTCTTCACGAAGTTAATTTGGTGAAGATATCTGCAATCTGCTCATTTGTAGGAAGATACGATATGTGTACGATTTTCCTCTGCATCATATCTCTGATATGAGGATATTTCATCTCATCGTAGTTCGATCTATCAGGAAACACTGAGTTCTCAAGGAGCTTTACTCACGGCTCTTGGTTATCATCATATGATCCATCTCATGGTCAAGTAAATCTATCAGAAGCTTGTGAAGCCACATTGTTTCGTACACTCGATGTTATATACTCTGCCTCTGTGGTACTCAAGGCCACAGAGTTTTGTTTCCTGCTGCATTAGGAAACCATGGAAAACTTCACCATAGAACATCAGTCGAATGTGTTTTTCTGGTTCATTGTACTTTCTGCTCAATCCAAATCGGCATATCCTACACACTCAAGTTCACACTGGAGGCATATCTCAGGCCATATCTCAATACATGTTTTGTTGTTGTCTAGTGAGTCTGTCTCGGTTGACTCATGAAATGACTAAGCACATTCACTGCATGGCATGAATCAAGTATGGTGTTAACCAGATACATGGGTGATCCAACCAACTGTGGATCAGTCTCGTTTGGATCATCATCAATCTTCTTCTTTAAATCCATCACGGTGGATTTTGCATTCTGTCATACTAAACTTCTTTAATATTTTCACTGTATATTTTCCTTGACTCAGGAAAAATCTCATCGGTCCTCTGTCATACTTCTTGTCCCAAGAAGTAGTGCATCATACTCAGATTCTTCATGTCGAATTCAGAAGTCAAGGATTACTTGTATCCAACAACAAGGCTTTCTGAATAAGTCATCAAGATCAGGCTCTCGTCACCAACACTGTAATGATATAGGTTTGGATCAACAGCACTCTTGCTGAAATCCAAACTCATCAAGAATCTTATCTATCTGATATAGTTTCCAACTCATGGATGGTAGTACGGATGGAAGTGTATCAGGTAACAGGTTCACTGGATCAAGTGTCTCATCATAGACAACTCCCTCTGTTTGTGAGAAACCTCTAGCTATAGATTTCGTTTTGTATTTCTCAACATTTCCATCAGTTGTATGCTTGATCTTATAGATTCACTTGGAACTTACCACTGACTTTCCTTCTGGTCCCTGAATAATGTCTTATACATCATTCTTTAAGATATATCGGTACTCTTCTGGTATGGCATCTTGCCATACCTGTTCTCATGTTGCTTCTCTAAGACCAAGAAGCTCATCAACAATGAAGTGGCTCATGATTGAAGGATAGCTCGAAAATCTCTTTTGCTTTCTCGGGATGTGCCTTGAGAGGCTTGTATGTTTCTCTGCCTCTTGCAGAGTGAGTCTAGGTAGGCCTTTTATGCCCTATTGCAATATCTCTGAACATATCAACTGGAGCAATTGGATCAACTAAAATAATGTATGTCTCCCTCTGAACTGTTGAAGAGAGAGAAGGTATTGTCTTACTGTGAATCTCTATCTGAGATTTTCTGAATCTTTGAAAGACTACCTCTTTTTCAAGGGCAACGTTTATGCTTGTCTCAATCTGTCTCTGACCAGGGATGTCGATCTCGAATGTCTTTGAAGATTAACTGTATCCTTTCTTTCTAAAGGATCCTAGCTTGGACTTCTTCTCTTTGGGTACATGAAAATACACTGGCCACCCAAATAACCTGAAGAGTTCAATCTCAGGCTTTATTTCGGTGAAGACTTCTTCGAGAGTTATGTTTTTCAAAGTCTGGTGAAGACTCTTGTTCTGAACATAGACTATGTCATGCATGCTTTTGCCCATAGAATCATAGAAGGATTTTGATTGTGCATTATTGCATTGATTGCCTCAATGATGGTGTTGTCGTCCTAATACATACTTGCAAACATGAGCCAAGTCCAGCTCACTTAGTGTGTCCTTGGAGGCACAATGCCTAGGTTCACAGCCCACGCTGTCACTTTGACCTGAACCTCTTCCGTCTAGGCTCACTCCTAGGGAAGCCAAAGGGGGTAGTCCCTAGTTGCTAGATTAGTTTTAGAGTTAAGTTCTAGGAGTTAGTTTTAATTTGTTAAGGCTTGGGGGATTCTAACCCTAAGATGCACAAGCAGCAATGCAAGATGCAAGGGTTAGTATGTCAAGCAAGACCTTTTCCTAGGGCCACTAAGACTAGTGCCTAAGAATGGGCAGGGGGTCAACTAAAGTTAAAGGGGGTTTCTTTACAAGTAGATTACAATATTACTTACAAAAGAATAACTTGATCAAAAAAATATTAGATACAAGATTTACAATTCAAAGAATGCCAGAGTACAATAACAAGCTAACTACCTTACTTATATTGTGTTTGTGCAGGATATAAAAAGATTAAAGCATCATATAACATTATCATCAAAGCATCAAGATCATCATCATCAATACATCAAGAGCAAGATTCATAAAGTTAAGCACAAGTATCAAGGATGAAGATCAACCACTCTTAATTATTAAACCCACAAGTATTTTAGAAATTTAGATCCAGGGTTGAGATGTCAAGCTTTCTTAAGGTTGTCAAATTTTATTAAGCTTTCACCAAAGCCTCTCCTCCTATTGCCAAATAACTGATGGATGCTCAATAAGTGTTGCCACCCTAGCTTCGCAGGTCAACCCTAAGACAAGAGTACTTCCCGGAGAGGACACATCCTGTGCGCCGTGAGACAGTCCCCTGCCTACACCCTCTGTTGTTTTCCTCAAGTCTCGTTTTAGATGGTGAAGATGGTGGTCTAAGGTACCCTAAAGAATCTATTAAGTTTATATATGAGTTAGGTAGGCTTTTAGGAGTATTGAAGAGTGTTTTAAGAATTTTATGACACTTTTTAATGGTGATTTAGTGACTTGGCCGAAACTCACTTCAGCCTTAAAGACGTGTTGATTAAGTTTATGAGATTAAGAGCATTAACACATGCATATGTCACTAGATTGCACAATTAGATAGCTTGAAAGAATAACAAAAACAAGAACAACTCACCACCCAATA
>ML777188.1:12492-26055 GCA_009831015.1 Picea engelmannii
TACTTCACAAGTTTAAAAATTACAATGCTTAGGATCTTTTAAATATTTGATTACAACTTGGTGAGGTGGAAAATTTATTATTTTACCTTCACCTGGATGAGTGATTTGATATATTGATAGAATTTTATAGGAGATATTTGGAAAACATATTACATTATTAAACTAACCATAATCTAGCTGAATTGTTCCAAACTCTACAACACTAAGATATCTATCATCGCCAATAATATCACACAAACCCTCACTTCTTTAAATAAATTCCTAAAGCTCAAGTAAGGATTTGTTTTAACTAAGAGTGGTGCATTGTCACCTCACCAACCCTATTTTACAATTTATTCCAGTTATCCTCTGGCTCAAGGGGGGGGTGCATCAGAATTGACGATTTCATTTGATGATCCCATCACCTATCCCATATTAATCCTAGATTAAGGTATTGTGGTTTTTGGTGAAATTAATACAATGAAGAGTTAAGAGGTGCGACACCAAGGAAGGATGGTTTTCTCCCGATTAAGGGTTTCAGGTGTAAATATCTGTGTACTATGTGTATGAGTAATTGATTAACTTATTTTTTTTATTAAGAATCTGTATGGATTACGTTACTTCACAAGTTTAAAAATTACAATGCTTAGGATCTTTTAAATATTTGATTACAACTTGGTGAGGTGGAAAATTTATTATTTTACCTTCACCTGGATGAGTGATTTGATATATTGATAGAATTTTATAGGAGATATTTGGAACACATAATACATTATTAAACTAACCATAATCTAGCTGAATTGTTCCAAACTCTACAACACTAAGAGATCTATCATCGCCAATAATATCACACAAACCCTCACTTCTTTAAATAAATTCCTAAAGCTCAAGTAAGGATTTGTTTTAACTAAGAGTGGTGCATTGTCACCTCACCAACCCTCTTTTACAATTTATTCCAGTTATCCTCTGGCTCAAGGGGGGCTTACCTATGATAAGATTGTTGGGATTTTAAACAATGAGTTAAAAGGTGAAGTGAAGAATAAATCCCAACAATTTCTTTTTATAGTTTAAGAAAATAAAGTGGATGGAAGGACTGGAGACTAGTGTTTTTTCCATTGGGAAATGGGGTCAAATAAAGGCTCATGTGGGAGGTTATCCTAATGATGGAAAGAGGACAATATGGTTGAAACCTTCAAACTACTTTCATTCTTTGTTGTCCCAAATTGCACAAATATGGCCAAGGATATTGCTATGCTTGACAACATCAAATACATATGGATATTGTGGTCTCTTGGAAATGAAATATAAGTGCATTCAACCAAGTCTTTAGAAGAAAGGAAACATAGACAAAATCCAAAAATATAACACAACAAAAAATGGAGGGTGCCTACCAAATTATTACTCCATAAACATATGTCAATCTACTTCAACAACAAGAGAAAAATGAATAGTGATCTAAAATATTCCTCACCCTCAAGGTGATTTCATTGATCCTCCAAAAGCATCCACTATATCTTCAATTAGGCTCCAATGGATTTCTCCACAAATCCAACCATGAGAAATAATGAAGAGAGAAAACCCTTATATAGGTTTGAGCTCCATGTTTATCTATAATAAAATATGATTATTTTTATAGATCCACTAGTCTCTTCAAGGAATAACAATAAATAACCCTCTAAACAACTTATTTACTAAAAGTTGCAATGAGTTATTGAGATCCACAATTTTCTCCAAGAATATACAACATGATATGCTAGGAAATTAATACAATAATGGTCTCAAGTAACAAACTCCATGAGACAAGTCAATAATAGAAAAATAAAGGAGTTATATCCCCCAATGTGAGGGGCCAAACCGCCAACTAACTCTTCAATCCACATGCAAGATGCCAACAAACAACCATGGAAAATGGGATGACCCATTTCTAGCAATAAACAATGATATATGTGTGCCAAGGTAAATGAGTGCTCCATTTAGATACTCCTCGTATTTGGAAATCCACATGCTAGCCACTTTCTCCAACTCCCACATCATATGTCATGGGTTCCAGTGTGATGACACAACTCTCAGTGTAATGCAAGAATTCCCAATGCATTGTCACAACAACCAAGATAGTTTCACAACTACCAATGCACTGTCACAACACCCAAGGCAGAGGGATCCTCAAAATTTGTAATGTGTACAAGTATGTCCAAGTGCCAAAGTCACCAAACAAGTAAAGGGCACCCAAATAGAATATCTCCATCAAGATGAATCGTGGCAATTCATCCTCAAAATACTAGGATGCTCTGTCATAAACTCAAAATAGTAGACATGAAATCCATGTAGCAATAAGGTGAGCACTCCACATGAGACCCTATCCCACATCATCAGGAACTACCACAAGTGAATAAACAAGCCACATAAGCAAGGTGCTCACATGTGGCACATGGAGGAGGTCGAACCCTAAAATCATAACACATCATCATGAAAAGATATGCAAGAAGTGCTCTATGAAAACCCATGTCTATTGTGTCAAGAGTTACAACAGGATCATCATTGTCATCCCTAACATTAGAGTTATCTCACCATAGAAATAAGAACATCCCATAATCATCAACAAAGGAATGTGCAGATATGACGATAGAACCAAGATATGACAATTCATCAAAGACAACTTCATCCTCAAGACACTATCCAACCTAAGGAAAATACTATCTCCAAATCAATCCAAAAAAGTCCATGATGCATTGTTGAACCAACTTCTACCAAATTTCCAACCTTTGGAAAGATAGAATCATTATGCCACCTCGTCAATATCTAAATCATGTGAAGAAAATCACACGTGTAATCCTCATACAAAATGGAGGATAACAACCAACAAATATTTTTTGGTGTTACATTCATTAAGAGAAAAACAAATGTCTTTATTCTCATCCATATTATAAGATACATAATCAACAAGCCACTAATTAGAAGAAGAAGTAAGTGTTTCATTGAAAGAAAAAACAAAAGTAGAAAGTGCATGTCCAAGAAAAGAAGAGTTGGAAAAAGAAGAACCAAGATTGATGTTATGCTTCTTCATTGTTTCTTCTAAGGCCTCCATCTTCTTAAAACATTTAGACTATACATGACCATTTCACCCACAAAAATTGCAATGTTGGTTGGTCTTCTTACTTTTCAATTTTTGTCCCTTGTCACGATTTCCCTTCAGGGTAACTACTTCTAGAGCCACCCTCATTTGGGTGTGGTGTTTCTACTTGGATGAGATCTCTTGCTCATATCCTCTGATTCAAACTTGTTCTTCCATCAGATACATGATGATCTAGCCTCACATCACTCATGAGATCTTTCGGATGACTCAACCATGGTATATCAACTTATTCCTCTTACACCTCACATGCACTGGTAGATGGTACATTATACTTGTATCACACATGGTCATGGTACTTTGTTTTAGTTTGTTCACTTCATTTATCGTGTTATTCTCTGATTGTATGGGTTTAATGATTATACATGGTGTTATAACTTCTAAATTGTTTGTGAATGTGGTAAACACTAAAGTGAGATCTAATAACACTTCATGACATTGATGATTTTACTATTTTCCTTGTTGACCATAGGTGACATAATTATCATTTAAAAGTTTCATCAGGTCTCAATTCAGGTTGTACTATTAGGGATCTGGTTAAGGTAGTGTGTTTCATATCATAACCATACTTAATGCTTTCCATTTTTCCCTTTTCACTTCCATTCCATTCACAAAAAAATATTCTCTCTCATGGTTGACTTGTCAATTGTCATTAAGAAAGGTCTAACTAAGAAAGCCTAAGTCAAATAAGTTCTATTATATCTTAGATTCTCCCTAGAGGAAAATTCCCAACCTCTCCAAGGGAGAACCTAAGGACACAAACAGGAAGTCTGCCCACTTTCACCTCAACAACCTTGCCTTTGCACTTTTGGGCTAAGGTCACTAACCTAAGGAGAGGATCCTATGTAGTCACACTAAGTCCTATCATTGTAAATAAGGGCGAGGACAAGGAATAGCATTGAATCAGTTTTAACTTCTCTAAAGAATTGATTGAAGGAAACAAGAGAAGACAATACCGGATAATGCTTGGGACCATCATTCATTCATCATCATTCATCAACAACCTGAATGCCAAAAAGTGAAATGTCTTTGAGTTTTTATTTAGTTACCTCGCATGCATCAAGGTTTATTTATTAAGTGATCATTCAAATTCTTGAAACTAATGATATTCTAGGAAATACCCAAAAGAAAGAAAAAATGCTTCCTATCAAAAGGTGTGCCTTATGCTAGAGCCCTCAAATATACATGTAGGCTCGGACACCCATGGTACAAGAGTGTAATCTTCTTGAATGTTGTATTCGATGCACTGTAACAGTTCGAAAATCGAATGATTGGTGTCAGGATTCCTTGGTGAGTTCCGATATACTTGAAGGTACATGGTAGAAATATCCAAGTTCAAATGTTGTGCAATGCAATACTACTCGAGTGAGTACTAAAAAGGGTTACCTAGAGTTCCAAAAAGGTGAGACAAAGCTCTATCCTTCTGATCTCACGAATAGCCATGTGTGTACTCATCCCAAACTGTAGTTTTAAATGCTCAACGATAACTCCCTAACATTATTTATAAATGTCGAATCATATCTCTAACCTAGATTACTAAGAATCTTATAAGAATCATATCCATCATTTTTTTTTTAAATAAAAAAGTGGAACCTGCTATATTAGATAGACAAAAAAACTTTTACAGAGTATACAAAAGAGTAGGTCTGATGTCACTCAAAATGCTGCCGATTATCGGAAACCAGCATAGGTGGAGGGCAAGTAGTAGTAGCATGATAAAACATAAAAATAGAGTAACATCTGTCCTACCCGGAGGAAACCAGGACAGATGTCTATAGTCTAAATGCACATAAAACAGTAACATAATAAAACTAGGAACCAAGAGAGCATAAAAACCTAGGTGCCTGGTGACCTGTCATCCTCGCCAGTCTGCCGCGTGGACCCAACCAGGATGGTGAATGCTTGCGCGTAGAGGGGGCATTTCCGCTTAGCTGGAGCATTGGAAAATGCATCGAGGAGCATGTCCATGCGCTGGCCCATGAGGAGGGCCCGATGCTCCAGGTCAGACAAGTGGCCACGAAGGTCGAACATTAGAGCCAGGTGCTCTTCCCAGAGGAGAGAGCCATGCATGCTGCCACCCACGTCCACCGCTACTCCAAAACCCGCATCGAACACCCTCTGCACCCTTCGTGCCTGCTTCATTCACCTGTATGTCATGGCAGCTGAAATTGTCGTCACTGGGCCAGGGTATTTCTTCCACAATACAGTCGGGGGTATCGTCTTCCTGTGCCGGAATGGGTCTGCGTTCCTCCCGATGGGTCGCCACAGTGGCGCGGGTCTTCTCTGCAATCGACAGGTCCTCCATGAATGGGTCTTCCACCACTATACAGGGGGGAAAATCCTCCTCAGTACCAGCTTCCTGCTGGGCTCCCGGTGTATTAGCCTTGACGTCTCGGCTACAGCCAGCTCCTGGTTCAGCAATGGTGGCGAGTCGCGCCAATTTCTCTGCCCTGGCTTTCTTCCGAAGAATGGAGGTCGCCAGAGCCAAGGCGCGTTCCAATTTCTCCTTCCGTCGCCGTTGCGCCTTATGTGCCTCCCAGGCCGCGCCACAGCGAGGTCTGCCTCTCTTTCGAGCCATGGTGAAGGAACAAAGCAATTGCAAGTAAAGGCAGATGAGCCAGGACGAGAGCAGTTGCAGGTGCAAAGCATGAGCAAGCCAACTCTGTCTCGTTACACACAGAGAGAAATATAACGAAAATGCAGAATGTTGGGGCACGATGAATGAATGCTGGACTGCACCAGAGCGTCCAAGCGAAAACCAGAGCCGAGGCAGGTGTAGTCCCGCTCTTTCCGGGCAAATAAAAAACCAAATAATCAGGAGCCGAGGTCACCTGCCCGCACTTAACCCTTGGCATCCCGAGTGCGCTGAGGTCGTAAATGATCGCGCGAGGGAGAGGTCCCTCCGTTCTGCGGCTGCAGCTATGGCTGTCCCCCATCGTTAATGCAGACTTGTGGGTGGCGGCCATCGACATTTATGCCCAGGCTGAGTGCGAGTCCACCTGTCGCCATGGAGCTACGTGTCACCCCATCCGGGGAGAATCATATCCATCATTACAATATACATAATAACTCATTTCTTTAACATTACAAATAAATATTTACAACCACATGCTATTCCTTATTTACCAAATTACAAATACACGATATTTAATGTGAGACTTGTAATGATACACATGCATATATAGCATTTACATTTATCAAATAGTATCCAATAATTATGAAAAGAGGATAGTATTGTGTATGAGCATTCACCATAAAGCATTAATCAATGAAATGTGTTATAACACCCAGTGAATTATGAATACTCATGTATCTCGAGTTTATAACTTGTTAAATTTCAAGATAATAATACGCATGTATCTCTGGTTTAGAACTTATTAAATTTCAAGATAATATTTGCTTACACCAAGCATAATTCAATAACCACTTTTGACAAGGAACCAATTTCAATTTTTTATATCATTCAATGAAAATCTTAAGATAATTTGTGAATTATGAATACTCATGTATCTAGGGTTTAGAACTTATTAAATTCCAAGATAATTTTTTATTACACCCTGCATAATCCAATAACCAAGGATTTAAAACTAATTAAATTTCAAGATAATTTTTGCTTACACCCGACATAATTCATTAACCACTTTTGGCAAGGAAAATATTTCAAATTCTTATATCATTCAATGGAAATTTCAAAATTTGCATACCCTTTGACCACAATTAATCCAATGATATTTTCCATAAATAAATCATCAAATGTAAAGGTATACCTCATGTACCCTTCCAAAAGCCATGCATGGATTTATTTTAAAGGTCTTAAAGAAAAGCAAAGAAATTTTTATTTGATTTCACATTTTCACGAGTATTCATTCTAATCATGAGTAAACAATCTAAGTTTTGTTTTTTTTTCATCAAAATTAGGGGACATAAATTTATACTAAATCACTATTTTTTTATTGTTTAATTTTTTTTTAATATAGAAATTATTTTGTAATTTAACAATTTTTTACTTAATTTCAAACAAATATCTAATAATTTCTTACTTAATTTTAAACAAATATCCTTAAAAAATATCAAATAAAAAAAATCAAAATATAAAACATTTAAACTACACCCAACCATCTTATAAACGCGTTTAAATGACCATAATATGATCGAGAGAAACCCTTATTCTCAATTTAACTCTCGAATTTATCGTGCCGGGTGTGTATTTAGCGACCCAGACTCGGAGCGTGTGTGAGATGTCGAAGAAACAGCATTGAACAATGATCGAAAACACCAGACCAGATCTATTCGGGAGTGTCAGCAAACAAAATTTCATACAGTCTTCGCACCTTGAGGACTGTGGCAATGGATCAACTGTTTATTTTATGCAGGCTTAAACCCTGAACGCGAAAAGATAAAAGGCACCAGATCCGATGATTCGTTGATGCATTTGGAGATATATTTGCAGATCAGAGAAACAAATAAATAAATAAAAGGAACGTCGCGTAAAGAAACTCGCGTACTCAGCCTTCTTTTGGTAAGTCCAGTCGCTGGCATAACCTAGAAATGATGGACTCTCGCAATAACCCTTCAGAAATGATGAAAAGGCGCAACAAATGATGAAGTGTCCATTCAAGGAAAATGCAGGTTTTGAGACTGAATTTGATGCGTCCTAATCGCTGGAAAATATTTCCAACCAATGATCAAAGCTACCCCTCAAAAGTCGATTAGATTTCAGTGGATCGGACCTGCATTCACAAATTTAAGTTCTAAGGCCTGCAGAAAATAAAACTAGATTAGCATTCAAACCCTTACAAATTCGCTGGTCCAGCTGATCCGTCTGGTTCTACGAAGCTGGAGAGTGATGAAATATGTGGAGGTACAGTTTTGCAATCTAAATTAGGTTAGTTTAATTTATTATATATATATATATATATTATTTCACGTTAAAGCAAATATATACAATTTTTATTTATTTAATTCTTTTATTATTATTTAAGAGTGACATGTATCAGCTCCACCCTGACTTTAAGCCAGGAATCACACATCGACCTAATATCAAACTAATATCAAACTGTAAAAAATAGGGGACAGGGTCTCTTATCATGGTGAAAAGATTTATTTCTCAAAAATATTTGTCTTTGGAGACCCTTGTACTAGATAATGAACCATAGACCTTAGGAAATTCTCTGAAGAAGGAAAATTAAACTAAATCTTTAGAGGTTGCAAAGAGATTTAATTAAACTTTATATGCAAAAAAAAAAGAAGCTAAATCTTAAATATTAACCCTTTAGGAATATAAACTAAAAATAATAAATGAGGAAGAATATACATTGTGAACCATACCTCATTCAATCACCATTTTTTGCAACCCTTGCTCAGTTAAGAAAGTGATCATGATCTTACTGTCATTAAATACAAGAGATTTACACCCAAAAATGAAAAGGATTCCACACCATAATGCTTGAGCAAGAAAAATTCCTTTATTCTCCAATTCAATCCCTCTTTACAAATGAGATGCTTTTCTCTTTTATAAATGAAAATGAAACGCTAAACCATTTACAAAAGCCATGGGTAGAATCATTTAACCATGAGTAAAATAATATTTAAATATGTTCTTACAATAAATAATGAATTTCTCAATTGATGCAGTCAAATCATAATAAAATAATGTTTTTATTTTCCTTGACAAGGTCAATCACCATAAAATAATGTTTTTCATTATGCACCTGCTTTAGGAAAGGGTTAAAGTGGTCAAATAAACTCAACACCTTGCTCCATTAATGAAATAAATCATGTATCAAGGTGAAAATTTTCCTTCCACTTAAGTTGAGATATTAAACATGTGCTCAAATAAAAATGGGGTGTTCCATGTGTCCATTAACACTCCAATATGTAATATCTTCCTAGCATGATGTGTATAACCCCTTAAAAAATCACTAATTCATAGTTCTGAGTGACAATTGCTTAGTAAACATAACATTTAATTTAATTTTGACACTTGCCTAAATTTTACCTAGGGAAACATTGTTAATAATTTTAAACAAGCCCACCCCTAAGGAAAACCTATATTTCCTAAGTTTTTAGGTGGAGGATAAACAATTAACGAGATTATTGATGAAGGGGAAAGGGGGAATGTTCAAGTGATGAATCTCAAAGTCCTGGACATGCATAGATCGATCTTTTAGTTTTTTTGTGCCTCTAGCTTTATTTTAGCTAGTCATTTTTTACAATAGCATTCTAGAGGGAGCCTTGCTACTTTGGTCCGTACACACTTTCTCTTTCTTTTCTTTTGATTAATCATTATTTTTTCTCGGTCATTTTTCTTTAGATAAACATTTTTCTCATAAGACTTTTGAAAGGGGGGGACCATAGTAAAGTAGTTTTACTTTGTTTGATTTTCCCTTCACTTGTTTAGCCTTTATGGATTTATTTTATTTAGGATTTCTTGATTTCAACCTTTCCTTTTGACCTTTGAGTAGTTATACATGACAGGATGCAACTATTTTTTTATTGTGGATGGAAACAAGTGATACTGAGGGAAATGGAAGGTGATTGGTGTGGTTAGAATATGGTTTGTGCTACCCGGTCTAAACACTTAGTAGTATGAATGATCTTAGAAGATGGAACAATTCTAACCAAAAATATGTTTCCCATGGTAACACGATGCAACTGACAAAACCTTATATGCTATGACATCCTAGTCAACCATCGTAAGGTAACCATATCACACATGGAATATCTATGGAGTGACTTAGACCATCAAGGAGTATCTAAGCATCTGATGTAAGCATATCATGGTTCATCTTTTGTCTTCCGACATTATGTTTCAAATTGGAGAATGGAAATGATTGAGTCTAGAACTAATAAAGGTTCATGCACGCATGTACATGATACCATTTTAAGGGTATCCAAAGGTTGCTACCCTTGAGAGGATAACAAGCCCAAAATTCTACAGGTGAAGAGAATTTTTAAAAAGTTAGAAGCCAAAAATGTTAAATCTTGAGCTATGCCACCTCGCTATAAGGCCAATGCTCCTGGTCCCATGCTTGTCTATGCATATATAAAGAAAAAGGGACTCGATGAATAAAATAAACAAAGTGAAAAAAGAAAGGAAAAGACAAATAAATGGGTAGTAAGAAATATTGGTGAGGAAATGACAACTCAAAGCTAAACTCCCTCTTAAATGTTTATGCATTGAATATTCCTAGCTCATGAAAGCTATGTCAAAAAGTATAAAGACCTATGCATCATCTCACATGGATTTTAGGGTCAATACATGAGGTTTATCCTTCTCCTTTCATAAGTTATCCATCATGTCACCTACCTTTAGCTTTGTGACTTAAGAAACACCTCTTATCTTAGTATTTGTCACATGTATAAAGGTTAAGGTCATCCTCCCATGGAAAAACTTAGGAAAATCTTAAAATCAACTTGTGTTACGTTGTTGCTAGAATACATCATTATGTGTAAACCACCTAATGACTTGTAAGGTGGTTAGAACCACCACTATGAATGTGCACATTGCATTGGGAACTATGCAAATGTATTTTAGGTGGCATTTATGCCTCGGGATCTATGTATCATGCCTTGAGATTCATGTACTTTCTTTGGGATCTATGAAATTATATTGGGATCTATGTACATGTATACAATCACATCTATCTACATTGGGATATGTGTCACTACATTGAGATCCATGATAATGTATTGAACGATGATAGGGACAACGAATCATCATCATGTGCCACCTGGACCATTATAGGAGAGTGCACTTGCTTACATGGACACATTCTCTCACATGTGTGGATTATTCCAGTCTACTATGCTTCTTTGACCATGTATGTGGGTTTGTTGGGGCTAATCAAGAGATTTTTACATAGTTGGACTATTTGTTATAGGTTGTTACAAGTGGTAATGAGTTAGTTGAGGAGGCTATGAACATATTTGATCATTTATCTCTAGGAGTTTCTTGTTTCTTGAGCCACGTGTTCCATCATTTATGGGAGCACCTCAGTATTTTTTCCACATGTGCCAACCTTCATGACTCTTATCTTGGAGCACACCTTTTATTCCATACTTTGGGTGGTTGCTTAGGATATATTCCTCTTGTTGAGAGGGTGTAGTTGACCTTCTATGACCACACAATGTGGGTGGTTATCCTACATTTATGTTTTGTTGACGGTTTTGAGGGATTCATTGTATTTACCCATGGTTTTAGCTTGAGAATATAGTATTAGCTCATGGTTTATATGCGGCACATGGTATTTCACCCATGGTTTTGTAAGGAAACCTTTTTTATATAAGGAAAGATAATTTAACATTTGTACTTGTTGGAAATAAATTGGAGGAACTTGTTTGCCTAGAAAAATCTTTTTAGTGATATTTGTCTTTTCTTTGAGTATATGTTTTAGATATATTATAGAGGGTATTTGGTATTGTAGTTTTCTAGGAAGAAATGAGCTACTACAACATCAAGAAATGCATTTGAGCCAATGTATGTCTTCTATCTCTTTTCTTTGTGAAATTCCAAGCTTAGACTTATTGTATTGAGCATATTTATCATAGGGTTCTATTTTCTTACCTTGGGCTTAGTTTAAATTTCATATTATAGCACTTAGTATAAGTCCTCATAGGATGCGTCTTCCCTAGATTCTTGTAGTGTCTCAAGTATCCAAGTTTGAAGCTTATCAAACAATCTTTGAAGGTGTTAGTGACTTCAAACATAAAATATATAAGATCATCACTCAATATTGGATCAAATGTCCCCCATATCCCAAGTTGGGTAGGCATTTCTCTTCATTTGCATGCTTAACCATTCTTGTTTTTTAAATTCCTTAAAAAAAAATTCATGTTATTGCAATCTAAGGGTTTTGAATTCATATTTCTTTAGATATAGATTGCTAGTTCAATTCTTGTGGTTAACTTCCTTAGCTCTAAATTAGACTTGAACAATTGTGAAAAAAAATTTACTTGACAAGATCTACTAACGATTTGCATATATTTTACTAGTTTATGCCCTTAACAAGCATTTAACTAGTTGATTTAGCTTGGATCTTGGTTTAAATCTGATTTTTTCTTGGATAGATGTAAGTCACATGAATAATATACTTAAGGGTTCTTGACGTAAGCTTAATTCACTTCATTTGAGTCTTATCTCATTTTTTCTTAAGTGTTAGAAATACATGGATCACTAGTTGTTGCATAATGGGTTTTGAACCATTTTCTTAAAACATTACTAATCACATCTAATGCACTCAAGTAATGAGAATAAAGGCTCAATGATTTTATATTTTGACTCTTGATAGCACTTTAGCACTTGTTAAAGACCCATGTTTTGTTCTCTAAATAATATTAACCTTGATATCTAATAAATCGATGGAAATACATGTGGAACAACTTACTTAATTGGCTCAATGTATTATGTGATTTTGACTATTGATGGTTAGAAATTGATTATAATAAGGGTTTATGTGCTTGATATTTTCTGATCCATTGGTGAAGTAAACTTGATGTGTTAAAATGTTAATATTTTACACTCTATGTTGGATAAATTAATGAGAATACATATTTCTAAATCTTCTCTTTGATATATGCTTCCAAAAAAGATATTAACCTTTTGAGCTTGACATCTTGCCTATAATATGCTAGAATGTTAAGTATTTTGTTGGATTCATTCTTCATGGTTTAATGGACACCTAATATTCTTAAATGACATCTTTAATAGATCAATATTTTCATTGTAATTTGTTAGCGTTAGAAGTCACTCCTGGATTGCTTGCAGGAGCAGAGCCTAACGCCCATCAGTTTTATGTCACGATTTGTTTATGAAGGGTGATCAAATGGAGATAACGGCTCTAGGAGGTATCACTCTAACTCAGGGACTGAGTCTGGTTCATAAGGACAGAGGAGGTCTGGAATCCTAACTTCAGCCAGTGGGTTGATTTAAAAATGAACAGGTGGAAGACTTAGGAGAAAGTGGACAAACAGCTCTGGGCATCAGGCTTGCAGCAGTTTGCAGAAGAAAAACTCCGAAAACAGGATCCTCCTGGTTCAGGGCTTCAAGAAGNTGAAAGAGGACTTGACTGGATCCTCCAATTCCAAGTCATTCAGCGCTAAGAGAATTACAGGGACTGATTAGAGGCTCTGTAACTATTACAGTGATCCATTACAACATCATCCTATAATAGTTACAGCTCGACTGGATCCCCCAATTCCGAGCTGCTCTAATACAGTGTAAACGAAGACGTGATAGAAACTGACATTCATAAGGCAAGAAGTCTCCAAAGCTCATACATAACCAGAACAACAATGCTTCATTAAAATTTTACAACCAGGGAGCTCTGCTCAACCATCGATGCTTGCAAAAGTGGCCAAAATGCCTACATATACTTGGAACAAAAATACTGGAAGCGAAATCGAGACATGGCATTGAAGGCGTTACGTCTGTGTGCCTACTGCACCTGCAGTCT
>ML777188.1:34440-59316 GCA_009831015.1 Picea engelmannii
AGAGGAGGAATGGACAAGAAAAAAAGTAAACTATTCTTTCTTGAAAACTTTCGTTTGTGAAGCATTTGTCCATATTGATAAAGAAAATAGAACAAAGCTTGAGGCAAAATCCAAGAAGTGTACCTTTATTGGATACAATGTTAATTATTTTGGTTATCACTTATGGGATTATGAAAATAACAAAATAATTAGGAGTAGAGATGTCATATTCAATGAGAAGGTCATGTACAAAGATCAGTTGCAGGGAAATAAACAGGAAAAAGAAAAACAAGAATACACAGTGTTTGATGAGATCATTGAAAAAGAAATTCCAAAGGAACCAGAAAATCATAATATACAACAACAGGAGAAGAAGGTACCTCAAACTCTTGCAAGTGTGGTTAGAAGATCTACCAGGTTAAGTATACCCCTTGAACGATACTCTCCTTCATTGTATTATTTATTGTTGACTAATTCTGGTGAACCAGAATGTTATGAAGAGACAATGCAGGTAGACACAAAAAATAAGTGGGAGCAAGGCATGAAGGAGAAAATGGATTCCTTGGTAAATAACCAGACTTGGGACTTGGTTCAGTTGCCTATAGGAAAAAGAGCATTGCAGAATAAATGGGTTTACAAGTTTAAGGAAGAAGATGGAGGAGAAAAGCAGTATAAGGCTAGACTTTTTTGTAAAGGGGTTTGCACAAAAGAAAGGTATAGATTTTGATGAAATATTTTCTTCGGTTATTAAAATGACTTCAATTAGGACTATTTTAAGTCTTGTGGCAGTAGAAGATTTCCATCTTGAACAATTATATGTAAAACCAACTTTTCTCCATGGGGATTTGGAGGAAGAGATTTATATGCAACAACCATAGGGGTATGAGGTCAAAGGGAAGGAGAATTTGGTATGCAAGTTGAAGAAGAGTTTGTATGGCCTAAAGAAATATCCAAGGTAGTGGTATTTGAAGTTTGACAGGTTTATGACAGAACAAGGTTATAGTAGATGTCATTCTGATCACTGTGTTTATTTCAAAAGGCTAGAAAATGGAAGCTATATTATCTTGTTATTGTATGTAGATGGCATGCTTGTTGCAAGGTCTAATATGAAGGATATAAATGTGCTCAAGAATAAATTAGCTAATTCATTTGAGATGAAGGATTTGGGTGCTGCAAAGAAAATCCTTGGTATGAGAATAACAAGAGACAGGAAAAAACGCAAATTGGCATTGTCTCAGGGTGAGCACATAGAGAAGATGTTGGAGAGGTTCAGAATGCAGAATGCAAAACCAGTGAGTACACCTTTGGCCATCCATTTTAAATTAGCTAAGGAAATGTGTCCCAAGACACGGGAGGAGATAGAATACATGTCCAGGGTCCCTTATTCATCAACAGTTGGCAGCTTGATTTATGCAATGGTTTGCACAAGACCAGATATTGCACATGCAGTGGGATTTGTGAGAAGGTATATGAACAATCTAGGTAAAGAAAATTGGGAGGCAGTAAAGTGGATTCTCAGGTATTTGAGAGGTACTTCTACTCATGCATTATGTTTTGGAGGTTCAGACACTTTTCTACAGGGATATGTTGACTCAGATATGGCAGGTGATAAAGACAGTAGGAGGAGCACCATAGGGTATGTTTTTACTATAGGTAGAACAACAGTAAGTTGGATTTCAAAACTGCAAAAGGTCGTTGCACTTTCAATAATAGAGGCAGAGTATGTTGCTGCTACAGAAGCTAGTAAAGAGATGATTTGGTTACAAAGGTTTATGGAGAAATTGGAAAAGAAGAAGGAGAATAGCAAGTTGTACTATGACAGTGACAGTGCCATTCATATTACAAAGAAATCATCCTTCCATTCGAATACTAAGCATATACAGTTGAGGTACCACTTCATATGATCCACCTTGGAAAATGGACATTTGAAGTTGGAAAAGATACACACTAGCCATAATCTTGCAGACATGTTAACAAAGGGAGTAATAAGAGAGAAACTGAGTTCCTGCTCAGTTTCAGTTGGTCTTCAAGAATGAATATGAAGATGAGAAATTTTCTAGGTACAAGAATGTTCAGAGTCCAGTATATACAACAACGGTGGAGTTGTTGAGATCAGTCTCCAAGTGGGAGATTGTTGGTTGTGGAGTCTAATTATCTTCCTGATTCAGAGATCTTTTTTTTTCCAGTCGTGTTTATACCCCATGAAGTCTTTACACCCTAGAAGAATGTACACTCTTCCACACGGGGGAGTGCAGAGGGGGTACCCCCTCTGCAGGGTTCGGGGGGTCCATCCCCCTAGCTGGGGGGTTCGGGGGTTAATCCCCCGAAGGAAATATTGCCTTGTAAATGTATATTGTAATTTCATTGTAAATATGGACCATTCATTATAAGGTCATATATCTAATGGTAGAAATTATGTTAGGGTTTTTTTCCCTAGAAGGCAACCCTTTTTATGAGGGAAATGTATTGCGGCTAAGTATGATAGCGAATATTGTATTCTGAGAGAGGAGATTGTGAGAGAAAGAAGAGGAAGTTACAACAGGTTTGTTGTAGGTTGTATCCCTTCATATGTTGGATAATAATAAAGGAAGGACCTGGAAATTTCTCTGGTGGACGTAGCTCACACTGGGTGAACCACGTAAATCTGTGTCTTTATTGTATTGTGTATCTTCTGTATTTTATTTTCGCATTTGTTTTATTTTATTACTCCATGGTCCTGTTTTTCTAACATGTTTTCTATAGGAACATATTGTACCGAGGTCGAATTTGGGTCGAAATTTTCATCTTCTTAGTGTATATTTTCCATAACTTGGTAGAAATGACTGATAGCATTGTCTGTCTCCATTCGAGCCTTCTTCCCTTCTCAAAACCACTATCTTTCTTGTTGTGATACTTGCAACTCCGACACTTTCTCTTTTGCAGTTTAGGTTTCTAGAGATACCTTCAGTTTAGGTTGCTAGAGATACCTTCACTTTCTTTGTTTTCTTAAAGTATTCAATTAGTGTCTTCTGAGCTCTTAATTTATTGTAGGTGGATGTGAAGTAATATGGCCAGTTACTTACCACAATGTTTAGTGCAGTTTCCCACTTAGTTACCCCTTCTAGGATTTGTCTTATTTCTTTGAATTTTTCATGCTTTGATTGAAGAATTGTTGAAGTTTGGTTGGTAACTAGATTTTTATTAGCTTTGATTGTTTGAATATGTTTCTACTTCTTTTTCTTATTTTCTTTCCCAAGTCGACTAATTTCCTGTTGATTTTGAACATTCACCTCGATGACTACCTCGACCAGTCCTTTGAAGGCTTCCAGGGGGTCTATTTCCTCAACCAATTGTTCCATACCAAGTTTGTCTCTTACTAGTGTTATGCAGTCCTGCAGTGCCTCTTTCTCTCTATAATTTCTTTTAGATAGTCGATATCGATCCTTTTTTTCCCTTTTCCATCTACTTGTTGATTCCTTTGCAGCTTAATTGTCTAAGTAAAAAATTTGGGCATCAGATGTTACTTAAGGGTTGAAGAATATTTCTTTCATCGGGTTGGAAGAGCAAACCGATATGACTGCTATGAAAGTGGTGACCAAAGATGTTGTTTCATTCCTGTTCACTTTTTTTTTCTTCCTCTTATTCTTTTCTTTCGTTTTTTACTTATGTTTCTCTTTGTCTCCATCTTTCCCTGCATATTTATCCTTGTTTTTTTTGTTGAAGATTGAGTAGCTTCGAAATATATCCTTATTGTATTTGACCAAGACAAACCCTAAAGAATGTTATTATATTATATTTATTAAGATGACCCTATTGTGACTTGACAATAAAATGTAATTTAAGAGGGTAAATTGATAGGTTGACCCAGACCTAATTTAAGGAGGCAAGACTATTATTTATAAGGGAGGCTAGCACATCACTTGTTCACTCAATCATGAGATATGCAAGAAGGGGAAAAGTGCACAAGTCTTGGAGGAGAACCTAATGAAACTAGGTGTGACATTAAGGAGAGTTTTGTTCTATCTCTTGGTTTAAGTGGTGCACTACTCTTCCCTAGTAAAGGAGTAGAGGAGGATATTCTGCTTTGTTAGTTCTCTCTAAGAGAGAAGAATTTTTCTTGGTTGGCTAATCTATATTGAGGAAGTTTGATGTTTTTTCTTCCCCTAGAGGGTTTCCTAGGATACTCTTTGTGTCTCTCTTGTTTTTGTGATTGTCGCTCTTTTAGTGATCTTATTTATGCATCTAATGTACTAAATGATTGTAATAATAAAGAAGAACCATAAATGCTAGTTTTATAAGTAAAATATCAACATGGTATCAGAGCATGCCTGAAAGAGACCAACTTACATTTTATAAAGAAGTGGCTAGCCTTAAGGCACCCTCTCCAAAATTTAGTTTTCAGTGTTGTAGTTGCTGCAGAATTAGTGTTTCTGCATAAATCCTAAGAGTGACGGTTTTACCTTTGTTGGAGGACATTGGTGAAACTAAGATCACCTAGGAGATTTCCCTAGGAGGGTGCATCTAGTCCCTAGATCATAATTTCAAAATTTGAAGTTTGAGAAATTAGGGATTCCTCATAAAACCCTAAGTTGTAGTTGCAATGAAAGTTTTTGTGAAGTGTTAGGACTGTTTTTTTATTTTCCCAGTGCGCCTTACCCTATAAAATCTCCTTATACCATTAGATTACAATTTGAAGCACCTTTGAAGTTTTAAAGGTTCGTTATTGCTTGTCGTTGCTATTGGATGGTGTCACTACCTACCGATACTGTCAGAGGTATGTACTTACACATATTTAAATTGTAGAATTATATTAAGGGTATCTGCGGGAGAAGGGATCTTTTTTCCAAACAAAAATCATAGATCCAGAAGGATCTCAGATCCAGATCATTCATAGGAACAATGCACCCCAAGTTTGATTATTTTTATATGTGTCTATTTATTATGGAATTATTGTGAGATTATGAACATGTAGGTTGTATTTTGATTTGTTGAAGTTATGACTATCATTCTAACCATTAGTCAAAATTAAAGTTAAAGTATTAGATTGATTAAGGTTGAGATTATAAAGTTTATTCTATAACTTAGATTTATGTCAAGAAAACATATTACCTTAGTACAGAGGACAGGTTGAAGAGAATACTTGTCATCTTGAGTGAAGGAGACTCAGAAGAAAAGAAACAACACTCATTCTTGAGGACAAGACTCCAGGTTCTAGGTTTGATTGATTAAATTGATAAGATTAAAATTTACACATATCAAGGTTGATAACTGCTAAACATTATAGTAGTGATAGCAATTTTTGAAAATTTTTATTATTAAATACTTGGTAGCATGTGAGAAATATTGAGATAAATTCTTTTATTGTAATCATTTACTAGATATAACTAACATATCCTCTAGGAGAAACTTCTTGTTTTGTTTCCAAGTTACCATGGAGGAATGATTGATCACAACACTAGAAGAGTGTTGCTCCCATTTCTTATTATTATTTCTTACTTTTGGCTCTTGTTTCAAGCAGGTCACAAGTGATAGCTCTGAAGCAGATACTATGACTATTGTTCTTGCTATTGTTTTTTTTTTTATTATAAAGAGTATTTTTCTTGTCTATTGTTTCTCCCTTGTTATTCTTGTTTCGGGCAGGTCACAAGTGATAACCCTGAGGGAGCTATAGTGACGGCTACATGAGTCAACATATTAGATGAGACATGGAGCAGACTATCCAAGTTGTATACATGACCATATACATCCATGTACCGGAGAAGAAGAAAATACTTTTTCTAGATACAAAACATCTCATATGGAGACAAATCATGAGGAGCAAAAGGATCCAAAGATGACAAAACAAATTCCTCTAGTGTATTTGATCACTCTTCAGATCATCAGGAAGAGTTAGTAGAGACAAAAGGGCCTACCTAGAATCAATGCAGTAACCAGGAAGAGACCATCATGGTCCCGTGACACTTTGTAGGATGCAAATCCATATAGAATTGATGAGCCATATCAGAGGGAGAAGATGGCTCCTAAAACTATATAGACTCAGAGGGAGTCAAGATTTAGAGGGAGCATGGAGACTCATAGTGATATTGATCTCATAGAGGATCAAATGGGGAAAAGGGACGTATTCCAAGACTGATAAACAAATGCCATGATTTGAGAAGAATAGATCGTAGCTTTAGAGACTTCTAAGAGATGTGAAATCTCCTGGGAAGATTCCCTTGTTTCAGTGATAGAGGAGGAAGTTGGTCAAAAGGAATGGGATATAGATTTTTCCTTGAGACCTGAAGGGAAGTCAGTGGTGACTTCCAAGATTGATCTAACAGATCAAGCATGTTGTAGATAATAGTATAATTATGTACAATCCTGATTTGTGCCCAGAGGATTCTCCCAACAAGAGGGAGAATACTATGACGAGACACTTTTTTCAACAATTAGAAGAAGTATATACAAAACAACCATTATCCATTAAAAGAGGTTGATGAAGTATGAGATTTAGAGAAATGAATCTATTATGGTGATGGAGTAGAAGAGATACTCTCAGAGTTCAAGAGCTATAGTGAGAATGGAGCAGTCATTCTCAATTTCAGAAAAAAATAAAAAAATCAAATCAAATCAAAATAAAAAATAAAAATAAATAAATTAGTTGTAGGTGTAGAGTCCTAGTTCCAGAAGGAACAAGTTGAAGAGAGAGTAGAGAAAATGCTCTCAAACATTGAGACATGTAGTTCTTTATAGAAAGCACATAGATCCAACACATGATTGTGCAGATTGAATTACAGTTGAGCAAGTGTACCAATTTGGTACAATATGTTGGGAAAATTTGGTTCGAAGAACGGGGGGATAGATATATGTTTTGCAGTGAAAGACATGTTCACCTGATTACGGAAAAACATGTGATGAGGTGACTAAAGGGTACAATCGATTATGGACCTAGATATATCTTAGATTATGAGATAAGATTTGCAGGGCTACACAGATTTAGATTGGGCAGGCAGTGTCACAAACCAGAAAATTACATCCAGATGTTGCTTTAGTATGGGATTAGATGTGATCTTGTGACTTAGTGAGAAGAAGACCTATATGGAACTTAGTTCCATAGAATCATAGTATGTGGAATCATTTTCAGCTTGTGGCGAAGTAGTGTAACTTCATAATTTGATCGCAAAATTGTTTGATCCCGAGTTGAAGGAAACCTTTATCTTTTATGACAACCAGATTTACATAAAGTTGTCAATGAACTTCGTGTGTCGTGACAAGTCCAAGCATATCGAGATAAAATACCACTATGTATGAGATATGGTACAGAAGGGAGTAGTAATACTCCAGTATATTGCCACCGATGAATAAGTAACAAATGTGTTGACCAAGCCCTTGTCTAGAGTCAAGTTCAAGTTTTTCAGAGACAATCTTGGAGTGATCCATAAATACTTCTCTAGAAGAGGGAAGTGATGTGTTCCCCAATAGAGGGAGGTGATGAGATCCCTAGCAGAGGAAGGTGATGTGATCCCCAATACAGGGAGGTGATGCGATCCCTGATAGAGGGAAGTGATGAGATACCCCAGTGCAGGTTGGTACGCTACCTCAATGCAGGTTGGTAACCCCAATGAAAGTTGGTATGCTACCCCAACGCAGGTTGGTACACTACCCCAACACAGGTTGGTAACCCCAATGCAGGTTGATATGCTACCCCAACATAGATTGGTAACCCCAACACAGGTTGGTACGTTACCCCAGTGCAGGTTGGTAACCCCAATGCAGGCTGGTACGCCACCCTAGCATAGATTGGTAACCCCAACACAGGATGGTACGCTACCCCAACACATGTTGGTAACCCCAACATAGGCTAGTACACTACCCCAATGCAGGTTGGTAACCCCAACGCAGGTTGGTACACTGCCCCAATGCAGGCTGGTACGCTACCCCAATGCAAGTTGGTAACCCCAACGTAGGCTGTTACACTACCCCAATGCAGGATGGTACACTATCCCAACATAGGTTGGTAGCCCCAACACAGGCTGGTACGCTACCCCATCGTAGTTTGGTAACTTCAACATAGGCTGGTACATTATTCCAGTGAAAGTACAAAACTTCCTATGATATATAGATTCATGATTGACAACAAGACAATGACTAAAGTATGAAAAAGTGTAGAAGTAGTGATGATGACCGTGACAGGAAGAATACCTTCCTTGCTAAGAGGGAGTGTTGAAGATTGAGTATCTTCAGAAGATATCCTTATTGTATTTTACCAAGACAAACCCTAAATAATGTTATTATATTATATTTATTAAGGCATCCCTATTGTGCCTTTGTAAAAGTTGGCCCTATTGTGCCTTGACAATAAAATGTAATTTAAGAGGGTAAATTGACAGGTCAACCTAGAACTAATTTAAGGAGGCCAGACTATTATTTATAAGGGACGCTAGCACCTCACTTGTTTACTCACTCATGAGCTTTGCAACAAGAGGAAAAGTGCGCAAGTCTTGGAGGAGAAGCCACTGCAGCTAGGTGTGACATCAATGAGGTATTTTGGTCTATCTCTTGGTATCTCTTGGTTAAGTGGTGCGCTACTCTTCCCTAGTGAAGGAGTAGAGGAGGATATTCTTCTTTGTTAGTTTTCTCTTGGAGAGAAGCATTATTCTTGGTTGGTTAATATATATTGAGGAAGTTTGCTAGGTTTTCTTCCCCTAGAGGGTTTCCTAGGATAATCTTTGTGTCTCTCTTGTTTCTATGATTGCCTCTCTTTCAATGATATTATTTATGAAACTAATGTACTAAATGATTGTAATAATAAAGAAGAACCATAACTGCTAGCTGCATAAGTAAAATATAAAAAATATTTAGACGCTTTTCCTTTTTCTTTTCCATCAGCCTTTTCGGGGTCTTCCTCAACATTTTTCTTAGTATTTTCCCCTTTTTCTTTCTCAACGTTATCTTCTGGGTTCTCCTTGCCATTATTATCAATTTTTTCACCATTAACTTGCTCAAAAGTATCTTCTTGATCCATGCCTTGATTTTCATTATTCTTTAGAGGCAATGATTGATCTTTAAATGGGCTCTCTAGTGAAGTTAATTTTTTGGGGATTTCCTTTCCATTTTTTTATCTCTCCTTTGTCTTGTGGGTCAATATTTTGGGTCGAACCTTGTGGCCCAGTCTCTACTTGGTGTTCTTTATCCTTGTTCTCCTTTTGTTGTTTCTCTTCATCTCCCTTTTTGTTCTATATCTGAATTTCAACTTCGGTTGTTGGAAATATTATTGGCTCATTGTCTATTGATTGTTGCGAAGGAACTATGTGCTATGTTCCTCGGCTGCAGACTTCTACTTATCCTTTTGTGCCTTTGTGTATTTATGCTTCTTTCTCTTTTTCTACCTCACATTCAGATGAATTGATTGATGTTCCTTGGCCTTACTAGATTGATTTGATTTATCTGACTATGTCAAGTTAGAGTGGGTCGAGTTTCTCGTGTGGACCCACTTGACTATATGTTTTTGTGTTGCAACACCATTTTTATTTGTCACTTCTACTTCTTCAGAGCCAAAAGGGTTTATTTTGCTTTGTTCACTTGCAGTCCTTTCCTTATCTGACCGATCTGATATTGTTTCTTTCGATGACAATTGATGATGCATCTTCCTTGTTTTCTTCTATTGACTAGGTATTTCCTTTAATGGCATTCTTTCTTTGATGATCGATACAAGGTCGACATGTGGTGACTTCCTTGTCAAGTCGATTATGCTTGGCCTTGTTCTGTGCATTTTTGGGACATGCTTGGTGCTTGGGGCCAGTCGGGTTACTTTCTGTTGACATCCTGCAACAATATTTGTTTGACCTATGCTTATCTCTTTTTGTTCCTCTAGCCTTTTATTTTTTTGTCTTCTTGTTTCAACATGTTTTTCGAGTGCAGCCTTGGATTTCGTTGCTTCAACACATTTTTCCTAGATATTGGACATGGTTTATTTGAAAGTTGGCCCCATGTTTGACTGTAATAATTTCCTAGTTACAACTGCCCCCTTTTGGGACACATTGGTCTTCTCTTTCATTCGTTGGGTTGTTTTGTTAGTAATACTTTCAATATTTTCTTTCATGTTGTGGTCCTCAAAATTCAATGGTATATCTGACTATAATACTTCATTCTGATTGACATTGATGTATGTTGGTATTGCATCCGACCAGAATGGTTTCTTTCCTTTTTCCATTATTTCCTATTGTTTTCTTTTCACAAGGGTCTGCTTTGTAGGGGGTTTCTTTTAGTTCCCAGATCTTCTACAAATGGAATGGTGTAGAGTTCATATTATTTTTCTTCTTCTTTCTTAGTTCATATTATAAGTCTATTTGTAGTACTTCTGGGGGGATTTCCATTTCATGACTGACTTGTCATTCTAATTCTTGAAAAAATTGTAACTATGTATGTTGATAATCTAAGTCTTTTGGCGTCGCTGCCAACTTGAATTCACACAAAAATTCAGTGGTGTCAATACTTAGCTAGATATGACAGGGTTCTGGTAGTTCCTGACGAACTACATTCTCAAACCCCCATCTATGCAATGAATTCTTGAGATTAATGAACCAAGTTTTGAACATTTCATTAGTTGGAAGGGATTTCGATGAGCCCATATCTCCTAGTGAAAAAATCCTATAGATTTCCATAGATGGTGTATTCTTTGTTGTAAATGTCGCCTCCCCTACTGAACTATATTGACTCACGGTGAACTAGATCAACATGGAGGGAACCTTATCACTCGATCATGCTCTTGGAATTCTCTGCAGTTACTTTTTATGATTCCTGCAAGATGTTCTACCCAATTGAATATCTCCCCATTTTGTAGGATCTGATCGATGGGTTCTAACATTGTAAGCTTCACATTTGATGCCCAACCCACGACAGTGAAAAAAAAATGACACGATAATACAGGTCCATTTGGTGCGTAGTTATAAAACATTTTCAATGAGAAAGCCTTTAGAAGCCTTTAGAATTATTCTCCAACGTTCTCTTGTAAGAAATTATATCCAGTTGGTAGAATTAAGTGTTTTTAGTACTTCCATCCCCCTGTGTGGTAACCCTGTTATTTGGTTTATTGCCCCCCCTATGATTTCTACTGGATAATCAAGCTAGAGGTGGCCACCATGATACCGACTAATGATAAACTTTGTCGATTCTTCCTTCCAACCCCTGAGATCTGCTACCTGTGAGGCTCCAAGGAAATGTTGAATTCCAACTTTTTTTAAAAACTTTGTTTCCTTTTTCTAGATACCAACCTCCATGCCCCATTTTATGGAATTCTATTAGTGCTTGACCACATCGATTTTTTCCATTCAAGCATGTTGGATATTCTTCTTTCAAATTTTGAGCTATGTTGTTATAGCTCTGTTGAAATTCTGTTTGTTTCTTGGCTCCACTAGCATGTCTTGGACATGTCCTCTCATTCTTGGCATGTGAACAAATCGATCTTGGTCGAGAGGGGTTGTTGGTTTTAGGGGTGTCAATTTCGAATACTTGGTTGCCAGTTCGCAAGTCCTATGTGCTTAGATGCTAAGGAGTAAATAACAAAGTGACAAAGTCATATGCATCCTCAATATTTATAGGCGGGGAGGTAAAAGGTGAATTAAATTCAGCCAACAATATTTTTTGTTCATGCATGTCGTTATTTATGAATGGTGTAATTTCTTGTTCATATGATGGGACTGATGTGTTGACGGAGAAATGGTGTTTGACCATGCCCCGTCGAACATTAATTGCATCAGGGTGTTATTGTTGGTCGATTATTTCGACTAGGTCGGTTTCATTTTGTTGGTGAACTCATCTGACTTGGTCGACTTTTATTCTTTGATTGATTTGGAAGATCTGGTCAGGTCGGTACTCCAGATTGATCTAATATCTTCAGTCAAACCGATCGACCAGGTTGACTTCTTTTCCTTTATTTGCTTTGCTTATATATGTTTTTATGAAGTCATATGTTTTATGTCGATTGAATTGATGATGGTCACGCTCGCTTGATTTATATATTCCACGCTCGCTTGATTTATGGAATCCATGCTCTCTTGATTTCGGGAATCCACTCTTTCTTGATTTAGGGGTTTCATGCTCGCTTGACTTAGAGCACATTTAAAATATTATTTTTCTCATGGTTCAATGATTTTACCCATGATATTATTTTTACCCATGGTTTTTGTAAATGGTTTAGGGCTTCCTCTTCATCTATAAAAGAGGAAGGCCTCTCATTTGTAAAATGGGATAGGATTGGAGAATAAAGGAAGTTCTTTGCTCAAGTATTGTGGTGTAAGTTTTCTTTTATTTGGTGAATTTTCTCTTATGTTTTAACGATGGTAAAGTCATGATTATTTTCTTGATTGAGTAAGGGTTGCAAGAAATTGCAATTGGACAAGTATGGTTCATAGTATATTTCATTCCTCATTTATTTTTACTTAGATTTTATATTTCTAAAGGTTGATGTGTTGAGCTTTGCATTTTCATGTGAAATCTAATTAAATTTTCTAACAATCCATTTAGTTTGATTTAGTGATGATTAACCCCTTTTAAGGAACTCTTCAAATAAACTTGTCGTAGCTTGGATCACCCTCATGCTCACCAATTGGTGTGAGGGTTTCCAACAAATTTCTGAAAGAAGGATTTTCACCAAATCTAGGTAGACACATTGCCCAATGGATAAGACACTTTCATAATATTTCCAATAGAAACCCCTTTCAAAAAAATTCCATCAAATTGTTCTTATTTATTTGAGCTTCATCTTAAAAATCCGTACTTGATTTGTAGCTGGTTGATTCTTCAATGTGCACATTTGCTAGCAGTTTAAGGGTTTGATCTAGTTGCTTATTGATCACCTTATTAAAGGATACAGTCCTATTATATTAATGCATATTGAATTTAATTATGTCTAAATACTTGTAGATGCTCTGATTTCATGCTTGGAGTTGTTGTATTCAGTTTTTTTGTCCCCTCTCTGGTTCAGTCTGTGTATGCATGAGAGAGGGTTTTGAATGCCTTTATTCGATGCCAAACAAAGTTCAATGATCACATAAACTTCCAACATTATTTGGAGATCCCATTCACTGTCCATGTTTGCAGGTTTGAAGATTATTATCTTGGGACAGAAGAACAATAACCATTGCAATGCGTTGGTGCAATCCTGTTCTGAACATCCTCTGATATCAAATCGACATTAAAGGGTTTTAATCATTGTTTGTAAAACAGGGATAGGATTGATTGAAGTACACTTTCATGTCTAAACATTTTTAAAGCATATATTATCTACATAGGCCAAACGACTCGTTACTAACGAATATCGCTCTCTATGTTTATCCATCAACCCAGAATACTAATAAATTTCATGAATAATAAATCTGGTAACGTTTCATTTAGTTTCCCTTTTCACTGCACAAACTACACACTCAGTCACAGTAAATTTTTCTTGTAGAGCACCTGATTGGCCCGAATCTATTATAGTAAAACCCTAGCCAACCATTTATTGTTAACTCGAACCATTTCATGAAGATCTGATCATGTTTATACTTGGAATAAATAAAATCAGAAGGTTTACTTATTAACATGTGATGTAACTCGATCAGGATTTGTTCTAAACATTTCTTAGGATGAATTCATTTTTTTTTATTTGCTCCTATGATTCTGCTTTTGCAATAAGTGAAGATAAACTGGGCATCATACCTGGCATTTCATTGCTGAGTGAACTAAACGTATCACATCTTAATCTAAGCGATCCATTACAGACCCTAAAAACTTTCTAAATACTTAAATAGATTGTTTAAATTTGGGTTCGAAGCCTAAACTACTATCCGGTGTCAACGTACAACACTCTATGTTGTGGGATTCCAATCCACTTCTCATCCCACAAATACCGGTGTCCCGCAACCCGCAAACTCGCAGTACTCAAAATGACCCATTCTATTTCTACATCATGCATAATGCACCACTTACCTTTTTCATACTTAGCCAATTTCTTGAATGAGGATGTGGGACACCACTTCATTCCATTGGTCGTTTTCTTCATACCCATTGTTCTGCATCCCGCAATCCCATGTCTTCCAGAATGACTAGCTCACTTTTGCAACCCACATAACTGACTTTTCTTATAATTAGCTTATTTCATCAATGCAAATGTGGGTCCCTCTTACTTCTCTTTTTGTTCTTCATACCTGCAATCCCGCATTCATCATATTGCACTTTCCATTCCTCACTTCACACCTCCATACTTAACCATTTTTCATGTTTCCTAACATAATATCACCATTCCCGGTGGCATTTACTTCCCCACCACCACGTCAGCTGCCACTTGTGTGAACCTAATACCGTTATTAAGTGGCGTGGATTTCGTAAAAGCTTTGCAATAAATCCAAAATCGGATTGTGCAAACAAGTGACTTTAAAATAAAAGCTACAATAGTTGATAATCAAGGCAAGACGTGGTAAAATAAATAAATAATTAAACACCCTGTCGTAAAAATATTATATTGATAGGAGCGCCAACTATTATTAAAAAAGGAAATCAGTGTAAAGACATGTCAAATAAAAGGAAAGAATTGTATTGCAGAGACACTTTCAACACGCTTAGACGTGAAGACCACCAATTCTAGTGATAACATGAATATAAGTGGAATTTGTCTCTTCCCCCTAAAGAAAAGGAATTAAAAAAATTCTAGAGTTCAAACATTGTGTTAGTCGGGTGTGTACCTGAGGTAGCAAACTTCAAAGATCTGGTAGTCTGGTGTGTTGATAACTTTGACAGATAATGAAGAATCATTCAAATACAAATAAAGACGACGATTCCTTTGTCCCCTTCAATATTCAAGAGTATGTTGCGACTTCCAAACCCCACTATGTTATTTAAGAATGATGAACCATATGAGTTTCTCAAATAACACAAAGGAGGAGTAGACCTTCTCGAAAGTTATTTCAGCAGCCCGAGAATTGACATCAATTCCGCTCAAGTTGAGGTAAGTTCTCTTAAGCATCCATATAAAGAGTTTTCCTCAATTTTTTCTAGAATAATTGGACTAGAGGCCATGACCTCCATGCCAAAATACATTGTGTACATTCTCCACCACAATATTCATGAAAATGTCATGATCAAATGGTCTCACATCATCTCAAATGAGATTTTATTTCAATTGGGGGGGGGGGTGAGAAAAACTAAAAAGTTCTACATGACTTTGTATTTAGTCTTTGTTATTATTTAGTATCGCATATTTGAGGACTTTCCTAGAGCCAGAAATGTTGATTTTAAGAAAGAAGCAACTTATGTCTGGTATACAGTTTTATGCAGGCATAAAGCCCCATATAATTTTTACGCAATCCAAAATGGTTTTATGTATGATTTCAAGAAAATGATTCTTGGTCCTATTGCATCAAGGCTGTCACTGGAAGCTGCATCATTTCTCATCGAGAAAGAAGCTTTTGAAACTTTGGAGGAATTTAGTCTTTTGAGATTGTTTGGGTTCTAAGGGAAACCCTTGTTGTTACCATTCTATGTATCTTTTGAGATTGTTTGGGTTCCAAGGGAAACCCTTGTTGTTACCATTCTATGTATCTAATTGAATTTTCATCATTGAGGTGTGTAGATAGTATAAGTACTAGGTACATTGTAATGTTCCCAAGCCAATTTTTTTGCTTAGGAACACTAGCTAACTGCTGAACTAACCGTTTAACTGTTTGTGTATGTAGGTTTTCCTCTGACTTTTCAGCCTTAGGGATTTATTCAGTTATTCAACATGGTTTATCAAGATTTATTCAATATAATGCAAGATCTCACCAATACACAAGATATGGAACCACAAAGCACAGATCCGACCTTTTTTATTAAGAAAAGAAAGAACCTGATACAATATAGAAGCAAATCTGGAATAACATCAGATGGCTCCAAGATAGAAGATATGAGTTGCTACAAAATGCTCCCGAAAATACAAAATAAGCCTCCAAAGGATGAATATGAGATGAAGACTCCAAATACAAGAACAAGGGTTATGTCCAACCCCCCTATGATGCTGGCACATCCTGTTGAATGAAGAAGAAAGCCAATATTTTGGCCCAGCTGAAGGAGGTCTCAAAACAATTCCAAACTCCTCCCAAATGATAGATCATGATAAGGGAAATCCCTCCTGGAAGTGTGAAGCTCCAATACCAAGGCTTTCTCCTCCAATCTATTGAAACCCTAATAAACCTGTGTCCTCCTGAAACCCTAAAGTGCCCAACAATTCGGCCTAGATGAAGGAAGCCTCCAAAACCCCTGAAACTCTCTAGGATGATAGATCGGGCTACCACAAGGACCTAGGAGAAGTTTCACAAGCAGATCTGAGGTATAGCTCCCTAGATCTAAGAATATCTTAATCACAAGACGCCCTCCTTCTCTCAAAGACGTCCCAATTCTGTAACTGCTAATCCAACCGTAGTAACTCCTCCAAAATACCTCCAAACTGATGAGCAAGGACCTGGAAGAAAAACCCAAGTTCTAGAATGTCTCAAGGTTCCCTCACAATGTTGGATCGAACTTTCCCTTAGACAATGGTGTGCCCCTGGTGGAAATATTTGAATAGTATGGCCCTGCTGCTCTCCTGAATTGACGTAGGGACTTGTGATGAGTGTAGAATGGTGTGGGTGGAGTATTTCATCCTCGAGACCAATCTTGGAACAAGCGAGTGGGATCTTTCACCACTGAGTTGCTCTCTAAGGTTTGTAATCTCAAAACCCTCAAAACTATGTGTTCAAGAGATCAACAAGAAAATGTCAAATATCCAAGATGCTTGAAAGGTGTGCCCTAGCCTTTCCTTTATACTTCTATTATGTTTTTCTGTTGAGTTAGTTTAACCCCTAGGTTCAACTCTTAACTCAACCTCCAACGTTCTAATTCTTCATTGAGTTACTTTTTGCTCTTTTTCCCTTTTTCCTAAGTCAACTTCAAAATATAACATTAGTTTGGTTGACTTTTCCCCATGCTGTATGAGACTATGGTCTAGTGGGGATGCCTAGACCACTAAGTCTTCCCAGACCTCTTCATCAAGAGGTGGGGAACATTACACACTTTTTCAATGAGAAAAGGAAGAAATAATTCATTCCATTTCCATGGAGGGTTGGAGAAATAGCTCTCAAACATATCTCTTATTAAGAATAATTTGTTGTTCAAATGGATCAACTCTGTTTAAAGGAAGTAGGGAAAATTTTAGGGGAAAAATTAGAGGTTTCCAAATCTTAGTTGGGAAATTCTTTTGACTTGGAGTGCTTTATTATCATTTTCCTTCAAATTATTTAAAAAAAAAATTATGTATATAGGATTAGCCAACATTTGTTTATGAGAGGAGAGGAAAGAATTGGTTTTCATGGGGTGAAATTTGGGTTGTTGCCTTCCATTCGCCCAAATTTCTAGGAATGGAGATTTTTTGGGATGATTTCACCCTCTCCATTTGGTGTAAATTGGATTCAAGCACCCATTCGCTCCAATTTCATGGAATGAGTTTTTATTTAGAGGTATATTTCCCCAATTTAATGGAATGGGTCTTTATTTAGAGGTATATCACCCCAATTCTCTAGAATAAGAGTTACAGGGAAACCACAAACTATTTGTTGCCATTTTTGCATCTGCTTGGATATTCATATCGAATGCCAGACTCACGATCCCTTCTAGAATGAGTTATATCTTCTTGTTCACAAAGATGACAATCGTGGAATTAGAATTTCAAAGTCAACAATATACCCACTTACGACCGCCTTGGTACTTATAAACCTTTCTACGTTGTGCACTGAATCTGCATCTTTCTTGCTAACATGTATATATATAAATATGATCATGATATGAATAAGAGCTTCATACCATGCAACCTAATAGACAATACAATGCTCCTTCTATTGACCCTCGAGGGATTTCTAGGGCAAGTGTTGAATCATTAGCAAAATCACAATTAAGTAATTGGATACCACCTAACATCAAAATTCCCTTAATCCACCCCTCTAGTCGGTATGCATCTAGCAAATGGGCAAGTGATTCCCTTAATCCACCCATCTAGTCAGTTTGCACCTACCAAATGGGCAAGCAAATTTGTTACAAGATAAATTGATAAACATGTATGGATGGGAAACCTAGTCAAATTGATATTTGAAGTGGGATGAATTTCAAAAGAATTGTTCACATAAATGGTGGTCATCATTTTCCTATTGCATCCAGTGGAAAAATTCTAAAAACTAACATGATCGCCAATGATTTGAAGCATTAATAAAATTATCTTTTCTTGTTCCACATTGGTGGGCCTTTGAGCTCTTCCTTTGAATTTTTTTACTTGTATAAAGCTTCTGACATGGGTTGGGTTGAATTTTTGTTTGGATTAATTTAGTGTAAGAAATATTGTCTTTCCTATGCAATTTTATCTCCTTAGGAATGACAGCTTGGTTTTGATTGCTACCTTCTTTGTTGCATAAGAAGTTTTTCCTTTTTTTCGCTGCATAAATTGTATTGCGAGACTTGAATTTTTTCTTAATGCATTCTTCGAGATTTTGTAACCCAAAGGGGGTTCTCCAGTTTGAATCATTGGGCACTAGTGTGGATTTATGTGTATCTATGAGAGTTTACATTGATGTATGTTTTCTGTATATCGCAACAAAAATGTATGCACAATATTGAACAATGGGTGGCAAAGATTTTCTTCAGAAGCTTTGTATTATTTTTTGTTGCATTTATACTTTCATATTTTTTGTTAGAATATGTGTTATTAGTTGGTTCAGTAGCACACACAGTTAACAAATTTAAATTTTGAGATTTTTCTAACTCATGGGAATTTTTTCCTAATCTAAGTTTGAGTCATTAACTATGTAGAAGCATGAATCTGTCATGTTTTATGGGCTTTTCCATAACGTCCATCTTCAAGATGTTTTCATGTTGTAATTTTTGTGATGGCATGGGAAAGAAGAACAACTCAAATTCATAGTTATAACATATTTTAGCTAAGAAAATTATTTGATTTGATTTGTTCTACATATCAGATGTCAGGCTTTGCATACAAATATCTTGGACATTTACTAACAACTTCAATTTGCTTGTTTATTTTGAACAATTGCTCATGCTCATGCTGACTACTATTCCTACTTGATGATATGGCTCATGTTATTATTTCATAACTATTTTAGCATCAAAATCGATAGCTACTTATTATCACCTTGGTAGTCAATGCATATTCCTCGTGAATTTTTATGCCATGAAATTGTTCTTGTATCATTTTCTTCTAGGACTTCTTCAGCTCTTTTATGTTTTCTATTTTGGGCTTCTTACAATTAATGAGCACATTTACTAAGAGATGCAATCCTCCTTTCCTTCAAGGCATCTGGAACAATTTCAGTGACTCATTTTGTATGACATAATTTAGCTTCCTTTCTTGAAAAGATTCACCTGTGATCCTTCTTTTTCTAATAATTTATGTTCACAACAATTACACCAACAACAATTATGCCACAACTATATTGTGTTTCACTGCAAAGTTAGTGAATTTTTCCCAAGATGGAACAACAAATACAACATATGTATGCCAAGCATAACCAACCTTTATTGGCCACTAGTAAGCAAGCACTTACCATGGCCACATCTTATGAACATATGAGTTGTGTCTTATTCTTTCTTTCACACTTTTCCGTGCCATTTTTCTTCTATCTTCATTTTCAACATCCATGCACAATTTTAGTGCCGAGGTTTTCTATGCTTGAATTTTCACTAGAGGCATTCATGCTTAGTTTTACAAGGATATGGAATTCTATCACAAATTTTGTTATTGTATATTTCTCTCAATTTTTTATATAACGATAACTTCTCTCTACTTGAACTTACATGGAAATTTTGATTTTAACTTTTAGGCCGAACGCATTACCATGCACATGGAAGAAAATCCCATGGACAGTTAAGACTGGGAGAACAAACTTGTCAATAATTCAGAATAACCAAGTAAACGAGTTTAACCGAGAGCTATTCTTTTGCTAAACTTGTTTTCTCATTTAAATTTCTACTACTGTCTATCTTAACCCACAAGTACCAATCCATTCACTCATTGAAATGCTATCAAAACTTCTATAGCTTTTTAACTACCTAATATTAAAAACAATTCTAGTGGAAGTAGTGAGAAGAATTAAATAAAAAGTCGGAAAGTCATATTAAAAAGAAGTATCATTAATAATCTTTATAAAACTAAATTACAAATTTGTTGAATGCAAGTAATTAGGACACTCAATTTGGGAGGAACTACAGAGACTTATTAACTAGTTTGCTAAGAGAAACAATTAGAACTCTACCAAGCCAAGAGCTAAGCAGCTTGAGATGTCATTGCCAGAAAAAATAGGTTAAGATGCTCTGATGGCTAATCAAAACTTAATATAAGTGGTGTGGTAAGAGGAATTTTGAGATATAGACATTGCCTTGGAAAAATATCATATCTTTTTCTTCCAAGACATCCCCGTTACCAAAAGAAGCCCCGAAGAAGAAACAAGTGAATAGAAATGATACACCAACTGTATGTCTAGCCTCACAAGGAGAAACAAACAAATAAGTGTTGTCAAACTAGATGGAATTGTTTTTGTAATGGTTGAACGTGCATTCTCAATGTGAACAAATATGGAGTTATATTTAAGCCCTACTATTTTCCAACTCACCTCAACTAAAGGTGACCCTATATTCATCCCATCTCTGAGCTCAACTAAGGATGACCCTATATTCATCCCATCTCTGATTGTGATTCTTCTGGCTTTAAGAGTAGTGACCCTATATTCATCCCATCAATCTGAGTTGGTTTTTTCACATGCAAAAAAACCACTCTATATACTCCTTTGATACATTCTAAGGTGAATTAGCTTGAATATCTCATGTAGTGCATCATCCCACATGCTTAAACATCATGACACCTACAACTGGAAACAAAAAATAAGGTTTTTTTATGTCCAAAATATTATAGTTCACCTAAAGGACATCATATGTAAGTTTTTCACATTTCTATGGATTTTATCGGTTGAGCTTATCATGCTACAATAGCTTTTTATGGACATATTTCTAATATTGATGGTGTCCCCATATGGGTAGGACAAACCAAATCCTTCATCCATGGTGCTTAATACATTAATTGTAACATTGAGAACGTTATCTTAGTAACTTTGGTTAAGAGTATCGTATCGATGACTTCATGTCTTTTGGAAAATAATATTAAAAGATTATTATGCCTCCGATGCCTTCCTTTTTTTCCAACACTAATGAAAAATGAATTATATTTTCCCCCTCTTTTTAAGATCCCCTTGTATCCCAAATCTCCAGAAAACGTTCAAAGTGACACGGAGAATTACTTCCTTCATATCAACATTATAAATTCAATACAACTCTGGCAAGAATTTCGTCATGGAGACTACATCATCCCATTATCAAAGAATTGGCATGCACGCTCCTTCTATCATCGCTATATTGTTAGTTTATGTTTTTTATTCTCTTCAAAATTCATATCGAATATCGTTATATTCCCATCATGATTATTAACAACCATGTAAATGTTTGTAATTTGTAAATATTTTTTATTAATGTATTTAAATATTATTATAATTTATAAATTAATAATATATGTTTACAACTTTATTATAACAACGTGAAAGTGAAAAGTAAATTATCTTACATGAAAGAATTATTGCATCTCATCCTTATTATTTTTATTTGTAAATCAATAATATATTTTTAATTTAAAAGTAATTTGCCATATGAAAAAGTTATTGTAGTTGGTCTTTATTAATTTTTTGGGTTAAAAAAATTATAAACAGATATCTTTATTATTTTTAATTGTAAATTAATAATATATTTTTAATTTAAAAATAATTTGCCATATGAAAAAAGTTATTGCAGTTGGTCCTTATTAATCTCTTACCTTAAAAAAATTATAAACAAATATCAATTAGGGTCTATGAAAAACCATTATTAACAAGTTTACAAATATTACTTTAAATTAATGATAGTTATACAATAGCTTTATTAAATTGTAGTAAATATATAATAAAAAAAAATTATAAACAAATATCAATTAGGGTCTATGAAAAACCATTATTAACAAGTTTACAAATATTACTTTAAATTAATGATAGTTATACAATAGCTTTATTAAATTGTAGTAAATATATAATAAAATTTATGAATAAGTTAAACATTATTTTAATTATTAATTATAGAATTAAGAAAACTTTATTTTAAGTTATGATGTTTGAAGTTTGAGTTAAAGAAACATTTGAAAATGATCTTCATATTAATAATGATGGTTAACTTTTATTAAGATTAAATTTAGTTTATGGGACCTTAAGAAAGGTAAGGAATTATTAGGTTTACTTTGAAATACTTTAAGAGAAAATGTTTTTCATTTTTAACCCTCTTAGTATTACAAACATATCAAATTATTTTCATCTATGATGTTTTAGGAATTGTCCAATGCCCTCTTCACCCATTCTCAATAGTGTTGAAGAATACATCATTTTTTTTTTTTAATTTTAATAAATAAATACTTTCGTAAAACTTATTTAACATTGGTCAAATTTAATACAAAAGAATTAAAAGAAAGTTGTGACATGACATACTTGAAATTAATTGATCTCTCGCCCATAGAATGCAAAGTCAACTAAAACTCCAATTTGGACTTGCATACATACTAAAAGGTGCATGGATTCCTCATGTGGGCATCCATGGGATTTCTCATGCGAGTAGTCATCCTACTAATTCGATTGTCTCTGTGACTTGTTTACAACATTTCAAAATAATATATATATATATATATACATATGGTTGCATAGAGATATAATGCAAATATATATTTATATTGAATATCTATTGAACCCATTTCATTTCCTATGTATATAGCGTGATTTGAAATCTCTCTCTCTCTCTCTCTCTCTCTCTCTCTCTCTCTCTCTCTCACACACACACACACACACACACACACACACACATATATATATATTCCCCGGAGAAAAAAAAATGTAATTCTATTCATCCAAAGAGAACCAAATTACATTTTGTAGGTGCTAACAACACCGCCCAATACTGGTTAAAAAAATCCCAAAGGGACACAAAGTAACTGGTTGGAGAGCCAAAAACAAGAAAATACAGGAGTTGATAGTAACCACTAAAAGGTCAAAAACTCGATACAAGAGATCTTGTGAAAGAAAAATACTCCAAAACAAAAAATCCAAACAAACCCTGGAGATCAGAAGGACCATGTCAGAGAGGAATGAATCACAATATCATAACTAGAAGGAATCCACGTCGATGAAGACCCCATCCATCAACAAAATAAACCCTAAACTGCATGCCCAATCCAAGGACCTCAAAGTGATGAAGCCACACCGCACACCCAAGGATAGGACCTCAAAGTTCTGGCACTACCCCTGCTAGAAAGGGAAAAACATCAACAACCACCAAAGGGAGCCATATATGAGCATACACCAAACCTTGAACAAGCCGAAGAAACTAGAGGTATTTACCAAAGAATGGAGAATATAAAGCATGGATCTCTCATGGAGAAACATATATGAGAAAAACCCATGCATCACCCTCGTAGGAGTACCCAAATTGTTGGACTGCAACATGAAAAAAGATCCAGATTCCACACCTAGAGAAAGCCTCCACGAAAATACCATACAAGAAGAGGCTTCAAACGTCAAAATATATCGAGCCCCAACCTCACAAGGAGATGGGACCGACCACCATCCGAGCCTGAGACGAGACGAAGAGCATATAGTAAACCCCAGTCCATCGGGAGACAGTCCGTTGCGCGAGGAGCCAGGTGAAACCAGTCGGGAGCAATCATAAGCATAAGACATGAGATGAGAGAACTGGATTTGGATCCGCAGAAAGTTATCACCCGGAGATACACTCCATAAAAAAACCACATCATCACATCACAATACATCGGATCTACGGATCTCAATCCAACGAAACAATCCTTCGCACAAAAGCGGTAGCACCACAGGAAGCCCAAATGACATCAAATCCAATTAGAAAATAATAATCTGAACACCAACAATCAAAATTGAGCAACCCCTCAACCGACGACGCGAACAACAGTCCCCCCATATCACTCGAACTACTGCAAGAAAAAGAAAAAAGCTTTCGACCACTCAAACGTACCAGCACAAGCACATCAAGGACAAATCTAAGAACAGAAAAACCCCACTGCAAACGAAGAGAAGAGATCGGTCGACAAAAGAAGGAAAGGTAAAAACGTAGGTGGGGGAGGGTCTACGACTGAGGAAACCCTAGCCATAGACCCCCTAGGATCAATATCCAGATGATATCTAAATGTTACAAGAGTTTGTCTCCATATATATATATATATATATATATATATATATATATATATATATATATATATATAATTGATTTGATCAATTTGATTCTTATGTATATTTATCAGTTAAAATGCATGTATATGTATATCACACATTAGAATTTATTTTATATATTATTTGGCTGGAGGGTATATATATAGAAAGAGAGAGTGTGTGTGTTTGAGTGGGCCTAATGGTTAAGAACATGTGTTTCCTCCTAAGAGATCACAAGTTGGGAATATGATATATATACATCCATAGATTTTAGTAGTCAAATCCATGTACAGAGGAGATTCCTTGTCCCACAAACAAAGAAGTATCTCTCTCTCTCTCTCTCTCTCTCTCTCTATATATATATATATATATATATAGTCTATTTTTAAGGTCATGACCAAATTGGTGTATGAGACCCCCTCCTCCCAGTGATTTGACTGGTAAAGTCTACGGAGGTATACATACCCTACCCCCCTCTGGATTTGAACTTGTGACCTCTTCAAATTCAGTTCAAGTTCAAATCCAGAGGGGGGTAGGGTATGTATACCTTCGTAGACTTTACCAGTCAAATCGTTGGGCGGAAAGGGTC
>ML777188.1:59749-150982 GCA_009831015.1 Picea engelmannii
TATATATATATATATATATATATATATATATATATATATATATATATATATATATATATATATATATATATATATATATAGATCATCCATTTGATTTATGTCGTATACAATTGTAATATGGAGAGGAACACCCTAAGATGATGGGTGTTCCTCTCCATATTTCACAAAGACCAATATCAATGTCAACATGTCAATCAAACCAATGCACCAACTCAATGAGAAACCAAATAACATAATGGGCCATAATGTTTAGGGAAAAAGCCTTGGTTGATTGGTTTCCATCTCACTGCATATGCTAGGGGTCAAAAAATGAGTAAACACAAATGAAAAACCCTCATTAAGGCTAGCACTCCATCAAGATAGAGCATGAAAGCCTCCAACATATGGAACGATGAGGCCACCAAGGTGATAATCTATAAATAATGGCTCCAAGACATGCATCCTCCTAACATAATCTACTTGGAAAAAGGTATTTATATTGGGACAATCCTCATGCTATATGAGGGATAAAAAACTCCAATATCTCCCTCAAGCCAAAGAATATGGGCCTTAACCCTCGTACATGACCTTGTAAAATTTATTTTTCATTTGTAGAAATTACACAAAAACCTGCCACCACTATTATTCTCCTTCTTCCCAATCTTGGTCACATACGTCTACAAAAGAGAATCAACAAGGTATGTTTTTCATCCTTGTTGTTGTTTATCTTCTCAACTATTTCCTCTCCCTTCACCATGAACTCCATGCCGAGACTAAACTAATAAATGAGAGGTCATTGTTGGTGTTTACTAAATAGTGAAATACTCGGTAAGAGTTTCACATTGCAAACTGAGGCCAAAATTTTATTTAAATCCTTAGTCTAAAATCTAAGCTTTGAATTCTATGTTTATATGTTTATAACCATGCTTGAGGTCACTGGTGTTTTGTTGGAACATAAGAAATGGATAAGCATGAGGTGCATATTTTAATCAATATGATATAGATATAAATACATTGGTTATGAACTTTGGAATTGTATTCCAAGAGGTCTCTTGGACTTCTGATGATTGTTCCAATCACTTGATTGTTCATATTCATTCAAGTGAGTGACCCTAACGGATTACATTTCCAACACCCCCCCCCCCCCTTAATATGAAGGGGTGTATGTGATTCCAAGAAGAGCGTTGAAGTCTAGAAGTGTGTATCTAAAATATGGAAGTGGATAGTTGGAAATCGTTGAATGTGCTTTCTGAATCTGGTGGTTTTGGGATGACCACAAACTGAATGGCTAGCATAATATGATGTCTTCTACTAAATGGCGGTGGTGGTTTAAGGAAGACCACAAATCAATCTAGTGGTTTACAGATGACCATAAACTCTGTAACTTGGGTCTAGGGCTCAATGGTTCCCGGAATATTTCCTAAGTTAGCTAGAAGTTGAAGTTGATGTCTTATCCTAATTGGAAATGCTCTCGAATGTTGGTTTAAAGATGACCATAAACTGCTCTCTAGAAGAAGCTATTAGTCTTATATTAAGTGGAGGTTTAAGGAAAACCACAAACCATTGTCTAGCAGAAGTTGTAAGTCTTATACTAAGTGGTGGTTTAAGGAAAACCACAAAAAAATCTGGTGGTTGGGTGACCACAAACTGAATCACACTTGCTTGTTACCACTCATGCTCGCTTGATATTGCTCGATTGATAGGAATTTGAAATTTGAAGCCTGACTGTCAATCACTGATGTTATTTCACCTCTATCAAGTACAAGGTGATAATATGCAAACCCTTTCACTACAGGATGCATAAATACTTGAGAGTGAATTCTATGGTATAACTAAGATATCTTCTTGGCTATTGATGACCATCACCAAGAAGTCATCCACCCATAATGTTCTTTACTCTTGCATGTTTCTTTCATTTAGAACATCTGTTTGAAGGGTGATTGTGCTTTCCATAATGATCGCAAGGATGAATATCAAAGAATTGGTCTTCCATGTGGCCAAATCGCTAACATTGTTAGCATTTCAAAATCTTTTCTTGAACCAAAGCAGGTGAATATGAACTATCTTGAAGTAACCCAATACTCTGTAACTGGATCATTTGGTAAAATTAAGATTATGAAAGGTGGCTTCCTTTTCATATCTGATACATGTTATGTGCTTTTTGTGCTTGATTTATTCCCAAGGTCTCATGATTGGATTGGAAAGCGAAAGTTGAACTTCATCTGCATTCATATCTGAAGCTGGCTCACTGAGTTTCTTATGTACTTGTCATTGATCTGAATTGGAATCATCATCTTCTTCGAAAAAGGGGTTGTTCTGAACAAGGGATGGTTCAGAATGTCAAAGATTCTTTCACTCAAGTTCATCATGAAGAAGCCGAGTCTGATTTTGAAGCAGTGCTACTTTGTCTTATGAAACTCACAAGCAAGTTACAATAGACTGCAGAGTTTCTTTGTCAGTGGTGACTATATTATCCATAGAAGAGAGTATTAGAGTTTTCAGTAACTATAATAATTCCTCAAATCGATCTATTTAAAGACAAAACTAAACGTGAGAGGTTTCTTGAAACTCCACCCAAACTTTACAATGCAAACTCAACTATGCGGACTCAAAAAATGAAGGTTGTCATCTTCTACCGAAAATGCACTTGTTTATCAAATCCGACAAAAACACAATAATGATCAAACCAGAATGAATAGATGTATACCAAATATGTTGTTGGAATCCGCTAGTGTTAGCACCACTGTGAATCATCTTGCAATTTCATAGGCTTACAAATCATTTGTTCAAACTTCAAAGGTTTCTACCCTTGTTAAGCACATTGCAAACACCTATAGGTGCATTTAATAGAACCTGATCTAATGTTCTTGAGATGAAGGACTCAACAAAAATAGCTTCAGAAATTTCCTCTCCATACCCCTAATTGTCGATATATTTATACATAATAGAGGGATCAACCACGAAGTCAAAAAAATCGCAGGTAGCCATAACTACTACTCCATTTTTCTTAAAAAAAGTCCATGACATGAAGGCAGTCCTCATGCAAAAAGTTTAATGCACATGGATGATCAAGGTCTACAAACTGAGAGACATCAATACAATTTAAATGGCCCTTGTGGTAAATAATATTGTATTCACTTAAATATCCATTATGTAGAAAAGAACTACAATTCTTTAGAAAATGAGTTCAACGTTGTAGCGATATACAAAAACTACATATCTTTTGAAACTAGAGTAAAAATTTAAAGCTAAGTTATGAACATTGTGTCCCCTATTATCTAAAGAAGAACATGCACACTGTGATCAAGCCCATGAGAAACCACCAGGTTCGTAAGAGATATGTAGTACGTAGCACTCCTTGCTCAGATATAAGTGTTTTCCTCTATTCATATCATATTCCTCCTCTACAAATGAATCTGAGTATGGAGAAGGAAAAGGCACCTGACATGTAGACATTTGAAGCAAAATATTGGATTTTTCTTGGACCCTATGGTTGTACTCATCCCCAAAGGAATCCTCATAGTCAATCCAATTAACTACACCAACAGGAACCTCCAATTTACCATCTGGAGTCTTTTAATTTAGTCAAAGTTTGAAATGTGTTTCAAATAGTAGTGACGGGTGAACGAAAAACTAAAGTTATAGTAGAATTAATTAATGGAAATATATGCTACTTTGTTGATATCGAGGCCACGTCCAAAAAAATGAGAATATACAAAATCAATCGTTTTCTTTGAAAGGATATTGCAACATATTGAAGATATGGAGAAAGTCGATCAAGTTCAAAAAGGTGATGGGGATTCTAGCAAGGCCTTGCGAGGAATGCTAATGGTCTAGAGAGAGACAACAATCGGTTCATCTGCCACTAAGGTCACTTTGGTTCGTCCAACGATTATCTCAATAAATTAGGGTTTATGTTGGTAATTGATGCAATCTTGTCAATCATCTGACATGATGCAATCTATTTGCAACTTTCTTTTTTGTCGGTTAGTGTTTTGATATAGATTGTCTAACTAAATAATGCATGCAAAATGCATGATTTGTTTTCCAAAATAAATTGTTGTAAGCGTTCAATCAGGAGAAACTAATTGTTTGTTCTATGAGGCTATGTATTGTTATGAAGATCAAGGTTGATCACTGATGAATGCCTCTTTTATGTGCAACTACCTCAATAATAATTTTTTCTTTCTTTATGCATGGATTGTAAGCCTGATTCTATAATATTGTGATTTAATCATTTGCTATAGTGTTATGCTATTCTAATTGAATGAGTATCTAGTCCAGAGATAGGCCTGCATAGATCCTTCATTTGGTATCAAATATGGTTGTTGTTTTAGGGTAATCATGCAAAACACTAATTCCTTACCCATTTCAGAATTTAATGGAAGTGATTATGATTATTGGTGCATCAAGATGATGACCTTTTTGATAGGGAAAGATCTATGGGAGATTGTAGAAACGGGTTATGCAGAGCCAAAAGATTGGACCACTCTTACTGCAAATGATAGAGTAGCTAAGAATAAATCTAGAAAGAGCTCAAGCTTTATTTCATATTCAAATTGCTCTTGATAAAATCTCGTTTCCAAGAATCGTAGGTGAAAAGATAGCAAATGATGCCTCGAAGACTCTACAAGAAGCTTACCAAGGCAGTGATCAAGTCAAAGTTATCAAGCTACAAACATTGAAAAGATAATTTGAGAATTTGAAGATGCAAGAAGCTGAAAATGTAAGTGATTATTGTGTGAGAGTAAAAGATGTAGTCAATAAGATGGCTACTCTTGGAGAAATTGTGGACAAAGAGGTTGTGATTAAAAAGGTGTTGAGATCTCTAACACCAACATGGATCCATGTTTCCATAATCATTGAAGAAATCAAGGATTTGTCTACTCTTCAGTTTGATCACCTAGTTGGATCTCTTATGTCTCATGAAGAAAGATTGATAGATTCATTTGGAGAAAGTGGCGAGAAATCATTTTCTTCAAAATTGAAAATTACAAAGAATGAAGATGCCAACACTAGCAACAAAAGAAACCAAAGCCAAGGTAGAGGTCAAAATCATAATTATTCAAGAGGAAGAGGGATAGACATATTTGATAAAAGAAATATCCAATGTTATTATTGTAAAAGGTATGGTCACTTTGAAAGGGATTGTAGATTAAAATAAGGTAATAATAACAAAGGTGTTAATTATGCTCAAGAAGGTGATGAGGCCTCTCCAAACAATTTGTTTTCATCTTATGACAAAGTTGAAAACGGTACTAAAGATATTTGGTATTTAGAGTCAGGGTGTTCTAACCACATGTTAGGAAATAAGGAGCTCTTTTCTACAATGGATGAGAGTTTCAAATCCAAGATCAAGCTAGGTGATGACAAACCATTCGATGTTTCTACAAAAGGATCTATGGAAGTCCATACTAAAGAAGGTATGAAAAGTGTTAAAGACATTTATTACACTCCACAATTAAAGCATAATTTATTGAGTGTTGGCCAATTGTGTGAAAAAATTTATAAGGTGGCGTTTGAAAATCAACAATGTACAATTTATGATAAGAATCAAGGCAATAAGGTGGTTACAGTTGTGCCTATGTCAAAGAATAGGATGTTCCCTTTGATGTTTGGAGAACATAAAAACCATGTTGTCAATATGGCATATGAGGAAAAAAGTTGGTTGTGGCATCTCAAGTATGGACATTTGAATTTTCATAGTTTGAAGCTTCTAACATCAAAATAATTAGTTTATTCTTTGCCTAAGGTTCAAGAACAGGAGGATATTTGTGAAGGATGTGCTAAAGGAAAACATGCAAGAGAGAAATTTTCAAAAGGAAATGCATGGAGGGCCCATTATCCACTTCAATTAGTTCACTCAGACATTTGTGGTCCTATGTAGACAAAGAGTTTGGGTAAGTCATCATATTTTATTACTTTTATTGATGATTACTCACAAAAGTGTTGGGTTTATTTTTTGAAGACTAAGGATGAAGCCTTTGATACATTCAAGAGGTTTAAAGCACTTGTGGAAAATGAAAGAGGTTGCAAAATCAAGTTCTTAAGGACTGATTGTGAAGGAGAAATTTCTTCAAAATATTTTTAGAATTATTGTGATATGAATGGCATCAAAAGACAACTCACCAATGCTTACACACCTCAACAAAACAAAGCAACAGAGAGGAAAAATCGTACAGTGGTGGAAATGGCAAGAAGTATGTTACAAACCAAGGGATTATGAAATTCTTTTTGGGGTGATGTAATTGCTACAGCTGTATATATTCTCAATTGATGTACCACAAGTGCACTTGATATGATGACTCCATATGAAGCCTCATATGAAAAAATTCCTATTGTTAATCTTTTCAGAGTCTTTGGTTGTGTAGCCTATGTCTATGTAGTTGATCAAAAGAGACAAAAGTTAGATCCAAAAAGCGAGTCATGCATTTTTGTTGGATATAGTGAAAAAAGTAAGACTTATAGGTTGTATAATCACCTCACTAATAGCATTGGTGTGTCAAGATATGTGATTTTTGATGAAGGGGGACTTTATGGTCATAAAAAAGGCCATGATGATATGTCTAAATATGTTTTGAATAGGGATATTATTGATGATATTGATAATGAGAAGCCCACTAATATTTCAGTTCGAAGTGCTACAAATCCACCAAGTATCCGCTCATCCAATTCTTCAGTTTCAAGTGCAAGCCCAACATCAAATTCAAGTTTTGCAAGGAAGGGAAGAAGATTAAGTGACATTTATCAAAGGAGTAAAAGTCCAACACATGAAGAAAATACAATAGGTGAGACGGTAAATTTTGCTTTACTTTCCAAGGTTGATTTTGAACCATCATGTTTTGAAGATGCGTGTACTAATGAGGTTTGGGTGAAAGAAATGCAAGAAGAGACAGGTTCTATTCACAGGAATGATACTTGGGAGCTTACAAAACTTCCATATGACAAGAAAAAGATTAGTACTAAATGGGTCTACAAGACTAAGTACAAGAGTGATGGGAGTGTTGAAATACACAAGGCAAGATTAGTTGCTATAGCCTTCACACAGAGGTATGGAATTGATTATGAAGAAACATTTGCACCAGTAGCAAGACAAGAGACTGTTAGAATGACGATTTCATTAACAACTCAAAAGAAATGGAGCATTCATCACATGGATGTGAAAAGTGTCTTTTTAAATGGGTACTTAGAAGAAGAAGTGTTTATGGAACTACCACAAGGTTTTGAAGTACAAGGAAAAGAACATAACGTCTACACGTTGAAGAAGGCTTTGTATGGCCTCAAGCAAGCACCAAGAACATGGTATGTTATGATTGATGGATATTTTCAGGAGAGTGGATTCAATAGAAGTAAAAGTGAACCTACACTTTACTACAAACAAGAAGGTAATGATATTCTTATTGTAAGTTTGTATGTTGATGACTTATTATATATGGATAGTAGTTCTAAGATGAGGGATGAATTCAAAATTGCCACGATGAATGAATTTGAGATGAAAGATTTGGGTCTCATGCAATATTTTATGGGTATGCAGGTTTATCAAAATGAGGATGAAATTTTCATTTGTCAAACAAAGTATGCAAAATATATGTTGAAGAAATTTGATATGGTCGATTGTAAACCAACCTCCACTCCAACTGCTCATGGAATTGCTCATGGAATTGTGTTGTGTAGAGATGATGGTGCTGAAATAGTTGATGATTCAACATACAAAAGTATTGTTGGAATTTTGATGTTTCTAACCCACACAAGACCGGATATTGCTTATTTAGTTTCTCTTTTTTCAAGATACATGACAGATCCATCTGAAATACATATGAAGGTAGCCAAGAGGATTTGAGATATGTGAAAGGAACTCTAAATTTTGGTATTTATTGCTACACTTCTAAAAGGTTTAATCTTGTTGGCTTTAGTGCTTTTGATTGGGGCGGTAGTTTGGATGACCGAAATTCTACATCTGGTAATTGTTTCTCTTTTGGTTCTAGTTTGATTACTTGGAGCCCAAAGAAGCAAAGTATAGTTGCACTTTCATCCACATAAGCGAAGTATAGTTGCAGTCACCTCAACAAATACACAAACATTATGGCTTAGAAAAGTTCTAGAAGAAATTGGAGAGAAACAAATTCATCATACAGTGATATTTTTTTATAACACTAGTGCCATCAAATTGGCCAAGAATCCAGTCCATCATAGCATTTTGATTTAAAGTATCATTTCATTCGAGATTTGGTGCAAAAGAAGGAAGTAGAACTAAGGTATATAAAGACTCAAGAACAAATTGCAAACAGTTTCAATAAAGCAGTTGCTAAAGTCCAGTTTTTGAAACTTCGAGATCAGATTGTGAGCCCTCTCAGCATCAAGGGGGAGTATGTTGGTAATTGATGCACACTCAATCATTTGACATGATGCAATCTATTTACAATTTTTTTTTTTTTCTGTCAGTTAGTGTTTAGATATAGATTGATGCATGCAAAATGCATGAGTTGTTTTCCAAAATAAATTGTTGTAAGCTTTCAATCAGCAGAAGCTAACTATTTGTTCTATGACGTTATGTATTGTTATGAAGATCAAGTTTGATCACTAGTGAATGCCTCTTTTCTGCAACTACCTCAATAATAATTTCTTCTTTCTTTATGCATGGATTGTAAGCTTGATTCTATGATATTGTGATATTCTATAATATTGTGATTTAATCATTTGCTATAGTGTTATGCTATTCTAATTGAATGACTATCTAGTAGGCCTGCATAGATCCAGTTTCCAGGATGTGTTGAGAGACTATTAATATTTCTCCGAATGAGACCTCACTTTCTTTGACAGCGATTAGGTTTGTAGACCTTCAAGGCGCCATTGAATAATACCCAGATCCATTATCATTTGAGCCCAACACTTTCTTCTTCTATACACCTTCTTTCAACTCAACTGAGCGGAATCAATCTGAAGATCAGAAGTGTGTGGGCACCTGTGTAAAACACAAGATCGAGACATACCGAGCGGAACATTGGAGCTGTTACTCATCGACGTTCAGGGACTACACGATACCCATTTTCTCTGGAAAATGGACCCTTACTGCATCATCAAATGTCGAACTCAGCAACTAAAAAGCAGCATCACATCCAATTAGTGTGTGGATGCCAAACTAGTTCGCAGAGGCATAACCGAACCATTTCCCCTCGCTAGAGATATTTAGATTCCTCTTCGACCCGTGGGAGTCAATTGCAAGAACGTGAACCTGATAAGAGAACGAACATGCGGAAAGATGATAAGAGAATGTGAACCCTTGTCTCACTATTACCCACTTGCAGGCGGTATAAGGAGAACCCAAGAGGGCGCTCTCTTTATTGAAGCCGTTATGAACAACAATCTTTCACTGATATTTTCTTTTCTCAGACTGACAGGTTGGAAGGCGGTGCGCCAGGATTCTCTTGCAAACAACAGTGGACGGCCAGGAACACTCATCGGACTACTGACTAAAATGCTTGGATAGTGAAAAGTAACGCCCAACGAACTGAACAAGATTGCCAAAACCCTAGCCTCCACATAATGTGAAAGGATTCGAAGGTGACCTCCTAGACCTCCCAAGGCCAACGTCCAGGTACAATGGGATAGTCCTCTACCCATCTAGTGGGGTATGGGGTCCATCCGGATCTTCAACCCTCATGAAAGTAAAAAAGGCACAATGCCTCCATGGATAGCTTTTATCGACCAAGGTCCTACAAACACAAACAAGTATGTCCTCCAAGAGTCCACAAGTCACATGTATCATTCCAAGTAAGCCGCATTTAATAAAAGAACCACCTGGTCATGTGCATTAAATCCTCTCTTTTCAAACTAAACAAATACTCACAGACCTTATAAAATTTTCCAAATTTAAGTATGTGAGGGTTGTCATGGTGCCCTATTGCATAGAACAATCCCCAAGTCAAGGAATGTTTCCCAAGAAGACCCTCTCTAAGTCATGTAATGCATATGAGGTGGATGGGGGTATGACTCTTGGGCATGGGGTTTCTTGACATATCAAGGGGTCATATTGTCTTATTTATGGGTGCCTTTGTAGAGGATGCGTTGCATACATTTTTCCAAACCCCTTTATTGATGTTAATTTATTATGGTCCAAAACATTGAGTGCTATGTGCAATGGGAAGTAAAGAGCACCGCAATTCCACTTGAAGTTAGGAACACATCGAGTGCCATATAAACTGGAAATTAAAATACACCGCAAATGCATCCCTCCATCAAGCAAGACATTTATTAATTATGTTTTTTCGTTTTTGAAGGACCTTCATTTTTATCGAGAAACATTTCATTCCTCTGAGAACCTTAGGGAAAGCATCTAGAAGGATAATTTATGGCTTTAAAATTTTTCCATTTCTGACACCTATGGGCCTTTAGCCCCTTCTTCCCATGAAGTGAGGTACAAGCCCTTCTTGGGGTCATTAAACATGAAAACCAAAAATATGAGGAAACGAAAGGTAAGAGGTGTGGAAAGTGGTAAGTATGTGTGGGAATGGTATGATGACCCTTCAAGGATACCCCCCTAATAGCAACCCTTTTCTCGAGGGTGACCTACTTACTAGGAAACCATGTCAACCACCAAGGTGAAGTGAGGAAAAAGGTATAATTTCCAAGCAAACACTTTCATAATCAAGAAAAGAATATTTGCAACATGCTCAAATGCTTCTATTATTAAAATGAAACTTACCATGAGATTAGACTTGTTACCTCATGAAGAAAGACCTATTGTCCTTTTTGGGCCATGTTGGTGTGGTGGACATTGTTATTGTCAATGAATGGTGATGTGTGGTGAGAGGAGGGGATTTGTCTACTCATATATCTCTCGACACTCCATATCTTCAACTTGCAGGCCTCGAGACATCATCTCCTTAGTTACCCCTATCATGGGNNNGGGGGGGTAACACTGCCAATTGTTGTGGATCTGTAGGAAAAGGCACAATATCCTTGACAATTTCCCAAAGATCACTCTCTTCTACTAAGATTGTAACCCTCACCTTCCATGATAAAATTTGAGGCACCATCCATTCTATCCTCAAACCTGAGGCTAGTTAATTCCATCTCTGATATCTACTACAAAAACTCCCAAATATGAAAATAAACTTTGAAACCTCTAATTGTTGGTCCTTCTCTTCGATAGTTGATTTACTACTTCAAATCCTTAAGAATCTCAATCAGAGAATTTATCTCTCATACCATGTAAAAATTCCAAGCATATATGACTAATTTCCTTATGATCTCAATTTAAACCAATAAATTGTTGAATTTAATTAATGCATAAATTAAATTTCAAACATAGCATCAATCACCCAATAGCTAGAAATTAAATAAGTGGAAGCATAAAACAATTTCACAAATACACAGGTAATTTCTCCTTCAAATAATTTTGTCATTCCTTCGAAAAAGTTACAAGGAAATCTCCACATTCTGCTAAAAACTAACAACTACAACAAAACACCCTGAAACTAAGTTGTACTACCTTCCTGAGAGGTAAATCCTGTTGGAAAAATAGAAGAGAACATAAAATTGTTGTAGGGCCTGTCCATATGGTTGTATGGATCTATTTGGATCCCTGTACAGACTCTACCTACTACCTAGATTCGCCTATGCATGAATTATCTCTCTCTCTCTCTCTCTCTCTCTCTCTCTCTCTCTCTCTCTCTCAACTATTCAACTGTTCCTAAACCAACTATCTTGACCTATCTTTATATTTTTAGCTAAGACCAAAACCCTAATCTATTTTTGAGATTACTCCTAGTCTAAGTCATGTATGCATGAAATACACTTTTTAGACTCAAGAGATAAATAAATAACTTTTCACTTTTTTATTAAAGTAAATTACAAAATAGAATTACTTTTTGAAAATAACTCGAACTTCTTCCAACACGTTCACTTTGAACCTATGCCGAATTTCTTGTTCAAGTCATATTTCTCAACAAATGCCACCAAGGTGATAATCCATAAATAATGGCTCCAAGATACACATCCTCCAAATGCAAATTTCTTTGGTAGGGTATTCAGACTGGGGAAATCCTTATGCTATATAAGGGGTAACAATTGGCTCCATATATGGATATGCACTCCATTTGAGAGTGTATGAGAACCTTAGATCTTTGGCATACATACTATATCCTCTCATGAGAAGAAGAGAAAACATGTGGCAAGATAGGAAAAGACTCTCATCCAATATCCCCACATATTATGATTCATAATGTTCCTGTTCAAAGTTTTCAAAAAAATGGCTTTACAAAGAAAGGCATAAACCAAAATTCCAAAGGGAACATATCAAAATGAAACTAATCCTCGCAAATATCAATTTTATTCTTCCTACCCTATTATAAAATAGGAAAATGTGGTGAATTCAAATAGCCAATGCAACCATTGAATGAGATCATAAACACCATGTGGTGTTCTCTTGTGTTTGGTCATAATCCAAAATAAGGGGACATCAAAAATCAAGTGAGCATGTGTTGGAATCTCCATCACTTCTTGGGTGGAGATGGAATTGGGCTCCTACAAATGGAAAAGAACATCAAAATTATGCCAATATTGGTGCATATTGTTGCAAGCTTTCTCTATCCATTATTGGATATGGTTGGTGTAATCATAATCTCTAAAATAAACATAGGGAAACCACACATCGAACCATGAAACATCATCATTATTACCCTCAAAGAATAAGGGTTTAGGTGGCTTCAATGAAAATGAAACAAACTTCTTTGTTTCCCTCTAAAAAACATGTAAATGAAGTATGAAACAAAAATCCATATCTGGAAAAAAAAATCAACTCATAATGTAGGGCTTACTGCCCTATTTTGGATGGCTAAAAATCGTGCAACAAACCTCATTTTTAAAACCCTATTGTCCCATACAATTTATAGCCCTAAAAACATATCTTCTAGCTGAACTTTCATGCATATATTGATCAAGAGTTAGAGATATTAGTGACTGGAAAAATTTTGCACTCTGACTATCATAAAAATTCCCCATATGTTGAAACAAATATACACTATTTGTGAGAAAATATGGTTGTTCATTCATCGCAAAATTTTATGCTCATACCTATAATATTCTTGGATACCCAAGAGACAAAACAATATACACATTTAGTCCTATAACCCTCATTATCAGTATTATAGATAGGATCTCGATAAAGTTAACATCAGTCTATATCCCATCTATGCCCATCAATCTAAAAAAAGGTCTCAATATTTTCATGCTCTTGGTTTTCATCTTCTTCCTCAAATAATGGATTGCATGGATATGTGTGCACTAGTGGCCCCATTGGTTTTTTATAACAACCTTTGAGGGTGGGGCAAACTCAAATATTGTGCTAAGACATAGACTCATGTGAAAACAATAAACCCTCCTCAATCCAAGGACCAACAGAGTGGATTTAACCTAGGAGAATGTGCATCAAGGGCCAAATGTTCCACTAAAAAGATGTGAAAAAACATCTGAACCATGCGTCATTACCATCAAAAATCTAAAAACCATGGGCCAAGAAAGATGGTGTTCTAGAAAGGTGGGCCAATGCATGAGGGGTTGACCATATTTAACCACCTATAGTACCCCATTTGTTTTGACTTGTTCATTGGGTTGGACTTTATTATTTGAGGGCATTTTTTTTACAAAATGACCTAGTTGATTGACTTGTGTTATGATGATAAAACTTAGACTCTTTTATTATTATTTTTTACTTTAATTGATGTACTATTAATTTCGAATGAGTTTTATTTAAATGGTTATGTGAAACATGGATGGATAAATATACATGGATATGACATAATTGATGTTATCAATTCATATGGTTATGGTACATTGAAATGAATATATTTTAGATGCAATTATTTCAGATGCTACTGATGTTTTGACAAGTGTTACAAGGAAGTCACATGTATACACTAATGTGGGATTGCGTCAACACGGTGTGGACTCCAAATCCAGTCAGGGTATTATGATATGTTATGAGATTAATGATATGATTTAATTTATTATTTAGGAACAATTTGGTGTGTTCATTTTAGTGTGTGCACACATAGGGAATATGCTTTCCAATTATTCCACAAATGGATGAACGGGGTTGTATGGAAGTGTACATGGTATCATTAGGAGAGGAGGAGAAACATTATTATTTCCCTATGTTAGCACTCATTTTCTATGACCTGGGTTGAAAAACTAGTGACACTTTTACTTAGAGGTTGCATTTTGTTGTGAGGGTAGGTCACAAATTCAATCACTCACAAGGTTTAGTTGAGGGGAACACAATAAGGAAGCATTATTATTCCTCAATGACCATTATTCTCTCAATAAGATAGTGACAAAGTTGAGTTAACAAGGTCTCAACAGTTGCACCATTTCCCCCACCTAGAAAGTTGGATTCTTGAAGGACATGTGTGAACATGACACCATTGGTACTTACAGGAAGGTGACTCTTGAATGGCATGGAGCATCATGGCATCCTCGATATCAATAAAAGTAATTGAGTATACATTAAAATATGATGTATCACTAAACATGTGAAAATATGGTTGATTTAGCACTCACATTTTTATTTAGTTTGAGGATAGTTAAAATGCATGGTTGATTGATTTATTGAGCATATAGATTAGAACATTTCATAATGAAAAGGAATAAAATATTTCATTTAAAAATCATTTGAAGATAAACACATTCTAGAGTGTGCATGACATGGAAAAGAGACACTTTTTAATTAACTAGAATTAATTACCACTGCACCCATGAATCAAGGAGAAGAAAGAGGAACAATGAATTCAAATAAGAAATTACTTGTGCACATGTGAGTGACACGTGAGTGGGTGAATAATAGGTAACTAGTAAATAAAAAATTACATTTTTGTATGAGGTGGAGAAGTGGCTTGAGCCACAAATCCTATAAAATGGAGGCTTGAGCTAGAGGATAGATATATTTTGCACCCTAATGCTATATGGTTGTCAAAATAATTAACTTTCCATTGGTGATTGCTGAAGAGTTTGGTCTATTGAAGGGTGTTCAAGAGGCAAATACTTCCTCTCAAGCTTGAAATTTCACTCTTCTCTAATTTTTCTAGATTGATACCTTTCATACAAACCCCATTGTAGGTCAAGGGTCCTTGGAGAAAGAAAGTACCCATTGGAATTGGTAGGATAGTCAACTAGTGAACTATTCAAAGATCATAAAATTGATGCTAGCAAGATTCAAACTCACATTCCAAGTTGACAAGCAAAGAATCTATTTATGTTGACACAAGCTAGATTGAGGCTCACATTCTAAGTTGACAAGAAAAGAATCTATTTACAGTGTTTCTTATACTCCATTTTGAATCTGATTAAGTGTGATTCTAAAAGAGTTATTGATTTTCTTAAGTTTTGAAATAGTTTTTTTTGTTATATATTCATTTATATTTTTATATATTCATTACGTATAAAATCTAGGCATTTCTTGCGAAGATTTTATGAAAATTTGATGCATAGTTAAGAGAATAAAATTATATATATATATATATATATATATATATATATATATATATATATATATATATATATATATATATATCAGGGGATACAGGGGGGTCATATATGATTCCGATGGAAATCAGATCATTCATTTCTCTTGGGGTCTGTTTCGTCGTCAATTGAGTTCACTTGCATTGCATAAGTGTGTGTGCACATGGGTCCAAAGGGGAAGCGTTTATGTGGTATGCCAACACACCTCACAACTATTTGTGGTAAATTGGCTTTCAACACTTCCATAATTCAGCAGTGTAGTCGACCCCCTCTATAACATTTCTGGTTTTTCCTTCCATTCCCTCGTCACTCCTACCCTAGACGAGTTCTAGTTAATTCTGACTTTAAACTCCCCATATGGAATCGCATGCAACCGCTTTGTCATTGTTCTAACTGTGAATTGGAGAATATAAAAGGAAGGTTGAATGGACATATGATGGAAGGATGTGACATCAAAGGTTGTGAAATACATGTTCATCACCAAATCAATCTTAATTGGTGTTTATAATATCTCAAGGACTATTGGAATATAATGAAATGAAGGGTTGTTGTTATGAATCAAGGCATTTTCGTTAGTCATTGATACTTTCAATCGGATCCTGGAAACCACTGCTTCAAATGAGATCCATAGTCCAAAGTGCATGAGAAGGTCGCCACCTAAACAATTTGTAGTTATTTATGAGATGTTACTCCCAATTTGATAAAATATTATATGGACAAGAGATAACATGGAATAAGTTTCCCACTTAAAGTGGGGCGTGGAATGGTTGGAATATTACAATTGACATTGATATACACAAGTTTTCTATAAGTGTGGCTGAAATAACATAATTATTTTTTGGGAAAGATCCAAGTGATTAATAACCGAGGAACAATTTATAATTTCTTGTATCATTACACCCATTTCCCTAATGAAAAATGTCTCATGAACAAAACATTATGGTCTAGAATGTGGTTCAAATTTGACTTTACCAAATTGGTCGAAGATTCTCTTTATATATCACCATTGCACTATTCTTGAAACCTTCATTAGAAACAATAATTGGGGTTGATAAGTTTCGTTGTCTATCTCAGGGCCTCTCAACACTATCGCGTGTCATTTGATGTTTTTTATTTATGTTTTGTCTAGCGAACCACCAGTTTCATCTGTTGATTGTTCTATGTTCCATCATACAACAACTCCACATTTCCATCCCACCCAACACCCCATGCATCTCCTCTTAACCTTCACATTAACTTCATTTTCCAAACATTGTCCTCTGGTTTTTCTCAATCATTGCCTATTCACCCTCTTACTCGTTGTCTCTTCTTCCTCTTCTATTTCTCTTTAGAAAAGTTATTGTAATTGGGCATGCAGTTGTTGATTTTTCAATATGATAGGTTAAGCATGTAGTTTATTTCAATTTGCATTTGTCTTAACCATAAACAAGAATGTTGCAACAACCAAGATCACATGAAGAAACACCATGCACAAGAAAACAAGAAGTATCCTCAGAAACCTTTCTCAAAAAGGGAAGAAAACCCATCCAAATACTTTGCTATATTCTTCAAGAGAAATACCTTCACCACCAATAAATACCTAGCACACAAGAGGGTGCTTAAACCCTAGAATACTAGCGCCCAAGAGAGGTGCACACTTCTCCCAAGTAAATGTACTTGCTGAAATTTTCAAACTCACTTGAATGATATGATTCCATAATGGGGAATTTCTCTTTACTTATATTAGAATTTTTCTATCAACTGAAGTGTTTATTGGCTCAACAAGGCCGGCCTCTCTAAGTCATATAATAATAATAATAATTATTATTATTATTATTATTATAATTAATATTATCCAGATTAATTATCTTTTACATTTATTATTAATCACTTTAAGGTGGGGCTGACAAGTACCCTTTACATAACAATTAGGGTTACAAACATGTTTGAATCTTGAACAATATATAGCAAAGGATTTGATACACCCACTAGTGCTCATCCACTAAGGGAACATCCATAGGGATGTCATATCTCTGGTTCACTGCATTACACAGAAGAACTAGATCTTCACACATTCATCTGTGCTCGTCTACAGGCGCATCCAGTCTACAAATCTTCTTTCCCACTGCCTCACACAAGAGAATCATAGAGAGTCTTCTCATCAACTCTGTTGCTCAGAGGAGGCTAATACATCATCTTCATTTCTTTTCACATGACAATGCACCCAACACTTTGGGATTTCACATGTTCATCTTGTGCTTAGCCACAAGCACATCCAACTCAACAGATATCCTTTCCCATTGGATAATCATCTAGATTTCTTCTCAACTCTATGAATGGAGGAGGTCATCTCTACGTTCCTAGCTTTATCTCAGGCAGGAACCACGTACCCTTCTTAGGGGCTTTCTCTCAGGTTTGTAAGATGAGAAAAAGACTTACATAGCTGCAATGATCCACACCTCATAGGTTTGTAAGCGGGAGAATGTCTCACATAGTTGCAATCATCAACACTCCCTCTCATCTAGGGAGGCATTTTCCACCAGGCCAAGTCTCTCACGTAAATACTAGAACTTTGTCTTTGTAAGTGGTTTGGTGAAGATATCTATAATTTTTTCATGAGTAGAAAGATATTGCACATGTACTATCTTTCTCTGTACCATGTCTTTGATATAGTGATACTTGATTTCAATTTGTTTTGATTTGTCATGAAACACTAGGTTCTCGGAGAGCTTTACATAGTTTTGGTTGTCACAATGAATAGTAGTTGGATCCATCTCATGATTGAACAATGCTGTCAAGAGTTTGTGAATCCATATTGCTTCACGAACTCCCACACTTAGTGCAATGTACTATGCCTCTATTGTAATTAAAGCTACATAGATTTGTTTTCTGCTACACCAGGAAACCATGGTTTATCCTAAGGTGAAGCAACAACCTAAGGTGCTTTTTTTGTCTACTGCACTTCCTACCCAGTCTGCATCGACATATCCTTCCAATATTAGGTCCACATTAGCTTCATATCTCAGACCATAACCAATTGTACCTTGTAAGTATCTCAATACATGTTTTGCAGCTATCCAGTGTGTATGTTTTGGTTGACTCATAAATTGGCTAAGCACATTCACTGCATAGAGAATGTCTGGTATGGTGTTAACCAGATACATCAAAGATCCAATAAGTTGTCGATATAAATGTGGATCTACGTCTCCTGAATCAGTGTCACTCATCTTCTTTAAATCCATTACCATTAGAGTAGGCATGGATTTACAATCTGTCATTTTGAACCTTTTTAGTATCTCCATAGCATTTTCCTTGACTTAGGAAAATCTCATCTGATATCTGCAATACTTCTAGTCCCAAGAAATAATGCATTAGTCCCAGATCCTTCATTTCAAATTTAGTATTTAATGCTTGTTTGCATTCAACAATGAGTCTCTTTGAACCTGTGATGAAAACATCATCCACATATAATACCAGAATCAGACACTCATTGCCATCAATGCGATAATATAAGTTTGGGTCAGTTGTACTTTTGTTGAAGCCCAAACTCATCAGAAATCCATCCATTTTCTTGTACCAAGCACGTGGTGCTTGTTTTAGACCAGATAGGATTTCTTCAACCTGCATACATGAGATTTTTCATTGTGTATAACGAAACCTTTTGGTTTCTCAATATAAACTTCTTCCTCAATTTCACCATTGAGAAAAATTGTCTTTACATACATCTGGTGTATCTTCCAACCCATGGAAGCAGCTAATGCAATGATAGATTGGATGGAGGTATATCTGGATAATGGTGCAAAAGTCTTGTCATAGTCAACTCCCTCTATTTGTGAAAACCCTCTAGCCACAAATCTTGCTTTGTATTTTTCAATGCTTCCATCAGCAGCATGTTTGATTTTGTAAGTCCATTTGGAAGTCACTATGGACTTTCCCTCTGGTCTTGGAACAACATCCCATACGTCATTTTTTAGTATAGATTGATATTCTTCAGTCATGGAATCTTTCCATACTTGTTCACCTAAAGCTTCTTCATGACAAGTCGTCTCTCAATCAATAATGTGGGTCATGGCTGAAAGGTAGCTTGAGAATATCTTAGGTCTCTTTCTTTCTCTGGTTGCTCCTTGTGGGGATTTATTCCCTTTTGCTTATTCTAAAGTTTTTCGAGCCCAAGCAGGTCTTTTATGTCCAACTGTGATGTCTCTAGATATGTTTCTTGGGGAAACTGAGTTGCTGGAGCAACTGGGTCAACTGGAGATGTTGGCTCATTTGGAATAATATATGTCTCCCTCTGAATTGTTGAAGGGGGAGGAGGTATTGTTTCACTATCAATTTCCATCTGATCTTCTCTGGATTTCTGGAAGGCAAATTATTCTTCAAAAGTAACATCTCTACTTACTTCAATTTTTCTCTGACCTGGGATGTAGATTCAATATGTTTTTTAGGATTCATGGTATCCTACAAATGTACCCTTTCTTCCTGAAGGTTCTAGTTTGGATCTCTTTTCTTTGGGTACATGAAGGTACACTGGACATCCAAATATTATGAAGTGTTTGATCCCAGGCTTCACTTTGGTGAATGCTTCTTCTGGAGTAATGTTCTTCAGGATTTGATGAGGACTACGGTTTTGAACATATACTATTGTCATACATGCTTCTGCTCATAGATTCATAGGTAGACTCTGATCATGTATCATTGTTTTAGTTTCCTCAATGATAGTTTTGTTTTTCCTTTCATCAAACCCATTTTGTTGAGGGTTGTAAGGAACTGTGAACTCCCTCTTGATTCCTGCTTCAATACAAAAATTGTTAAATTCTTTTGAGGTGTATTCTCCTCCATTGTCTGATCTTAATACTTTGATTTTTCTTCCGGTCAGGTTTTCCACCTGAGCTTTGAATTCTTGAAATTTGGCAAGGACTCCATCCTTGTTCTTCAGAAAGTAAATCCAAGTTTTCCTAGAGTGATCATCTATGAAGAGTACATAGTATAAGTACCCATTTAAGGATGCAATAGTCATTGGTCCACATACATTTGAATGTATCAAGTCCAAGATTTCCTTGGATCTGTTGTCACTGCTAGGAAAGGATCCTTTAACATGTTTGTGAAGGGAACAACCTTTGAAAACACCTTTATGTTGGATCTGGATCTATGGTATACCTGTTACCATTTTCCCTAGAGCTGGAAGAGCTCTATAATGAATGTGAGTAAGTATTCTATGCCATAACTCACTCAATATGATAGTGTCATGTAATAAGGCTTGAACTGGTTTGATGGTCAACTTGTACAAGTTTTTTTCTCTGACACCAATTACTTTGGAACAACTTATATGAGAGTCTTTGTGCCATGCAAGAACTCTTCCTTCTGAGAAAGTAATTTTGTAACCGTTGTCTTCCAAGACCTAAATAAGGACAAGGTTTCTCTTCATTCTAGGTACATATAGAACTTCCTCTAGTTTACGTTGCATATCTGAATCTAGTTGGAAGGTAGAACTTACAACTCCTCTCACATTATATCTGACATCATCTCCAAGAACAACATGTAGATGTGGCTCTTTCTCAACAAAGTGTGTTAGATGATTTCTAATACTGGTAATGTGCCTGGAGGCACCACTATCAATTAGCCAAGTATTATCATTGATAGGAACCATACCTGAGAGTGTTGAGATGTTGATGTCTTCATTACTTTGGAGTCTTGTACTAAGCTTGCTTCCCATCATGATTTTTCTCATCTTCACAAACCCTTGTCAGCTAGGCTAGAAAACCTAACAGCTAGGCTAGGCTAGCACTTTTAGGTTTTGTTGGGATTATGAATGCCAAAAATAAGCCTTAATAAATATGATAGCCCTAGTAAGTTGAGGAGCTTCTTCAAGAAGTTTGCAGAAATACACTTCAGAATTTCTTGTATAAATTTGGCGAAACCCTTAGGTCCAAAAATTCGAAATGCCCAGAATTTTGATCTAAGACTTGCTGGAGGTGCGTTGAAGGAGGCCGTCCCATTCTATGTCTTTTTCAGCCCAAGCGTCCAAGTTTTGAGTGGTGAAATATCTCATAAGAGGAGGTCGTACAGAATTTCTGGAAACCCTAGGAGGGTCATACGATTTCTGCAAATGAGTGAGAGAAGGGGCTGGAAAATGCTTGTGCAATGGGATCTTCAAGACCTATGCTCTGATACCATGTTGATTTTTCAATATGATAGGTTAAGCATGTAGTTTATTTTGATTTGTATTTGTCTTAACCATAAACAAGAATGTTGTAGCAACCAAGATCACAAGAAGAAGCACCATGCACAAGAACACAAGAAGTATCCTCGGAAACCCTTGTCAACAAGGGAAGAAAACCTAGCCAAATCCTTTACTATGTTCTTCAAGAGAAATACCTTCACCACCAAGAAATACCTAGCACACAAGAGGGTACTTAAACCCTAGAAGACTAGCGCCCAAGAGAGGTGTGCACTTCTCCCAAGTAAATGTACTTGCTGAAATTTCCAAACTCACTTGAATGATATGATTCCACAATGGGGAATTTCTCTTTACTTATATTAGACTTGTCATATCAATTGAAGTGTTTATTGGCTCAATAGGGCCGACTTCTCTAAGTCATATTATAATTATAATTATAATAATTATTATAATTAATATTATCCAGATTAATTATCGTTTACATTTATTATTAATCACTTTAAGGTGGGGCCAACCTGTACCCTTTACATAACAATTAGGGTTAGAGGCAGGTATGACTCTTGAACAATATATAGAAAAGGATCTGATACACCCACTAGTGTTCATCCACTAGGGGCACATCCATAGGGATGCCATATCTTTGGTTCACTTCATTACACAAAAGAACCGGATCTTCACACGTTCACCTATGCTTGTCCACAGACATGTCCACTCTACAGATCTTCTTTCCCACTGCCTCACACAGGAGAATCATCTGGAGCCTTCTCAACAAATTTGCTGCTCAAAGGAGGCTAATACATCATATTCATTTATGTTCACACGACGATGCACCCAACACTTTGGGATTTCACACATTCACCTTATGCTCAGCCATAGGCACGTCCAACTCAATAGATCACCTTTCCCACTAGATAATCATCTGGAGTTCTTCTCAACTCTCTAAATGGAGGAGGTCATCTCTACATTCCTAGCTCTGTCTCAGGAAGGAAGCACATACCCTTCTTACGAGCTTTCTCTCAGGTTTGTAAATTGAGAGAAAGACTTACATAGATGCAATGATCCACACCTCATAGGTGTGTAAGCTGGAGAATGTCTCACATAGTTGCAATCATCAACAACAGTTGGGTGATTCAAATTTGGAGTTATGGGATCGTTGAAAATATTTCGCGAGGTGTGGGATGAAGAATGACCTTGTGAAGTATTCATTTTCCATCCAAAAACAAAATCTGGCAGTCCTTAAACAACATAACCCCCCAATTCACTTCGACGTTCCCTTTCCCTCAACTTGAATCTCTATGATATACACAACAATTGGAAGATATTATTCATATTATGTGGTGTGGGTAAGAGTATTCTTTAGTAAATGGAGTGTGAAGTGCTCTCTCAACTTGAATAGCTACGATATAAAAATCAATTGTAAGATTGGACAAAATCATTGATTGTTCTGTTAGATTCATTTGTCAACTTTTTGACTTAATCTTTGAGTATTTATTACTTTATTAATATAATATTAGATGCTTATTTTTATAGTTCTAAAAATGCATTGAAGAAAGTGAATATATTTCAACATAATACTAATAAAATTCTATTTTTGGTATGATCCAAACATGGATGTTATGAATCTATAGATGTTATGAATCTATAGAGAAGATTTAGTAGAATTGGTTCTTTCCTTTGTCCCATTGAATTATGGATTTAAGAAATAGTTAATTGCCTAAAATGATAAAAACAACCCATATACTCCATTAGATGGTCCAAATTTGAGAAAGTTTAGTCATTAAATATCTCGTGCAATAAGAACTTGTTTTCAAATAAATTGATTAAGAAAACACATAAAAATTAAAAACTCTTTTTACTAACCTCATCCATAATTACTCATTCTAATTTTGACAATATATTACTCAATTAAATTAAATTATTAAATTATTGAACAAATGTGAACAAGATACTATTAAAATCAAAATCAATGACTCACCTCATATATCAAATCTTCCATTGTCCTAATATAATGTGGACATAGTGCCCAATAAAATAATCTTCATCTTATAATAGAAAAACTAAATGAATAACATGTGATATAGCACCCTGCAAAAGAAACTTCTAATAGAGAAAATTTAATAAATAACATATATATCAATAAGCCCACCAATTTAATCAAGTAGAGCAAGTTATGTAACTTCATACTAAATCTATCCTTAAAAAAATCAAGATCAAACCTATTGTGAATATAAAATCCCTCCCATGAAAGAAATATTAAAATAATCTTCCCAGTAAATTTTGTCCCATTTCAATATAAAATCCCTCCCCATGAAAGAAATATTAAAATAATCTTCCAAGTAAATTTTATTCCATTTTAGATTTCTCAAGCCTCATTTGACTAACTCAAAATATTTATTTTTATCTACAAGTTGTCAAAGAGGGTTGTAATTTGTGTACCGAGAATTAAGAGCGCTCTGTTTTCTAAATTCCTTTCTAGTTTATTATTGAGATTGAGAGTTAACTTAGCTCACAACCTTCATAAGAAAAGAGAATGTTATAAAGGCTTTGGATTTAAATAAGCTATATAAGGTACAAGTTAATTATGCTGACCATGTCATGTTTTTTTAAACCTAAATTGATCATATTCATTTGAATATTGTAAATATTCAGATAGTGGAATTCAATTTTCTAACCCAACTCAAGATTCAGAAATTGAAAATAACCTATCAAAAACATCATGTTTATTGACTCAATTGTTTCAAATTCTTAACTCTATGCCTCAAATGCCAAAATGTGATTATCAAAAACATCATATTTATTGACTCAATTGTTTCAAATTCTCAACTCTATGCCTCAAATTCCAAAATGTGATACAATGGCCAAAACTTTGAGCAAAACAAAGGATAACAATGTGGGGAAGAGCTCTCAACTGATGTTAGATCATGTTAAAAGATGTGCTACAAAATGTATATTCCATGACTCTGAAGCAACAGACTTTGACAAAGTACATACCTAGCTCATAAGGCCATGTTAAAAGAACTGTGAATAGATAAGTCTGGGATGTAGAATTTAGAAAAGGTTCCCAACACTACCCAAATTTGAATTTTAAGTCAATGGCATGCTAAAACACCAACATGGAGAAGTTCTTTGAATCGTGACATGGCATTTTCTTCGTGAAACCATTAAGGAATAATTTGGCACATCAAAGAAAATGGACTTTAGTCGCCTTGCTGCTACAACTCTCTGCAGAGCACAACCTAAAAAAAAGCAATTTAACATAGAGAAACGTCGCTCATAGAAATTGAATCTTAAAAATATGATTTATGAGCATGCCTTACAATGAGCATAATGTATAAGGAATTAGTTGATATTTCAACTCTGCCCTTCTTCCCAATCTAGAATATTTGCAGTTGCCTCATTTACTATATTTGCCAAAGTAACTTCTGTCAACATGGAAAACAAGTTCAAGATTCCTTTAATTGGAGGTAAATAATCTATTTATTAGGATTGAGTACAGATGAGAAAATAGTAAATCAAATTCACAATTTAAATGGCTTGTATGCCGCCTTTATAATACAAGGCAAACAAGAACAAATAAGTAATCTCTTTCAAAATTAAGATATAAGTATTACAACCTCGAATATTAAGAAAAAATATTAGAAAATACTGAGTCTTGAAGAACCCTACATAGAGAAGCCCAAGAAAATCCCTGGAAATTTCCTCCAAGAAATATCGGCCTAAACAAAGTGAAATTGACATTTCCTCTGTCCAGAATGTTCAAATTGGCAGCACGAGCTGCCATGACACCTGCAATTTCATCTGTATTGAATCCCCTTAAAGTTTTCCCCACTGGTTTACACGAATTTTTCTACCAAATTGTTGTAGAAAGCTTCTGGATTCAGGTAATTAGGGTGAGTGTCAAATAAACTATTTGGAAACCCAGAGCCCTATGGACGAAAAATCGAGCATGAGCAGGGAGGACGACATGTTATTATTGTCAATTCAGTTGGGCATCTTTGGTTATGGCTTCAACCGAAATAGAGCGACCCTGCTACTGCTTTTTCGAGAGGAAACCCCGTCATCTCCTGAACCGTTGCTTGGAAACCAACTGGATCTACCTTCGTAATCTTGTTTTTCCTTCACAACCGCCTCTTGTCGATGGTCATAAAAGGTGTGGATAAGAAACAATAAATATTAGACACACTGCCTTATCATCAAATGACGTTGGATGACATGGACAACAGATACGTGGCATGTTTTTATAGGCTATGGACAAACAGATATGTGGCATGCTTTCAAAGGCCATGGACAGACAACGAAAACTCGGCGAAAACTGAGCAAAAACCTCTCCCTAAAGAACGTCTGCGTAAATATATATGATGGCTTAAACGTAGAGTTTCATATATATATATAGTTTATTATGGGAGAGATATTCATTTAATATAAAATATTAAAATAATAAATCTAATTTCATGGTAAACTTAACACATTAAAATAATAATAATAAAAAATTAATAAAAATTTATATAGGCTCTTTTATATATATATACTTTGAATGAATAACAATCAACCTAGATCCATTTAACTCGAATTTATCAAGATTTGATTTCATAGATCCGAAGTTAAATGGATCTAGGTTGATTATATAAATAACCAAATAAATTTTCTATGTATATGTTTACAAAAGTTTATATATATTTATATTTACATAGATCATCCATTTAATTTATATTTTATACCATTGTAATAATATATATATATATTACAAGTGTTGAACTATATAAATATATATACAAGTGTTAACTACATAAATATATACAATCAATTTAATGGTGGATTTTTTTATTTCACAAAGAAAAAAGCAATCTCACTGCTATTCTATTGAGAATCTAGTGAAACTTTCATAAGTACATATCTTTTAACAATCTATTTTTGATTCTATATTTCTCAATAAGATCATGAGAAAATCAAAAGTTTCATGTAACTTGACTACAAAACATATATAACTATATCATCCTTGATAATGGCTCGTTGTCTGATTAAGTACAATTACTACATTATAACATTGTCTTATATAAAAAACTAGGATCTGGAAAAGACATAATGAGATTAGAACAGGAAGACTTTTTCTGTGTGCACTATTACTCCATCTAAATTCTCCTTAAGAAAGAGCCACCCAGGGGAGCAATCTAGTGCATGTTTTGAGAGTTGATCGGTGATATGGTTGAAGATTCTGTGCACATGAATGAATTTTACACTTTCAAACTGATCTTGAAGAGTTTTTATTTTCAGATGCCAAGGTCTGAGATAGATACAATTGAGTCTTGAGACACCTTTAATCCATTCAATGGTAGTTTGGAATCGTCGGCTATCATTAACATGCTCAAAGAAAGAAGTGTAGCCAAATGTAAAAGTCCCCAAAGACCTAAAAGTTCTACTTTCATATTATTTCCCTCTCCTCCTGCAAAGAAGGCCTTGAAGTTATGAACATTGTTGAGTTTGATAAATAAACCAATGCCACACATGTTTCCTAAGGAAGCCCCATCAAAGAAGTCGATTGGAGATTCATCAAAATATACAGGGCTGAGAATGTAATCTAGTGTATCTGGCTTTGAATCTTTTTGTAATTCTTTTGATAGAAAAATCTTTTTTACAATGGAGGAATCTTGTCTTTTCCAATTTTCAAATAAAATCTTGTTCCTATACTTCCAAATGCCCCATATCACCATGAAGGGGACGTGTCTCTTCTTTGGGTGTCTGATAAACCAGTTTAGAAGATTTCCTTCTAGATTCTGGTCTCCCCAATCCTCCTAGATCATCAATTGAGCAAGGATCTCTTTCCATAGAGATTTTGAGACTTTGCAAAATGTGAAAATGTGTTTTGTTGTATCTTCGGAGTTTAGGCATAAACTGCAAGCAAAAGGCCCGATTCCCCCTCTGCGTTGATAATTGGCCCCAAAGAGTATACTGTCTTTTAAACATAACCATACAAAATATGTAATTTTACTTGGAATTTTTACTATCTAGATGGCTTTGTACCACCACCTATTCTCATCCTTAAAATTTGTAAAAATGACGGATTGAAAAGTTGAGTTGACAGGGACAGTACCCAGTGAACGATTCCATGACTAGACTAGTTGGTCATCAGATTCAGATAAAGTGATGTCATTTGTTCGAAGGGCGAGGATGAACAAGTCCCATTCTAAAGAAATCACTCCAGGTAGCTTTAATTGATTAGAATCAAACCACACAGTCGGGGAGGCTGTAACATTGGGGTGGGCTACTTGGGCAAGAGTGAAAATGTTCAAATTGTGAATATGAGAAACAAGTGTTGGGGACAAGAAACACAGGTCATTACCATCCAAGAGAAGGACTTTTCCCTCCTTAATATGGTGAAATTAAGCCAAGTGTCTTCATAACGACTATAGGACTCTCTAATAAAAATTTTGATTAACAAAATAATATAATAAACACTTTAGAAGAGTTTCACCTTGATATGTGTACCAATAGTTGTTTCCTCTTGGATATAGGGTCACAAATAATAAAGTAATCCTCCAAAAGGTGGTTTCCCTTGATAAATGTGCGACAACTAGTTATGCTTCTTGGGTCTAGGGCCATGCAAATATTAAAATACTCTTCTTAAAGGTGGAGACTTTCTCCAATGTAATAACCAACTCCTCAAATAATGGATCGCATGGATATGTGTGCAATAGTGGCCCCATTGGTATTTTATAACAACCTCTGAAGGTGGGGAAACCTCAAATATTGTGCCAAAACATAGACCCGTGTGAAAACAACAAACCCTCCTCAATCCAAGGACCAAAAGAGTGGACTTAACCTAGGAGAATGTGCGTTCATTACCATAAAAAATCAACAAAATAACAAACATCTGAACCATGCATCATTACCATAAAAAATCTCAAAACCATGGGCCAAGAAAGAGGGGAAACTAGAAAAGTGGGCCAATGCATGAGGGTTTGACCATATTTAACCACCTATAGTACCTCATTTGTTTTGACTTGTAAAATGGGTTGGACTTTATTATTTGAGGGCAATTTTTTTACAAAATGACCTAGTTGATTGACTTGTGTTATGATGATAAACCTTAGACTCTTTTATTATTTTTATTGACTTTAATTGATGTACTATTAATTTCTAATGAGTTTTATTTAAATGGTTATGTGAAACATGGATGGATAAATATACATGGATATTACATAATTGATGTTATCAATTCATATGGTTATGGTACATTGAAATGGATATATTTTAGATGCAATTATTTCAGATGCTATTGGTGTTTTGACAAGTGTTACAAGGAATTCACAGGTATACACTAATGTGGGATTGCGTCAACAGTGTGTGGACTCCAGATCCAGTCAAGGTATTATGATATGTTATGAGATTAATGATGTGATTTAATTTATTATTATGGAACAATTTGATGTGTTCATTTTAGTGTGTGCACACATAGGGAATATACTTTCCAATTAATCCACAAATGGATGAATGGGGTTGTATGGAAATGTGCATGGTATCATCAGGAGAGGAGGAGCAACATTATTATTTCCCTATATTAGCTCTCATTTTCTATGACCTGGGTTGAAAAACTAGTGACACTTTTACTTAGAGGTTGCATGATGTCATGAGGATAGGTCGCAGATTCAATCACTCATGAGGTTTAGTTGAGGGGAACACAATAAGGAAGCATTATTATTCCTCAGTGACCATTATTCTTTCAATAAGATAGTGACAAAGTTGAGTTTGGTCTATTGAAAAATGTTCAAGAGGCAGGGGCTTCCTCTCAAGCTTGAAATTTCACTCTTCTCCAATTTTGCTAGATTGGTACCTTTCATACAAACCCCATTGTAGGTCAAGGGTCCTTGAGGAAAGAGAGTACCCATTGGAATTGGTAGAATAGTCAACCAGTGAACTATTTAAAGATCAGAAAATTGATGCTAACAAGATTCAAGCTCACATTCCAAGTTGGCAAACAAAGAATCTATTTATGTTGACCCAAGCTAGATTAAGACTCACATTCCAAGTTGACAAGAAAAAAAAACTCTATTTACAATATTTCTTGTACTCCATTTTGAATCTGATTCACTGTGATTCTAAAAGAGTTCTTGATTTTCTTAAGTTTTGAAATAGTTTTTTTTTGTTAATACCTTTATATATTCATTATGTATAAAATCTAGGCATTTCTTGTGAACATTTTATGAAAAATTGATGCATAGTTAAAAGAATAAAAATTACTTTTATATGTCACAGTTGGAAGATATATATATATATATATATATATATATATATATATATATATATATATATATATATATATCGGCACTTCCATAATTCAGCAGTGCAGTCGGCCCCCTCTACAGCAATCCTGGTTTTTGTTTCCATTCCCTCGTCAGTCCTACCCTGGCCGACTGCTAGTTAATTCTGACTTTAAACTCCCCATGTGGCATCGCATCCAACCGCTTTGTCATTGTTCTAACTGTGAATTGGAGAATATAAAAGGAAGGTTGAAGCTTTAGCAACAAGCTCCTCCAGGCCACTGCCCAATTGGAAAAATCGCTCTAGGATAATGGGACAAGGAGCTGGCTATGATTCTGACCAAGGTTAATAGGCTCTTGGAGCAAATTCGCTCGCTCAATCATTCGAGAAGGGAAACAAAGTATATATATATATATATATATATATATATATATATATATCATCAATTTTATTCCTGAGTAGATTCATAAGACCACCGTATTGATTTATTCCTGTGTAAATTCATAAAATTGTCGTATTGATTTAATCCTGAGTATATTCATATAATACCATTATGTCGATCTCATTCATGTGTACGTTCATAGAGATCGCTTGTATATATTCGTAAGAGGTTGTCGTATTGATAACTGATTATATGTGTGAGAGAGAACGTCATATTGATGATATATATAACTAGCATACTATCAAAGAGGGGAAAGCAAACATTGAAGTAAATCATAATGGTTATGTTGTTTAAAGATTAAAGGATTTTGTTTTTAAATAGAAAGTGAATTCTCTAAAAGGTCTTAAAAAGGGGTAAATATGAATGGACATATAATAGAAGGATGTGACATTAGAGGTTGTGAAATACATGTTCATCACCAAATCAATCTCAATTGGTGAAGGACTATTGGAATATACTGAAATGAAGGGTTGTTGTTATGTATCAAGGTATTTTTGTTGGAGCCTGGAAACCACTACTTCAAATGAGATCCATAGTTTAAAGTGCACGAAAAGGTCACCACCTCAACAATTTGTAGTTATTTATGAGATGTTACTCCCAAGTTGATAAAATATTATATGGACAAGAGATAATATGGAATAAGTTTCCCACTTAAAGTGGGGTGTGGAATTTTTGGAAGATTACAATTGACATTGATATACACAGGTTTGCTATAAGTGTGGCGGAAATAACATAATTAGTTTTTGGGCAAGATCCAAGTGATTCAAAATATTCGAGGAACAATTTATAATTTCTTATATCATTACACCCATTTCCCAAATGAAAAAGGTCTCATGAACAAAACATTATGGTCTAGAATGTGGTTCAAATGTGACTTTACCAAAAAGCTCGAAGATTCTCTTTATATATCACCATTGCACTATTCTTGAAACCTTCATTAGAAACAATAATTGGGGTTGATAAGTTTTGTTGTCTATCTCTTAGGTTTTGTTGAAACCTTCATTATATTCCTGTTAACCTTCACATTGAATTCGTTTTCCAAACATTGTCTTCTGGTTTTTCTCAATCATCGCCTATTCACACTCTTACTTGTTGTCTCTTCTTCCTCTTTTATTTCTATTTAGAAAAATTATTGTAAGTGGGCATGCTCTTGGGTCATTCAAATTTGGAGTTAATAAATAGAGTGTGAAGTGCTCTCTCAACTTGAATAGCTACTATATACAAATCAATTGTAAGATCGGACATAATCATTAATTGTTCTCTTAGATTCATTTGTCAACTTTTTGACTTAATCTTTGAGTATTTGTTACTTTATTAGATATAATATTAGATGTTTATTTTTATAGTTCTAAAAATACATACATTGAAGAAAGTGAATATATTTGAACATAATACTAACAGAATTCTATTTTTGGTATGATCCAAACATGGATGTTATGAATCTATATAGTAGATTTATAAGAATTGGTTCTTTCCTTTTTCCCATTGAATTATGGATTTAAGAAATAGTTAATTGTACAAAATGGTAAAAAAAACTTATATACTCCATTAGATGGTCCAAATTTGAGAAGTTCAGTCATTAAATATCTCGTGCAATAAAAACTTGTTTTCAAATAAATTGATTAAGGAAACACATAAAAATTAAAAACTCTTTTTACCGACCTCATCCATAATTACTCATTCTAATTTTGACAAGATATTACCTAATTAAGTTAAGTTGTTTTGACAAGATATTACTTAATTAAGTTAAGTTATGGAACAAATGTGAACAAGATCCTATTAAAATCAATTACTCACCTCATGTATCAAGTCTTCCATTGTTCTAATATAATGTGGACATAGTGCCCAATAAAATAGTCTTCATCTTATAATAGAAAAACTAAATGAATAACATGTGATATAGTGCCATGCAAAAGAAACCTCTGATAGAGGGAATTTAATGAATAACATGTATATCAATAAGCCCACCAATTTAATCAAGTTAGAGCAAGTTATCTAACTTCATACTAAATCTCTCCTTAAAAAAATTAAGAACAAACCTATTGTGAATATAAAATCCCTCCCCATAAAAGAAATATTAAAATAATCTTCCAAGTAAATTTCATCCCATTTCAGATTTCTCAAGCCTCATTTGACTAACTCAAAATATTTATTAGAGGGTTGTAATTTGTGTACCGAGAGTTAAGAGCGCTCTGTTTTCTAAATTCCTTTCTAGTTTATTATTGAGATTGAGAGTTAACTTGTAGCTCACAACCTTCATAAGAAAAGAGAATGCTATAAAGGCTTTGGATTTAAATAAGCTATATAAGTTACATGTTAATTAGGCTGGCCATGTCATGTTTTTTTAAACCTAAATTGATCATATTCCTTTGAATATTGAGAATACTCAGATAGTGGAATTCAATTTTCTAACTCAACTCAAGATTCAACAATTGAAAATAACCTATCAAAAACATCATGTTTATTGACTACAATGGCCAAAACTTTGAGCAAAATAAAGGATAGCAATGTGGGGAAGAGCTCTCAATTGATGTTAGATCATGTTAAAATATGTGCTACAAAATGTATCTTCCATGACTCCGAAGAAGCAGACTTTGACAAAGTACATACCTAACTCATAAGGCCCTGTTAAAAGAATTGTGAATAGATAAGTCTGGCATGCAAAATTCAGAAAAGGTGCCCAACACTGCCCAAATTTGAATTTTAAGTCAATGGCATGCTAAAACACCAACATGGAGAAGTTCTTTGAATCGTGATGTGGCATTTTCTTCTTGAAACCATTGAGGAATAATTTGGCACATTAAAGAAAATGGACTTTAGTCACCTTGCTGCTACAACTCTCTGCCAAAGCACAACCTAAAAAAAGAAGCAATTTAACATAGAGAAACGCCGCTCATAGAAATTAAATCTTAAAAATATGATCTATGAGCATGCCTTACAATGAGCATAATGTATAAGGAATTAGTTGATATTTCAACTTTTCCCTTCTTCCCAATCTGAATATTTGCAGTTGCCTCTTTTACTATTTTTACCAAAGTAACTTCTGTCAACATGGAAAACAAGTTCAAGGTTCCTTTAATTGGAGGTAAATAATCTATTTATTAGGATTGAGTATAGATGAGAAAATAGTAAATCAAATTCACAGTTTAAATGGCTTGTATGTGGCCTTTATAATACAAGGCAAACAAGAACAAATAAGTAATCTCTTTCAAAATTAAGATATAAGTATTACAACCTCGAATATTAAGAAAAAATATTCAAAAATACTGACTCTTGAAGAAGCCTACACAGAGAAGCCCAAGAAAATCCCTGGAAATTTCCTCCAAGAAATATCGGCCTAAACAAAGTGAACTTGGCATTTCCTCTGTCCGGAATGTTCAAATTAGCAGCACCAACTGCCATGACACCTACAATTTCGTCTGTATTGAATCCCCTTAAATTTTTCCCCACTGGTTTACACAAATTTCTCTACCAAATTGTTGTAGAAAGATTCTAGATTTAGGTAATTAGGGTGAGTGTCAAATAAAACGTTTATAGAAACCTGGAGCCCTATGGATGAAAAATCGAGCATGAGCAGGGAGGACGGCATGTTATTATTGTCAATTCAGTCGGACATCTTTGGTTACTGCTTTTTCGAGAGGAAATATCATCATCTTCTGAACCATTGCTTGGAAACCAGCTGGATCTACCCTTGTAATCTTGTTTTTCCTTCACAACCACCTCTTGTCGATGGTCGTAAAAGGTGTGGATAAGAAACAATAAATATTAGACACACTACCTTATCGTCAAATGACATTGGATGACATGGACAATAGATACGTGGCATGTTTTTATAGGCTATGGACAAATAGATATGTGGCATGCTTTCAAAGGCCATGGACAGATGAAAAAAACTGGGCGAAAACCTCTCCCTAAAGAACGTCTGCATAAATATATATGATGTCTTAAACGTAGAGTTTCATATATATATATATATATATATATATATATACTTTGAATGAATAACAATTAGCCTAGATCCATTTAACTCGAATCTATCAAGATTTGATCTCATAGATCCGAAGTTAAAGGGACCTAGGTTGATTATATAAAAAGCAGTCTCACTGCTATTCTATTGAGAATCTAGTGAAACTTTCATAAGTACATATCTTTTAACAATCTATGTTTGACTCTATATTTCTCAATAAGATCATGAGAAAATAAAAAATTTCATGTAACTTGACTACAAAACATATATAACTATATCATCCTTGATAATGACTTGTTGTCCGATTAAGTACAATTACTACATTATAAAATTGTCTTATATCAAAAACTAAGATCTGGAAAAGACATAATGAGATTAGAACATGAAGACTTTTTCTGTGTGCACTGTTACTCCATCTAAATTATCCTCAAGAAAGAGTCACTCAAGGGAGCAATCCAGTTCCTGTTTTGAGACTTGATTGGCGATATGGTTGAAGATTTTGTGCACATGAATGAATTTTACACTTTCAAACTGATCTTGAAGAGTTTTTATTTTCAGCTGCCAAGGTCTGAGATAGATACAATTGAGTCTTGAGACACCTTTAATCCATTCAATGGTAGTTTGGAATCGTCAGCTATCATTAACATTCTCAGAGAAATAAGTGTAGCCAAATGTAAAAGTCCCCAAAGACCTAAAAGTTTTGCTTTCATATTATTTCCCTCTCCTCCTGCAAAAAAGGCCTTGAAGTTATGAACATTGTTGAGTTTGATAAATAAAACAATGCCACACCTGTTTCCTAAGGAAGCCCCATCAAAGAAGTCAATTGGAGATTCATCAAAATATACAGGGCTGAGAATATAATCCAGCGTATCTGTCTTTGAATTTTTTTGTAATTCTTTTGATAGAAAAATCTTTTTTACAATGGAGGAATCTTGTCCTTTCCAATTTTCAAATAAAATCTTGTTCCTATACTTCCAAATGCCCCATATCACCATGAAGGGGACGTGTCTCTTCTTTGGGTGTCTGATAAACCAATTGAGAAGATTTCCTTCTAGATTCAGGTCTCCCCAATCCTCCCAGATCATCAATTGAGAAAGGATCTTTTTCCATATATATTTTGAGACTTTGCAAGATGTGAAAATGTGTTTTGTTGTATCTTCGGTGTTTAGGCATAAACTGCAAGCAAAAGGCTCGATTCCCCCTATGCGCTGGTAATTGGCCCCGGAGAGTATACTGTCTTTTAAACATAACCATACAAAATATGTAATTTTACTTGGAATTTTTACCAGCCAGATGGATTTGTACCACCACCTATTCTCATCCTTAAAATTTGTAAAAATGACAGATTGAAAAGCTGAGTTGACAGGGACAATACCCAGTGAACGATTCCATGACTAGACTAGTTGGTCATTGGATTCGGATAAAGTGATGCCATTTGTTCGAAGGGTGAGGAAGAACGAGTCCTATTCTAAAGAAAGCACTCCAGTTAGCTTTAATTGATTAGAATCAAACCACACAGTCGGGGAGGCTGTAACATTGGGGCAGGCTACTTGGGCAAAAGTGAAAATGTTCAAATTGTGAATATGAGAAATAAGTGTTGGGGACAAGAAACACAGGTCATTACCTCCGATAAAATCATCGAGGCTGAGAGAAATTTGATTTTCGCTTCCCACGGTCCATTTTATCCACCTTAGAATGATAGGTAGAGCTATCATAAAGTTCCTTCAAATGATGGAAGTAGTTGGGAAGTTGAAACTATTTCTTTTCAGCCAGGAGGGAACATCAATTCCTTTCAGATATTTCTTCCTCAACACTATGCTCCATAGTCTACCGCCAAAGAGGCCTCTCCAACATGAATTCACTGCTAGTGCTTGGGAAAACCATTCAAGATTCTGTAATCCCCATCCTCTGCAATCCTTTGGGAGCTCTATCTTTTTCCAGCTTGCTAGGCGGAATCCATTTTATTTCCTAGACCCTCGCCAAATAATGTTTGTGATAAGTTGTTCGATGCGATGCAGGGAGCTTGAAGGAATTTTAACTAAGCTGAGCCAATAAACAAGTATACTCTGCAGTAATGCCTTTGCAAGAATGACTCTGTCTCCAAGGGAAAGCCACCGAAAAGACCATCTTCCTATTATTTTTTCTATTTTTTTAATTAGCCAGCTCCAATCTGCTACTCTATAATTGTTTGCCTTTAGGAAGTATCCAAGATACTTCATCCCATCATCAAACTCCTGGAAATGAATATTAAAAACTGTGCTCATATTTTTAGCAAGAATTAGTTCAATATTTTGGGCCATGAAACATGATTTTTGGCAATTGATGACCATGCCTGAGGCTTTGCAAAAGAGACTTAAAATTGTGTGAAGAGTGGACCACTCTTCGAAATTTTCATTCACCAAAATGATGACATCATCTACGAACAATAAGTGAGAAATAAAAGTGTCAACAACTATTTTGATTCCTTTGAAAGATCCATTTGAGACTGCCTTTTTGATCTGCCTACTTAGGCAATCTATTACAAGAAGGAACATAAGAGGTGAGAGGGGACATCCCTGTCTTAGGCCTCGATGGATTTTAAAAAAAGAGGTGGGGGAACCGTTAATGAGCACTTCCATATTGACATTTGTAACACAAACCATTATCCATTGGGCGACATTCCACTTAAGCCCAATTTGGATAAGAACTAATCTCAAAAATTGTCAATTGACTTTATCGTTATCCTTTTTTAAGTCAAGTTTCAGGATGGAAGAGCTGAGTTTTTTTGTTTTTACTGTATGGAGACTCTCCTGTGCTAGGCCGACAACATCATAAATCAGCTTGTCTTTTAGGAAGCTGAACTGCTCTTTTGTTATGCAACGGGATAGTTTATCTTTGATGTGGTTCACAATAACCTTTGAAATCACTTTGTATACAAAATTACATAGGGCTATGGGCTTGAAATCATTGAAAGTTGTAGGTTTTCTCACTTTTGGTATTAGAGTGAAAAAAGTAGCATTTAGAACTCCTGGAAGGTATCCTTTGTTTCTGGTTTCCTTGACAACCAATAGTAGGTCCTTCCCCAAGATATTGAAGAAGGAAAGGAATAGTTCTTGCGTCCACCCATCCGGGTCGGGGCTCTTCTCTTTAGGCATTTTTTTAATAGTAGACTCAAGTTCTTCGATGGAGACTGGAGCCCCAATTTCATCACTTTCCGCATCAGAAAACATTCTAGGAACATCTTTTATGATTTGGAATTGGTTCCTCATATATTCTTCTTCAGGAGCATCGTATTGTGCTTTAAAAAAATTGTATGCATGCTCCTTGATCTCCAATTCGCTAGAAATGGTCACACCATCATCTTTGGTGATGTCCCAAATTGAATTTTGCAGTCTTCCCTATGTGCCATATTTATGAAAGAATTTGGTATTCTTGTCACCATTTTTCATCCAGAGGGCTTGGATTTTGAGTCACCGGGTTGATTCTTCAGTGGCTAGAATATTGTATTTCCTAATCTTAAGAGCTCGCAAGAGATCAATTTTCTCCTGTGATAAAATCTATGACTACCGGATCTCTAGAATCCTTGTCAAATTTGATTCAATGAGTGTTAAATCTGACTTTTGTTGCTGTTTTTTTTTTCTTTTTCCAAGATATCACATGCTTCTTTAGAAATTTCAACTTTTCACACATCAGAACACAGGAGGAAATATTAGTCCAATTTTCCATGGAGGTCCATGTCGACTATATAAGAGTTCTGAAGTCTAGCTCTATAAGCCAAGAACTGTCGAATTTGTAGGGAGTGTTTACACAATGGCAGATGGAGAAAAACTGCATGCAAATTGGATTATGATCCAAAATGTCTGAGTTTATCGTCCATGACTTGAGAGAATTATTGTTGGTGAGAAGATTTCCATCCACAAGGAATCTGTCGAGGCATTTAGTGATTCCTACCTTACCAGTGTGACCATTTCACCAAGTCGGGGTCAGATGTGATGGGGCAAGGTCCACCAGTCCAGAGATTTGAAGAATATTTGAGAAATACAGAAAGTGGGTCTGATCTTACCAAGCTCCCCCAAATCTCTCGGGAGGACAGAGTAAAATTTAGGTCACCGCCAATTATGAGTCTCGGTTTTTTGAGGAGTCCAGAATCTATGATCGACTGCCAAAATATCTCATGATCCTTATAAGGAGCATAACATTTGAGTAATTTGACTTTATCCGTTGTGTTCTTGAACCTTCCTTCCAAGAAGATACCTGCATTGATGCCAAGAGCATTAAACTCAACCAATACAGGGTTCCAACTGACTAAAATTCCTCCTGGTCTTCCATTAGGATCTATTTCCACAAATTTCCACGAGGGTAGGCACTTTAGGGAGGAGCTCTTTGCCTTTTCATAATTTACAAAGGTCTCTTGTAAAAAAAACTACAGCAGGGGTGACTTTTAACAATAACGACTTAAGAGAGGATAGTTTTGTGGCATCTTTGAACCCGCGTAGATTAAAGGAGAAGAGAATCATGGATCCACCCCTGAATTTGGCATGTTTTCTCTAAGGTCTGAGGAAGAGGGATGGTCAAATGGATCAGTCACAGTGCTTTGATGAAGGGACAATGAGGGGAGAGGAGGGGCGAGGAGAGGGGACAAGACACCTTCAACAACACCCAGATGTTTTTTGGGGTGAGAGTGTGATTTCTTTCAGATAGTTACATTTGACTTACATCCTAAGAGGGGGTCCAGGGTAGAGGCCTTAGTGACCTAAAGTGTAACAGGGAAGAGGGTGGAAAAACTAGTAGACAAAGAAGGTAAGGGGGTAATCAGGGTAGTATTAGAAAGAGGAGGGGAAGGGGGAGCTATATTTATGTCTAACAAGCTAGGTGCAAGAGTCGTGCTGGGGGGGGGAGGGGGAGAAAAGGGAAGCTCTAAAGTGGCAGGGGTGGACCTGGTCAAGGGAGGGAGAAGAGGGGAGCTTCCAGAGTTGGGGCCTAAAAGGCCACCCAGAGCTAGGTTGTGACTCATTAGTATTTTCCAAAATTCCCCGTAAATTTCTTGGACCCACTTTTCATGGTCACGAAGAAAAACCAATTGTTTATCAGATAATGAAGAAAAAAAGTAGGGAAAGAAAGGAGCCATCTTACCTAGAAAAGACTCTAGAGCGGTGGGAGGCTGACAAGTCAGAGGAGGCTGACTATCTAGATCCATAGTCGTTTCTTTTGCAACTCCAGACCAAGAGTTCAACTGACAAGAATCCTTTAAGTGACTAGGTAATCGACAGAGGTGACAACATAAAGACTCTTTCCAGTAGTCAAAAGGTTGGCTCAAAAGTCTATCTCCAATGGGGATTTCAAAAGAAGCAGGTAGACCCATGTCCATTTCAAATTCCACCAACACCCAAGCAGTCTGTTTGTTACACCACCTTAAGGAGTCTGTGTCGAAGTATATAAATTTTCCCACTGAGTTGGCGATTTCTTTGAAGATGGCTGCAGACCAAAATTCTATGGGGAAATTAGGGAGAAGCATCCACATATTTCTACGGGAAAACACTTATGAAAAAGGCCTGAATCCAGGGTACCACCGCTTGAGCATTAGGACATCATGACCCACGAGCCAGGGGGGGCTCTAATATGCGAAGGAGGTCCTCTTCCGAAAGGAAATAGAAGATCAGACATTGATTGGAGAGAATACTAAACTTGGGGTAGTATCCCACTAAAGGTTTCCATTGTCTACGGACCCAGGTTTCCATTGTTTGTCTTCAGAAGTAGTGTATCAATACACTCTTCTTGTGTAAAAGGAAAATCCCAAGGATCATACTCTATGACATGAGGTGCCACGTCATAAGCAGAATCATTCCAATAGTCTGGGATATTTGGGTCAACTACATGATTCTTTGCAACATGTTGATTGTATAAAATCTCAAATGTCTCATCCCCCATAGGGATATGTGCATGAGTAAGTTCCATACTGAGAAAACCCCCAAGAGTAGTGGACCAACTTCTTGACACAAACATGCCCCAAGCATCTAGTACATCAATCAAAATTATATTCATGATGAGGCCAATGTGGGGGGAAGCATGCATACATAAATCCACATCTTCTATGAGATCATACACTTTCACCTTCTTTGAATCAATACCACAAACATTCCCATAAGGGAGAGTTTTCTTCAAACCAAGTTGTTTCATGACCTTCAGAGACATTACATTTGTCGAATCTCTATAATCCAACATACAATTATTCAAATGAAAACCGTTTATTCCCAATGAAAGATAAAAAGGAGGATTGTCCTCTCCCTGAATCCCGTGATACATAGTATTTAGGATCATTGGAAGATCCCCTGCTTCATCTTGTACCTTTAATGCATTCAAAACTTCTCTTCTTATGGAATGAATCTTGCACATCTCCACCACAAGTACCAACATATTCATGTTCCCCATCATGCTTGGTACATCTGTGTTCATGCGGAGCTCCTCATCTGTTGGTGTGGGATGTGGAAGCAAGTCATGTAATGGAGGTGGAGGCACTTCCTTTGTTGCTTGAGGTGGTGGTATTGGCACTTTTCTTCTTCTTTAGTATGTCAATATTTCCTTTTTCCTCAACTTATCCTTCAAGCCTTCATCCATTTGGTTCAATACTTCCAACCAATCTATTCTAGCTTTATGCTTCCTGATTCCTCAAGTTGTTCCTCTGTGATATTCATGTATTCATCATCCTATAGGAAAAAGGTTGTATCAATGAAGTTCAACCTATCCATAGGGCCTAAATATTCTTCTTCCCTCTATCTCAGACACTCATTTTCTAAATGAGGTTCTTGGCAAGGAAAACACCATGGTGATCCCTCCATCTTGACCATCCCAATGGGATTCAAAGTTTCATGTTCATTTACCTCTTGTTGTGGCCTTGTTTTCAAACCTGTGTTTTCCTTTTACTGTTTGATAAATAGAGGTATTGGAGCAGAATGATTCCTCTCCAAAGTTGTCAACATGTTCATGATCTGATTTTGAATCTAGGTAAATCGAGAATTCATTTGATCAAACTTTTGAGCTGAGAGTGTGACCGGATCCTGTACACTTCTAGTTGAAGTCTTCATCTTTGGTTACATTCTAGCACGAGGGAACTGAAAAGGTTCAATATTTGATCTGATAAGATGATACTCAATATGCACATTATACTCTTTGGCCTTTTTCAAATTCTCGGGCATCTTTTATTTTTAGATAAAACCAAATTGTCCTTAAAAAGAATTCAAGTAGAGAAGAAGAAAAATTGCTTCTTGCAGGCACAAGTCCTTTGGGATCTGACTATGAAAGTTGTCAAATCTATAATCAAATTCCTTCACTGTTTTGTTCTATTTATTCTTAATTTGATTGAATTGCATCAATAACATTATTGTTTCCTTCTTTGTTGTCCATTTTCCCTTGAACAACTTAGTGAAATCTTCATAAGTTTGCAATTTGTTGTCAGGAAAGCCTTTGAACGACTTCTTAGCACCTTCATAAAGAGACATAGCTAGTAGTTTCATCACAACATCTTCATGTTCTATACAATTGTATTATATGGCCACACCAACAGATTCAATATGATCTTCATGTGTAACAACATTTTTCTCAGTGAACTTTGTCAACCATTTGTGAGATTATTTGGGCATGGTATTGGTAAACCCAGGAATGGTGGCCATATTTAATGGATTGTAAAGGCTTTCATCCCAATAACGAACCATTAGAGAGAGGGGAAGGTTACCTTGAAACAAGGTTTTGACAATGGGATAATTATGATGAGGTATTCTTTGATAAACCTTGGAAGGATTGAACCTTCCTTAGGGAAGTGTCTTTTGAAAATATGGGTTCTTAGGTTGGGGAGTCTCCAAATGAACTTTATATAAATCTCATAAAAAGTGTAAAGTAAAATTCCCTCAAATGGAGTCACTAGGAAAGCTAAGGGAAAAAATTTGAGATAGAATTTCCAAGTGTCGTTATGGGTTAGAAAGGATTCAAAATTCTCCCCGAAAATGGTGCCAAAAATGTTATCACACAACTTGTAGCTTGGGAAAATCCCAACCCAAACAACAACTGTGTGACACAACTAGGGACGCCTATCATTGTCACCTAAATAGATGTCCCCTTAATTTTAGTGAAGGACAATTCCAACACAAGGGAGGCTTCTCGGGTGACCCTAGGAAGATTACAAAGGGAGAAACAAGGATCTTGAAGAATACCCCTATGGATCAAGGTCAAAGACGAGAATGACGCTTGAGGAAAATTTCTTTGGAGATGATAAATGGTTGTCAAGGTTGTGTACCTACAAAACAATGTTAGACAAACCAAAACAAGACAATATATCATGATATAAACCTCAAAACTAGTGGGTAATTAGAAAGAAACCTTGTTATCCCAAAATTGTAGCAGTATGGAAATATATATCAACAATAAAGAAACTAAGATAGCTGCAAATAAAACCATCAAAATCAAGTGTATGATGTTGGAAAATAAAGCTAACAATTAGTAGGCAATCTTCCAATATTTAAACCAAGACTTTGATAGTAAGAGAGGGTCGTTAATGAGTATTATCGGAATTTTTTTATAATAGCCTTATGGATGTAGAAAATGTTTGCTACAACAAAAAGTTCTAACCACTAAAATCAGTAAGTAAGCCACCCAAACAATAGCTATTAAACAATATATCAATTATCACAACTTGCAAGTGAATTTCACTAGTCAAAAAGTGAGTAAAGAGTAAGAAAAAAGTGAGTTTGTTGTAGCCCTATTGGTTGTAGCTTAGTGATTGTTACAACAACTCAATCACTTAGCAAATCAATATGCCCTTAGGGTACAAGATAGCTTAAATCTTGTAAAATTTAAATCCAAACTTAAACAATTCAATATCTCAAAATTCATATTTACCAATGCAACAATATTCAATCTCCAATGCAAATATTAGTGTCTTATATATTGGGTAATGGAGTCTCTTTCTTTGAGCTAGGGTTTAGATATATTCTAGAGGTGTAAGCCCTTTTACTCCCTAGAGAAGATAAACCTTAGCAAGCTCTTGATACAAGGGTGTAATCCCTTTTTCTCCTTACAGTAATCCTTAAGCCATTTCAATAACAATATAAAACAATTCCTTGATGGAGGGTGTATGCCCTTATACTCCTCCCAGGGTTTGAAAAAATAACCTTGAAATCAAGAAGAAACATACAAAATTGCAGAAATTTCTTACCTAATCCAATAGATAGAATGAAAAACCCTTAGTTATCAAAGATATTCCACCAAATTTCCAAGAACAAGCATCCAAGAGAAGTCTCTAGCCTTTCCTCCACCAACAAACAATTAAAGCATCCATTTTGCACAAGAGACAAGAGATAGTGAATTTCCCAAGTAGGGAAAAAAATTCAGCTAAGAGTTATCTAATTCTCAAGTGAGTTATGTCTAAAATTAAAATGAGATGGCCTCTATTTACTTGAGGCCATCTAAACCAACTTTTCCACATAAAAATGTCAACACAAATTAAAAGAGGGTTGAGCCCCTTTATTTTCCTTTACAACCTACAAAAATAAAATTTACATAAAGTAAAACCATCAAAAGTGTGACATCATTCCCTAGAAGCGTGACATTGAGCCTCTAAGAGAGATGTTGAGCCTCAATATTAAAATTGTTGGGCCTCCAAAGGCCATGTTTCAAGCTCTTATGTGCCAGAGTGTCATTCCATGCATCTCCTCCCTATTGGATTGTTATATTATTTGCAATGAAAGTCGAGGTGGATCGACTGACAGTCGAAGTCAAAGGTCGAGATGGTTTGACCGGGTAAAGAAGAAGTCAAGGTGGATCAACAAGAAGTCTAAGGTCAAGGTTAGTCGATTAGGTAAAGTCGAAGTCGAAGGTCGAGGTGGTTCGACATGGTAAAGACATCAACAACAAGTCGAAGAGGTAAACCGACAAGAGTTCGATAGGAGGGCATGTGGTGACCAACTAAAGACTGAGTGAAGGTTTACTTGTAGCCAACAAGTAATCCAACTCGGTAGTCAACTGTAATAGAATCCCAAGATTCGCGAGATTTGTAGCCAATTATCTACATGGATCTGTAACCATTTTTGGGTGCCTTATCTTTAGGGTTTTTCATGTTGTAATTCCTATAAAGAAGGCATGTTGTAAGGTTGTAAAAGGATAATCAATTGATTTTTATTTTTTTTGGATGATGAATGGCTAATCGCCAAGAGTCTATAATTTATAGGTTGTTGGTCATGTAGATGTAAGTCAAATTGGCTACAAGGTTTTTCTTGTGTAATAAATAGGGTATGATGTTGATTGTGTCTTAGGTGTGGACCAAGGTTAGACATGTAACCTTTTATTTTGAATGAATAAGACAACAAGAGATATGAACACTCAATGAATGTTGGTTTTCCTGGTTTGGGTTTCCAGGGTAAAATATCTATGTACTGTATGCTTGCTATGTCATTTACTTTCTTGATTAAATATTTCTTCCTCTATTATGCTAGGTTTAGCGTGTAAGTTTGTCTCATTTCCTAACATGTGGTATCATAGCTTGGATTTAGAACCTTGAATTCGAGCTAAAACCTAGGTTCAGTAAAGTTGTAAGTTATAAATATTTAAATAGTGTGCTAAATATTGTGTTAAAGAATGGCGAGCAGCTCGAGAATAGAGATTGAAAACTTCAATGGCCATAATTTTGACCTTTGGAACCTTAAAATTGAAGATCTTCTTGTAGATCGAGAAAAATGGACAACAGTTTGTCCAAGTACCATGCTAGCATGTATGACGATAGAAAAATGGGAGAAACTCGAGAGAAGAGAAAGGAGTATGATTCGAATTTGTCTTGTAAATTCAATGTTGTTGAATGTCTCAGGGGAGGATTTGGCCAAGAAATTATGGGATAAGTTGGGAAGCTTGTACCAGTCAAAATCCCTGGTAAATAAGTTGTTTCTCAGAAAGAAATTGTATCTTCTGAGGATGAGTGATGGTAGTTTGGTGACTAAGCATTTAAATGTGTTTAATACCATTATAAGTCAGTTATCTTATGTGGATATTAAAATCACCAAGGAGGAGAAATGTATTATCCTATTATGTTCTTTTCCAGACTCTTGGGATAGCTTAGTCATGGCTATATAGAGTAATACAACCACATAATCACTAGAAGATGTGGTTTCATCTCTATTTTTGAAAGAAATGAGAAGGAAGAACATGGAAGGATCGAAAAAAGATGCTTGAGTGGTGAGAGGTCGACCGGTTGACATAGATAAAGGAGAATTCTTCGGTATAAAGTCTAAGTTGAAGGGTAGATCTAAATCCCCAGTTCAATTGACAAGAAGATGTTTGAAATGCGGTAAAGATGGGAATTACAAAAGGGATTGCATGTCAAAGGTGATGGAAGTAAGTACAAGATCCAATGAGAAGTAGTCAAATAAGAGAAAGATGACTCCAGATAAGGGAGGCAATGTGTACATGGAATTGACCAATACACATTCGAATCGAGATGTTTGGTTGATCAAATCAAGAGCATCCTATCATATTACACTGCATAGAGAATGGTTCTTCAAATATGAACAATATGAAGGAGGAAATGTGTTTTTGGGGGGACTACTCAACAACTAGAATTGTCAGAAAAGGAAGAGTTCAATTGATACTACAGGATGGGAGGAGTAGAATCCTTCTAGGTGTGCTACATATTTCGGGTTTGGAAATAAACCTAATATATGTTAGAAAGATGAGTGATGTTGGAGTGCACACTATATTTTAGAAGGATTCATGCAAGATGGTTAGAGGTGTGATGGTATCAATGAAAGGAGTTCGGATTGGAACTCTATACAAGTTACTAGGGAGTGTCAACTCGACTAGATGCAACATCATTGTTGCTCCTGAAGTCAACTCGACTCGACTCAGGCTGAGTCGATTCAAATCGACTCAAAACGTCATAATAAAGTTGACAAAACCATGCTATGGTGTGAGAGGATGGGACACATTAGAGTAAAAGGAATCTGTGCTATACATAACAAAGGTATGGTCGAAGACTCTACTGAATGTGATTTAGAAGTCGACTTTTTTTAACATTGTATATATGGAAAAAAAATCGGGTGAGGTTCCCATCTAGAGAGACAAGAGAAAGTGGGATTCTATAGTTGATTTATAGTGATGTGTTTGGCCCTGTTTAAATTCCTTCACTTGGTGGATCCTTGTATTATGTCTCCTTCATAGATGATTTTTCTAGGAAGACATGGATATATTTCCTAAGGAAGAAATCATAGGTTTTCGAGAAATTCAAAGAGTTTAAATCTCTTGTATAAAACCAGACAAATAAGAAGATTAAGTTGTTGAGAACTGGAAATGGTGGTGAATTCTGTGGAAAAGAATTTGATTAGTTCTGCAAGCAGTGTGGCATAGCACGCTAAACTACCACACCATATACCCCACAAAAAAATGGAGTTGTCTGAAAAATGAATAGAATGTTGATGGACAAGGAAAGGAGCATGCTCAATGGTTCTAGGCTCACACAAGAATTTTGGGCGGAGGTAGTCGACACTACAAAATATTTATTGAATATGTCTCCTCGTCGGTGCTAGTCGGCACAAATCCACATGAGGTATGGTTGGGTGAGAAGCCTTTGGTTTTACATCTCAAAGTATTTGGCTATGATGCATTTGTGCATGTTCCCAAGGAAAAGAGGAGCAAGCTGAACAAGAAGGTAGTCAAATATATTTTCATTGGATATAAAGAAGGAATGAAGGGATATAAGATTTGGGATCCTACATCAAGGAAAATAGTGTATAGTCGAGATGTAGTCTTAAGAGAAGTTGAAAGTAAGTCTGAGCCTAAAGAAATTGTTCAAACTGAGAATAATCCTAAAGACAATGTGGTTTGAACTGATGAATGCAGAAGATGATTTAGATGAGTTGATTGAATTAAAGGAAGAGGTGGAACAACTGACCCCATTTTTAAGGAGGTCAGAATGAGTAATAAAACCAGTCTAAAGGTATAGTCTTTCCAACTTTTATTACGCATACGTGTTAACTGCCACCGACGATGAGCCCAAGTCGGTCGAGGAGGCAGTCGACTCAGCAAAGGGAAAATGTTGGAAGGATACCATGGTCAAAGAGATGGAATCCTTGCACAAGAATCAGACATGGGACGTAGTCAAGTTTCCCAATGGAATAAATCTTGTCGGTAGCAAATGGGTATTCAATAAGAAGATGAATGCAAGAGGTCAAGTCAAGAAATTCAAATCTTGACTGGTAGCAAAAGGATATTCCCAAGTCGAAGGAGTCGACTTCAGTGATATTTTTTCCCCTGTTGCAAAATTAACTTCCATTAGAGTATTAATGTCTCTGGCTGCAACATTTGATCTGGAAATAGAATATATGGATGTGAAGATAGTGTTCCTACATGGGGAATTTTAAGAAGAAATATACATGAAACAACCTGAAGGATTTGTAGTAAAGGGAAAGAAATATTTGGTGTCCAAACTAAAGAGATCCCTTTATGGTCTAAAGCAATCACCAAGGATGTGGTACTAAAAGTTTGACACATACATCCTTAGTTTGGTATTTGTGAGAAGAAAATTTGATCACTCCATATAATCGAAAGAAGAAGGTGGGTGTTTCATATATGTACCATTGTATGTTGACGACATATTGTTGATTGGAAACAACATGAATGCAATAAATGAGGTGAAGAAGCAACTATCCTCCAAGTTTGACATGAAGGATCTCTATGCAACTAACTTCTTTCTGGGAATGGAGATTAAGAGAGATCGAGTAGCTAGAAATATTTGGTTGAACCAAATGAAGTATATTGAAACAATATTGAAACGTTTCAACATGAAAGATTACAAACCTGTGAAGGTGCCAATTCTTGTGGGAGAAAGGATAACTATTGAACAATGTCCAAAGAAACATGAATAAATATAGGACATGGAATGTGTTCCCTATGCAATTTATTTTGGTAGTCTAATGTATGCAATGGTCTGCACTCAACTAGACATTTCACATGCAATGAGAGTGTTGAGCAAATACATGTTGACACCTGGGAAGGAGCATTGTACAATTTTCAAGAGAGTATTTAGGTATTTGTGTGGCACAAAAGACTACGTTATATGCTATCAAGGAAAACCTAGAGGCGATAGTGAATTAAATATACATGGATTTGTCGACGTCGACTGGGCTGTAGATCTGGATCGACGGAGGTCGAACATTGGATATGTCTTCAAGATGTTTGGTGGAGAAATCAACTGGATGAGTAAGTGACAAGAGTTCATAGCCTTGTGAACAACAGAATTTGAATGCATGGTAGCCACTCATGGAAGCAAAGAAGCAGTATGATTGCAAAGGTTGTGTTCAAGAATCATGTTTGAGTAGAGAACTATGAATATAGGTTATGAAAGTCAAAGAATAATATTTATGGAAAATAACTCAGCTTATCATTCGAAGAGTAAGTGCATTGATGTACAATACCATTTCATGAGATAAATGGTGGAAAGCAACAAGGTTATGGTGGAGAAAGTAGACACGTTGGAAAACATAACATACTCATTGACCAAGTCTATGAGTGTTGTGAATTTCTCTTGGTGCAGAGAGCCAATGGGAATTGTTTCCTTGGATCTGTGAACAAGAGTTCATAGGTCTCCTAGTTTTAGAAAATAATACAACAAGTGGGAAAATGTTGGGTCATTATATTCTTTGTAGTGAAAGTCGAGGTGGTTCGACCGAGTAAATATGAATTCGAGGTGGATCGAAAACAATTTGAAGGTCGAGGTTAGTCGATTGGGTAAATTCGAATTTGAAGGTAGAGGTGGTTTGACATGGTAAATAAATTGACAACAAGTCGAAGAGGTCAACCGACAAGAGGTCGACAAGAGGGTGTGTGGCGACCGAATGAAGGATGAATGAAGTTCAATTGGTAGTCAACAGGTAATCCGACTTGGTAGTTGACTGTAACAAAATCCTGAGATTTGTGGGATTTGTATCCAATGATCTTCATGGATACGTGACCATTTTTTAGCACCTTTTATTTAGGTTTTTTCCTGTTGTAAAGCCTATAAATAAGGCATGTTGTAAGTTTGTAAAAGTATAATCAATGGATTTTGATTTTATTTAGATGATGAATGGATAATCACCAAGAGTCTGTAATTTATAGGTTGTTGTTCATGTAGATGTAATTTGAATTGGCTACATGGTTTTTCTTGTGTAAGCAATAGGGTATGATGTCGATTATGTCTTAGGTGTGGACCAAGGTTAGACGTGTAACCTTTTATTATGAATGAATAAGACAACAAGAGACACTAACTCTCAAGGAATGTTGGTTTTCCTAGTTTGGGTTTCAATGGTAAAATCTCTGTGAACTGTGTGCTTGTTGTGTCATTTACTTTCTTGATTAAATATTTCTTCCTCTCTTTTGCTAGGTTTAGAGTGAAATCATGTCTCCTTTCTTGACACTTCCTTCAAACCACATCACATCATGTCTGGTACCATTAAGTCCACCAAAACCCTAGCCTCCACATAACATCAAAGTATTACAAGGTGATGCCCTAGACCTCCCAAGGCCAACGTCTAGGTGCAATGGGATACAATGTCATCCTCTAGTGTTTTCAAAGTACCTCCAAAGGAAACATTGATCATCTCATGTGCACAAGATCTTTGGGGTCCTCTACCCATCTAGTGGGGTATGGAATCCATCCTTGGGATCTTCAACCCCCCATGAAAGTAAAAAAGGAACAATCCATCCATGGATAGCTTTCATTAACTAAGGTCCTACAAACACAAACAAGTATGCCCTCCAAGGGTCCACAAGTCACATGTATCATTCCAAGTAAGTTGCATTTAATAAAAGAACCACCTGGTCATGTGCATTAAATCCCCTATTTTCAAACTAAACAAATGCTCAAAGACCTTATAAAATTTTCCAAATTTAAGTATGTGAGGGTTTTCATGGTGCCCTATTGGGTAGAACAATCCCCAAGTAAAGGAATGTTTCCCAAGAAGACCCTCTCTAAGCCATGTAATGAATATGAGGTAGATGGTGGTATGACTCTTGGGCATGGGGTCTCTTGACATATCAAGGGATCATATTGTCTCATTTATGGATGCCTTTGTAGAGGGTGTGTTTCATCCTTCGTTTGCAATGAAACATTTTTCCAAACCCCTTTCTTGATGTTAATTTATTATGGTCCAAAACATTGAGTGCTATGTGCAATGGAAAGTAAAAAGCACCACAATGCCACTTGAAGTTAGGAACACATCGAGTGCCATATAAAATGGAAATTAAAATACATCGCAAATGCATCCCCCCATCAAGTAGGACATTTATTAATTATTTGTTTTCGTTTTTTAAGGTTCTTCATTTTTAGGGAGAAACATTTCACTTCTATGAGGACCATGGATGATTTTAGGGGCTAAATTTCGCTCATGGGCTCATTTTCCATGGTTTTTCCAAAAAAACGATTTTCTATTCTAAAAATGATTCACCCAAATTCTATAGGATACAATTATTTCACCCTAAAAATTGCCAAAATTTTATACAAATTGTATAAAGTCCTTATAAATTTGAATATTTTTACAAAAATATCGCCAAACATTTTATACTTGGCATATGAAGGATTAGTAATATTCATCAAGGTTTCTACATTTTAAAATAAATTTCCAGCCTTAAAATCATCCTTGATGAGGACTTTAGGGAAAGCATCTAGAAGGATAATTTATGGCTTTAAAAATTTTCCAGTTATGACACCTATGGGCCTTTATCCCCTTCTTCCCATGAAGTGAGGTACAAGCCCTTCTTGGGGTCAATAAACACGAAAACCAAAAATATGAGGAAACGAAAAATAAGAGGTGTGGAAAGTGGTAAGTATCCGTGGGAATTATACGATGACCCTTCAAGGAGACCTTTCTCAAGGGTGACTTACTTACTAGGAAACCATGTCAACTGCCAAGGTGAAATGAGGAAAAAGGTATAATTTCCAAGAAAACATTTTCATAATCAGGAAAGGAATATTTGCAACATCCTCAAATGCTTCTATTATTAAAATGACACTTACCACAAGATCATACTTTTTACCTCATGAAGAAAGACCTATTGTCTTTTCTGGGCCATGCTGGTGTGGTGGACATTGTTGTTGTCAATGAATGGTAATGTGTGGTGAGAGGAGGGGATTTTCCTACTCATATATCTCTCAACACTCCATTTCTTCAACTTGCGGGCCTCAAGACATCATCTCCTTAGTTACCCCTATCATGGGGGGGGGGTAACACTTCCAACTGTTGTGGATCTGTAGGAAAAACCACAATATCCTTGACAATTTCCAAAATGTCACTCTCTTCTAATAAGATTGTAACCCTCACCTTCCATTATAAAATTTGAGGCACCATCCATTCTATCCTCAAACTTGAGGCTAGTTAATGCCATCTCTGATATCTACTACAAAAACTCCCAAATCTGAAAATAAAACTTTGAAACCTCTAATTGTTTGTCTTTATTTTCGATAGTTGATTTACTACTTCAAATACTTAAGAATATAAATCAGAGAAGTTATCTCTCATACCATGTAAAATTCCAATCCTATATGACTAATTTCCTTATGATCTCAATTTAAACCAAGAAATTGTTGAATTTAATTAATTCTTAAATTAAATTTCAAACATAGCATCAATCACCCAATAGCTAGAAATTAAATAGTGGAAGCATAAAACAATTTCACAAATACACATGTAATTTATCCTTCAAATAATCTTTTCATTCCTTTGAAAAGCTTACAAGCAAATCTCCACGGTCTGCTAAAAACCAACAACTACAACAAAACACCCTAAAACTAAGTTGTACCACCTTCCTGAGAGGTAAATCCTATTGGAAAAAATAGAAGACAGCATAAAATTGTTGTAGGGCATGTCCATACGGTTGTATGGATATATTTGGATCCCTGTACAAACTTTGCCTACTACCTAGATTCTCCTATGCATGAATCCCTACTCTCTCTCTCTCTCTCTCTCTCTCTCTCTCTCTCTCTCTCTCAACTATTCAATTGTTCCTAAACCAACTATCTTGACCTATCTTTATAATTTTAGCTAAGACCAAAACCCTAATTATTTTTTATATTACTCCTAGTCTAAGTCATGTATGCATGAAATACACTTTTTAGACTCAACAACTAAATAAATGACTTTTCACTTTTTTATTAAAGTGAATTACGAAATATAATTACTTTTTCAAAATAACTTGAACTTCTTCCAACACGTTCACTTTGAACCCATGCAGAATTTCTTTTCCAAGCCATATTTCTCAACAAATGTGACCAAGGTGATAATCCACAAGTAATGGCTCCAAGATACAAATCCTTTAATTGCAAATTTGTTTGGTAGGATCTCCAGACTGGGTAAATCCTTATGCTCTATAATGGGTAAAAATTGTCTTCATATAGGGATATGCACTACACTTGAGAGTGTATGAGAACCTTAGATATTTGGCATACCTACTATATCCTCTCATAATAAGAAGAGAAAACATGTGGCGAGATAGGACAAGACTCTCATCCGATATCCCCACATATTACGATTCATAATGTTCATGTTCAAAGTTTTCAAAAAAATGGCTTTACAAAGAAAGGAATAAACCAAAATTCCAAAGGGAACATATCAAAATGAAACTGATTCTCGCAAAGATCAATTTATTCTTCCTACCCTATTATAAAATAGGAAAATGTCATTAAGTCAAATAGCCAATGAAACCATTGAATGAGATCATAAACATCATGTGGTGTTCTCTTGTGTTTGGCCATAATCCAAAATAAGGGGACATCAAAAATCAAGTGAACATGTGTTGTAATCTCCATCACTTCTTGGGTGGAGATGGAAGTGGGCTCGTACAAATGGAAAATAACATCAAAATTATGCCAATATTGGTGCGTACTGTTGCAATCTTTCTCTATCCATTATTGGATATGGTTGGTGTAATCATAATCTCTAAAATAAACATAGGGAAACCACACATTGAACCATGAAACATCATCATTATTACCCTCAAACAATAAGGGTTTAGGTGGCTTCAATGAAAAATAAAACAAACTTCTTTGTTTCCCTCTAAAAAACATGTAGATGAAGTATGAAACAAAAATCCAGATCTGGAAAAAAAATTCAACTCATAATGTAGGGCTTACTTCCCTATTTTGGATGGCTAAAATTCATGCAACAAACCTCAAATTAAAAAACCTATTGTCCCATACAATTTATAGCCCTAAAATATATCTTCTAGCTGAATTTGCATCCATATATTGATCAAGAGTTGGAGATATTAGTGACTGGAAAACGTTTGCACTCTGACTATCATAAAAAATCCCCATATGTTGAAACAAATATGCACTATTTGTGAGAAAAGATGGTTGTTCATTCTTCACAAAATTTTATGCTCATACCTATAATATTCTTGGATACCCAAGAGACAAAAAATATACACATTTAGTCATATAACCCTCATTATCAGTATTATAGATAGGATCTCGATAAAGTTAACATGATTCTATATCCCATCTATGCCCATAAATATAAAAAAAAGGTCTCAATATTTTCATGCTCTTGGTTTTCATCTTTTTCCTCACATGAAAATATGTGTACATATGAAAAATCTTGATGTTCAAAGATATTCTTTACGAAATATTCCCTCCCCAAATCATCAACAAATGCATCATTAAATTCAAAAATTTGAGAGGGGAAATGGCTTATGAAGCCCTTGTCTTGAAAAGAGAATGAAATGGATTCTTAAGTGCCTTCCATTATCTTCTTTATCAAGAGATACAATAAGATGTTTAATAACCTTATCTTCTTCTGGATTTGAAACATCATACACAAGTGGCTCTTGCAATGAAGGAGAATGTTGGTCATACTCATGGAGATCACTTCCAATATTTCATTGGTATAGAACACTATATTTTTATTTGATATACTTGATCAAGGAAATCAACCTCTCTCTCTTGTTGACGATTAAGATCGCAACAAGGTTTCCGCCCACAAAGTATTGCTAAGCCCATTATTTAAACTATGCCAATGATATATAATACTAGTAGGTGGGACCCCCTTGTATATTGGAGGATACAATAAGGTTCTTATTACACATTTATGCTATTGTTCGACACTGCTTACAAGGTTCTACATGATTGATGATGAATATTGGTTTCATTTGCGACATAATGGTAGTTGGAGAATGGATTTTATGTGTTGGTTCTATTGCTCTAAGCTCTAAATTCCATGTTATAAATGACTTATGTTCACTGGAATTACATTTCTATTGTAGCCATGATTCGTCACATGTCACACCTACACAAGACACGTGTTAGTTATAACAAAAGACAAAAGCAATATGGAATAAATCCAAAAGAAGAAACTAAACTAGGCTATTCTATTCTATACTGTGTGCAATTCAAATTTAAAAGGGTTGATGTTGGTCCTAACTAGCAATGTTAGTGTCTATACGATTTTATTGATTTATATGAAGGTGCATGTGATATATGTTATAGTATGGTTTTGGGTTAATGGTTAGTATGGATCGGGTGGCACATTTGACAAGTAATGTATGTAAGTTTTGATGCATGGATTAATGGTTGGTTGGTTGTCGTGTACTACGTAATTGAATGAAGGGAGGATGGAAGAGACATGCAGTAAATGAACATCACTCCATACTTCTCCCACTGGTTGTCACCCTAGCTTGGTTATTGTTCATTTGATTTTTTGTGTGGTTAAGCTCCGATATTCAGGTGAGGAAGAAACTGCTCGACCAAGCTCTCATTTTTAAGGCCATTTGGTTACAGGTATGTTTTTTTCACCCATCCATGAACTTGCTCTGTTTATGAAATAAATGTTGGCTCGATGATGTATTGGTCTGTTTTTTTCTTGAGGCTGGAAACTGTGTAAAATCGTGGTGTTTCTCTGGAATGGTTCTGTGTGTTATTCGTTGCAAATGAAAGACTTGATGATTGAAGTCACGATTTCATTGATTGCTCTGTGTGGTGTGTTAGCACTTTGTAAATTTTGTCCAGCTGAATAGACAAATGACAAAGGTAATTGTTTCAACCAGCTTTAGAGATGAGGCACTAGCCTGCTCAACTCAGAGAGGGCTCTCTCTTGTCACTTTATGCTTCTTTGGAAATTGGTGGTTAGATTTGGTTTGTTTTGGGGGTCTTTAATAAAATGACTGGAGGAAGGGAGATGAAATTTGGGCTATGGATTCTAGAACAAACAATACATTGTCAAATTTGTGAACTATTAAGAGGAAATGGCTAAATCAGGTAGTAAGTTTGAGTTTATATCTGAAAATTTTGCATGGCATCAGAGGAAAAGGAAACACATAACCATATCAGAGAATTATTGGAATGAATTCTGAATTAGTTTAGAAGAGATAAACATAGTCTAAATCACTAAGCCAAGAACATCAAATGATGAATTCTAGGATTTTAAACTCTCCAATCTAAACAGAAGAAAAATGTATATGGAATAAAAGATCACATGAAACGCATACTGAGAAGGGAAAACAAGACTCATATCACTGTCGGTTAGAATCTTTTCATAAACAATCCACAATCATCTTCTACATTTATATATTCATTCTAGCCCCCAAATTTACAAAGGTCTTCCTACATAGAGGGAAGGCTCCTCTTTTTCCATCCTTTCTATATCCTCAAGATAATATACATATATAGTGGATTTTTTTGTGGAATTTAAAACGTTCAGACTTCCCTTAATTCTAAAATTAGGGATAAGTTACAAAAATGAATGATTTATGATAACAATTATCCTATATAAACAGGGTCGTTATGAGAAGGTCTATCGTATCTCCCCCCACCCCCCCCCACCCCCCTCTTTCTTCGACCTCCATCTGTCCAAAACATGTTGAGATGTACTTATTCCAGTCTGAGAATTTATTTCAGTTCATCCATTTCCTTTTTCAGAGTGACCAACCAAGTCGTTTGATTCTCCCCAATGATTTCAGTCATTTCGGGCATGTTTTATGTCCTCTGTCGTTTTCTTTGTTTCTTTTTCGCAGCTAGCCTATTGATAATTAGGTCCCTCATGATGGGATTTAACTTGACTTCCAATCCTAAGTCTATAGTAGGTTCTGTGTGGAATTTAGTTTCCAATATATGTGCAATTACCCTTTCCATCCTGCTCATAGGTAAATCTTCCATGTTGCTTGAATGACTGGATTCACCAGATATAGCTTGGTCCATGTATCCCAATTTCTTGGACACCGAAACATTCTTACAGAAATCAGGGAGTTGAGTGAATTGGAGATTACTTCGCTTATGGATAAAATGATGCCTTCGTACTTGAGAATCGGTAATTATAGAGTTCCAATCATGAATTGTTAACAGATTCACTGACAAGTATGTTGATTTACCATGATTGGCCAATCCATTTCAAATGATTAGCTTTTGTGTTCGTTATATGGCAACATTCACCTGAAATTATACGGTTGTGAAGTACCAAACGAGTGAAACAGGGTGATTTCGACCAGTTTCCACCGACACCCCATGAGTGTTTGATTTGACGTATAGGAACATGTGACATCAGGACTTTGTAAAAAGTGGTTTCAGGCAACTCACCTTTCACCCCGACGTATCTTTGGAGGCGATGCGCGTCCATTTTAAAAACCTCAATGGTTTCCCCAGTCCGCCTTTATATGGTTAAGTCCCGTGTAAGTTTACCACCTGATATGGGCTCCAACCATTGATCTGGGTCATTTTATAATCAACGGTATGTCGAGTTATACCTTTTTCATGTCCTCTATATTTGTCTATACACCGCCAGACATGATTTGATCCTCTAAATTATCAATTCTCCAAACTATCAAACTTCCATGACGATGTAGCTCTTGTTGAATTCCCGAGACTTGGATCTTGTCTGAAAATTGTTACGGTGATAGCATGGTGGAAGTCATGATGGCTCTCTATTGTCTCCATGGGTTTTTGTTGGAGGGTTTCATTCTAACTGGACTTGTTGGTCGTCTCCTCACAGTCTTTGTAACCACACCCAGTCGTATTTGTGTTATGGGGTTGCTGTGTAATTTTTGAACCACCTTTAGGTAACTGCATATCATTCTCCACCTGGTCATGGGATAGTTTTATGTTATTAGTATCATCACAGGTTGTTATGGTGGCCATTATGCCAAAAGGTTTTCTTTAGGGTTGGTTTCTATTACCTCAGATCTGCATTTATATCAGCATTATTCAGATTTTGGGGAAATCCATGAGGGTTGTTCCCATGCGTGTTCCCAATGTTGTTCAGTGGTCAATAAGAAACCTCTGCTCCTCTGTTCATAGTCTCTCCTACCTGGGGTCAAAATTTCACCCTATCATACAAGCTAAAGGTTATAATGCATGTGGTTCCACCTTGTTGTCTCAAGGGTTTCTCACCTACTGTCGAGAAGGTCAACCTCCAGTCTCCCTGTGTTGGTTCCACTGAGCGAACCCTTGATTATTCAGAGCCCTATTTTGATAAGTTGAACTAGTTACACCCTGTCAGATATCTTGTTGACTGTCATGAGTTGGTGTAATAATGTTGATAGTGGTTTTGATTATTGGCTTGTCTCTGTTGATCAGGTTGATTACTCAGTTGCAATAAGAAATGATTATTTGTATATAGTCGTTGCATTCTTTTATTGTGATAGTTGAATTGATAACTTAGCATTGTTTTGTGGTTTTATTGGGATTAATTAGATATGTGCAGTCACAGAAATGCTTCTTTGCATTATACATTGGTCTGCATGTTTCCTACAATGTGTTATAAATTGAAATGATGGTCATTGTTACTGTGTGTTTAAATTTCCCGATCAGGATTATTGCAATTAAAGTATTGATGATGGTGGCTTGGCTGTCCACTCCATATGATTTATGGATATCGTGCATCGTATATTTTTATTGCACCATCAGAGATGGGCACACGGTCTTTAGTAGTATGGTTTCATTGCAATTTAATTGTTAAATTGGTTAAAGAAATGGAATCAGGCATGTTTTAAAAGATCTTGTGTCTGTGTTGATTTGAGGAATTAAATTATGGGTAGTGGTGATGTTTTTATGTTGGACAGAGTTGAAACAAATGACTGTGTGTTTCTTGGATTTTGTTTCAAATATGAAAGGGAAGTGAGTGAAAAAGAAACAAAAGTTTTTAAACAAGATGGGTGAAGTCATGAGGTTTCTGAGTATGATTATTCTATAAGATTTTGAAGATTTAAATGTGAACAGTGAACAAGTGTTAACACACAGTATGTTTTTTAATTAATCACAGTAATTGTTTAGTTGGTGTTGGATCATTTGCATTAAATACATAATTTTTTTATCGATTACTTAATTGATTTTACGAACAATATTCGCTCTTTTCCCTACCATTATTTTATTTTTCTCACATTACAATCCCCTCGCTTTCCCATATTCATTATCCACTCCCTGTTCCTAAAATTTAATTACAGTTAAAGGAAACTATGTATTATGACAGTTTAAGATCGCAAGGATGGATTGCACTGATATATTCTTTTGGTTTATGTTACAGTTGATTGTCTGTTGCATGTGAGAAGTAATCATGATCGTTTACCCCTCATTTTAACATTTTTTGCTCAATACAACCCCTCACATATCCCATAACCCTTACTCACCCCCTACTCATTGGAGACTACTAACCAATTTGCATGGATTGGATTGCATGATTATGATATGTTGATGAGCCAAATTTTATTTCATATTTAAAAGAGTTGTCATGTATGGTTGTTAAAGAAACTATTTGCTAATCAATTATGCATACATGAATGATCTTTTTCAACAGAGGTAGCCATGGCAGGGGTAACCAAGGAAGAGGTAATTGGAACAGAGGCCCTAGAAGGCCAAGATTCTCTATACACTTTGACGCAGACTCGCAAGAGTTAGGCCAGCTATTTCAAGTTGTATTTTTTAACTGGATTGGGAAGGGAGTCATCCAACCTAGGCCTAAAAAGCCTCCCTTCCAAGCCCCATAGGTCCGTGGTATCCCAATGCCTCCTCATGTCTCACTGCAACCTGAAGTCCCCGAAAACGACGGATGGAAAGAGATTGTCCACCCAACAGTCTCCCAACATCATGGCTGGCCTAACTTGTCATTACCTGCTCCCCCACCTATCAATAAAATTGTACAAGATGCCCATATCCACTCACTAGTTAAGTCTTCCCATGCAAGTAAAAGGTTGAAAATCGAGGCCCACCATGCTCCTGACAAAGGAAAAGCCACTGCTACCCCTTCCTCACCCTCAAATGACTCTGATAAATATGTTTCCTCCTGCATGCATTTGAGAGATGATTGCTCTCATGTGATCAATGAGATAAGGCCTAAAGGATCCGCACAACCTAAGACAAATTTAGAGAGATCAAAAGGTGACAACAACAAGGGAAATATTGCCTCCCAGAGTGGAAAATATGGATTTCAAGTTTTTATTTATTTATTGTTGAGAACAAATGACTTTTGAAATTTTGGACAACACACTATTTTTTGGATATATGGGTAATATATTTTTGGAAATAATTTCAATTATCATCGATATAAATTGTCAAATATAAATGTGATTATGGGAGTCACAAGGAGGGATGTTTTGTTTGATTAACTAGTTGCGTTATGATTGTTAAAATATAAAGGGAGTCAAAAGGGGTCCCACCTACTAGTTATTATTTATTTAAAAACCCTTATTATGATTTATTACATTTCCCCCTTAACTAAAAAGTTGGTTGAGTTTTAGTTAACTTAACTAAGGAATTAGTTCAACTACTTCAACCTATTCTAATTTGCTTAAAGGAAAAAGGAAAAGGAGGGACAAGAGGAGAATAGAAGGAGAAGCATACTAACATTTTCTCTTTGAGTTTTGTTGAAATAATTTAGTTTTCATTCATTCGTTAATTCACTAGAAGCCTAATTCTTTATTATAATAGCAACGTCCTATTGTAGACAACAAGATTCAGGGTTGAATTACATCATTCAGACACTTGTTTCTCAGAGGTGTTGATCTATCTTTGATAGTCTGTGTAGACTTGTCTATTTGTGAATTAAATTTCATCACTGACAAAGGCTATTCTGCAGAGTCGAGTGGGAAACAATCTATGGCAAGCTAATCCAACTTCTAATTTTGACCTTGGTCCAAAACTTCCTCAGGAAATTTTGTAAAGAGAATGATTATTTTGATGAATTGGAGTCAAATACATGATTGTTTTATGTCTCATATGTCTTATTATTGACTTGGTGTCTTTACTTCTGTCTCTATATTTATTTCGGCATATGTTATGTTCAGAAAATTACATAAATAATGAATTTTCAGCAAGCTTTTTGTTTATAAAAAAAGCAGCCTGAGCACTTGTAATCAATACTTGTGAGTTAGGATACCAATTTTGATGGCTATAAACATAGGGTGATATTCTCGTCTATATTTCTTTAGCCAAGCATGATCTGAAAATGATTGAGTAAGATCATTTCATATATTTTCCTCAACATTTATTTGGCGACCATACTGGGGAGATCTTCAATATCTCTTTGGTTGATTTTTATGCTTGATTAGCATCAAATACATCTATTTTTTCTGATATTGATTCTTTGAATGTTTTATTTCTAAATGACTTTACTTGTTGCAAGACAACGCAATATTGAGCCTGGTCTTCAAGATCAAACCAACATTTCTTTTAATTTGGTTAACACCATTTTAGATACTGATAATACTCAGGCTGAGCTTAATCATTCATAGGCAGCAATTGAATGAGACATTAGTTCCCAAGCACATTGGGAAGCTAGACATAGACAACCTAGACACCCGCAATAACCTTCATGTTTCTTCATCTTTGGCCTTCCTTTCATGTCCTTACACTCTCGTGTTTCTAGGAGAAGAAGAGGCTTATCACCTGAAATTAATCCTATTATTGAAATAGGAAGAAGGAACGTTATGTTATCAACCCAACAAAGTTCTCTAAGGAGAACCTTGTCTGATTATTCCAGTTCATCTTTCTCTCCCTTACCTATCATCCACAAGATGGCATCTAGTGGTGGATCTGGTGGCACTAGAAGCAGGGATGATTTTAGGGGATAAATTTCGTTCATGGGTTATTTTTCCATGGTTTTTCCCAAAAAAAATTCTCTATTCTAAAAATGATTCGCCCAAATTCTATAGGATAAAATTATTTTACCTTAAAAATTGCTAAGATTTTATACAAACTATATAGAATCCTTAGAAATTTGAATATTTAAAAAAAAAAATCGCCAAACATTTTGTAGTTGGCATATGAAGGATTAGTAAGAGTCACCAAGGTTTCTACATTTTAAAATAAATTTCCATCCTTAAAATCATCCCTGACTGGAAGTGCTTCCTCCTCTCGGGATTCAGCTTCATCAGTGATTGGTAGCTTATATAGCCACCATATCCCTGTCCAATCTACCACAAACCCCACCAAAGTCATAAAAAAGTATGGGCTTTTTCAGTTTGAAGAAGACGCTACAACTACACCATGGCATGTTTCCTCTCCTCTTAACCTAGCACCTGCTACTCATCCACTTCCTAAATTCAAAGAACATCTTCCCAGGTTTTCGGGAAATAACATTGTCACTACAAATGGACACCTGGTGGAATTTTCCAATGCTTGTCACAACATAGGGTCTAATGACAACAATACTTGCATGCGCTTATTTGTCAATTCCTTGGAAGAAAAAGCTACGGCCTATTTCTTTCATGCATTACTACAATGCATTACCTTCCCCCTATCTTCATAGGCTTGAGTAAAAATCCATTGATAACCTCAGTTCCGCTCTGCATACTTGTTTAGAGTATGAGGAATAGCTTGAAAGAATAGGTCTTCCTTGGGGAGAATCGGTTAAATAGACAGACATGTCTGCCCTCTTACAACTAGTACAATATATGAATAATCGTATGATAGTGTATGAGCGGAAGGGAAATGTATCCCCTCTTGTCCCTGGAGCTTCATCCTCTTTTGCACCCCCCTTTAGAAATCCAATTGAAAATAATTTTCAGCCTAAAGCCATCTTTCCTCGAATTTGGTGTAACTTTTGTGAGGAAAACCACTAAGGAAGAGCGCCAGAGATAAGATCTTTGGTAAAATACCAAAAACTACCATCGTTGTCCTAGATTTTACAGAGCTAGAAGATGTCATGATCATCAATACTAGGAACAAATCCTACACTCCCAAAGGAAAATATGATCCTCCCCGCAATTCTTCTATCCCGATATCATCCTCACCAGCTGCTACTATTCAGGTTCCTAAGGTTCCTGACAGTCAAGGAATTACCTCCCCTCTCTCCTCTTCCAAATAAAATATCCTAAATTCGTTGGCCAACATCAAAGAAGATGCAAACCTCTTGGACATGGTTGTCGTCCTTGAACAACATAGGCATCTGAAACAATTCATGGAAGGAAAATATTTCGTTGTAGCCAACCTCTCTAAAGAGGTGAACGAAGAGGATTCATGTGTAAATAAAGTAGGTGTACATAACTTTAGATTCCCTATAAAAAATCCCCCTTTTTATATTTCTGTAAATATTATGTATAAGATCGCCCATTGTTTCCTCATTGATGGCGTTTCGGGCCCAAGTGCAATGTCGAAGATTATTATGGAAGATATAGGCTTGTCTTGTACAAATGAAAATGCCAGAAGCATGTTCTCTTATAATAGTCTACAACAAACAACCATAGGTAAGATTAAATACATGACTTTAGTTTTGTGTGCACACCTTGAAATAAGGACAACCCTTAGTATTCAGGTAATTGATATGCCAGTAAGCAATTACTCAATCATCTTGGGAATATATTTCCAAGCTTTGACAGGTGGATACCTCTCACTCGACGGGACACACTTATCCGTTCCTTGGAATGGTAAAAACATTTTAGTCCTTAGAGAGGGAAGTATTTCACCCTACATAGAGAGTGTCCCACAACCTAATGTGAACTATATCTAAGAGGACCTAGGAGTGTATTCCATCTTTGTTGAGGAGGATAGCATTCCATTGGAACAAATTGATTTAGATTATGGTATGTGGCACATGCACTTTGATGGTTCATGCTCTAGTGAAGGTAATGAAGATGATATTATCTTGATTTCTCCTGTAGGAAAAATCCATAACTTTTCTTATAGGTTGCTTGCATGAACAATGTAACTGAATTTGAAGCTTTATTATTAGGCATTGAAAACGCCTATAATCTTGATTTTGGTCACCTTTCAGTTTTTGGAGATTCTAAGCTTGTTTTGAACCTTTTACGTAAGATATACTCTCCTAGAAACAAGCTGATGAAACGATACACCCAAATTGTTTGGGCACTTATCTCGAACCTATTATCTTTCAATGTTACTCATGTTATGAGGGAGTTAAACTCAATGGTTGATCGGTTAGCTATTTTTGCAGCTTCTCCTAATCGGAAACTTCTTCCACACATACTTGATTGCACTTTTCAATCTATATATCGTCCACATATCCCTAACAATATAGAATCTTGGTAGGTCTTCCCTAGCGATGAGAGAATTTGTGCTTTCATTCAAAGCAAACCATATAAGCCCAAGGAAATTATATCCATAGAAGATAACAAGATTCCTAAAGGCTTGAATCCTCTAGAGAGTTCGTTTTCATCGAGTGATGCAGGCAATAAAGAGAAACGAAAAGAAGAAGAGTCAAAAAGGAACGTGGGTGAAACCATATCCTTGAACATTGGTACACCCAAGGCTCCAAAGAATGTTAAAATAGGTGCCAAATGTTCCAATGATGAGAAAACAAAGTTTGTCAAGCTACTTGGTAAATTTCAAGATGTTTTTTCTTGGCCTTATGAGGATATTCATGGTTTTGATCCTACTCTCATACAACATTCCATTCCCATCAAGGAAGGCATGAAACCAGTTAGGAAAAAACAAAGACCTATCAACCCTGCATTGGAAGCAACTATTCGAAAGGAGTTGGAAAAACTCTTGAAGGCTAGAATCATCTTTCCGGTCAAATATTTTGAATGGGTTTCCAATTTGTTTCCTATTCGGAAATCAACTGGTCAGATAAGATTATGCATCGATTTTCGTGCATTTAATTGGGCTCTTATGAAGGATCACTTTCCTCTCCCTAACATAGAAACGATTTTGCAGCAAGTTTCAAGGTCACAGATGATGCCCTTACTTGACAGTTTTTTCAGTTACAATCAAATCAAGGTAAAAGGGGCAGATAAATACAAAACTACCTTTATTACTCATTGTGGTACATTGACTTGCGAACGTATGCCTTCCAGATTATCCGATGCAAGTACCAATTTTAAAAGTCTATGCAAATAACTTTCAATGATTCGATCAGTAAGGTTATTCATATCTATCTTGATGATCTAATCGTGTGCTTTAAAAGGTTATCAATTGTCTCAAAATTTCAAAAATTATGGTTGGGTCCTTTCAAGATATCTTTTGTCCTAGGTACTAATTCTTACATTCTAAAAGACTTATAGGAGTGATTGTTCTCCTACAACACTAACGGTTCCCACTTGAATCACTACGTGGAACCATCTTGAAAAGTTCTAACACTGTTTGGATTTTATGTATATTAGTAGCCTAGTTCTGCTTTCATTTTTCCATTGTTTTCATTTCTGCTCTACAGTAGTTTGATTTTTTATTTCTATTTTAATAACTTCCTGTTGTTTTTGCAATTTCTGTTATTTGATTTCTGCTATTTTAAATTTTGTAATCTCATTTTTGTCATGATTTTTATTTCTTTTCATATTTTAGTTGATTTTGGTCATGAATAAGATGTTGGATCAGTTCTGCCATAGTGACACTCCTGCAAGATATTGTTAGTTAATAACAATCAATCTTACACATATGTTACGATGTTTCCCCCTGAAATCATAGTTGAATTTGTTATCTTCTTTTACTGTTGTGTTATAAAGAAATTGGTTACCTCTCGCTTCTGATTTCCATTTCTTCATCCATTTGAGAGTTAAAAGAGAAATTCCATAAATTTTTATCCTTGAAGTAAAGAGAAAGTTCTTGTTGAATGATTATGCGTATAGGAATAAACCCCCTCATACTTAACATTTTTCATGATTTATTCCCAAATTCCCGGTCATTGTTCCATAAAATTTGCTCACTTCCCCCTATTGCATAATCATTCTGGTTATATCTTCTTGATATACTATTATTGGTCTACGAAACCATGTGTTATGAGGTCTTAATATGTTGGAAACATATTTCCCTATGGAGCCTCCAATTTGTTGACGATTAAAATTGCAACGAGGTTTCCACCCGCAAAGTATTGCTAAGCCTACTATTTAAACTATGCCAATGATATATAATACTATTAGGTGGGACCCCCTTGTAGATTGGAGGATCAAATAAGGTTCTTATTACATATTTATGATGTTATTCGACATTGCTTGCAGGGTTCTACATGATTGATGATGAATATTGGTTTCATTTGCGACATAGTGGAAGATGGAGAATGGATTTTATGTGTTGGTTTTGTTGATCTAAGCTCTAAATTCCATGTTATAAATGGGTTATGTTCACTGGAATTACATTGCTATTGTAGCCATGATTCGTCACATGTCACACCTACATAAGAAACATGTTAGTTATAAAAAAATACAAAAGAAATATGGAATAAATCCAAAAGAAGAAACTAAACTAGGCTATTCTATGCTATACTATGTGCAATTGAAATTTAAAGGGTTGATGTTATTCCTAACTAGCAATGTTAGTGGACATACGATTTTATTGAGTTATATGAAGGCGCATGTGATATATGTTATAGTATGGTTTTAGGTTAATGGTTAGTATGGATTGGGTGGCGCATTTGACAAGAAATGTATGCAATTTTCGATGCATGGATTAATGGAATGGATTAATGGTTGGCTGGTTGTCATGTCCTATGTAATTGAATGAAGGGAGGATGAAAGAAATGTGCAGTAAATGCACACCACTCCATACTTCTCCCATTGGCTTTCACCCTATATTGGTCATTGTTCATTCTATTTTTGTTTTGGTTAAGCTCTGATATCCAGGCGAGGAAGAAACTACTCGACCAAGCTTGCATTTTTAAGGACATTTGGTTACAGGTATGTTTTTTTTGCCCATCCATGAACTCACTCTGTTTATGAAATAAACGTTGGCTCGGTGATGTATTGGTCTATGTTTTTCTTGAGGCTGGAAACTATGTAAACGTATGGTGTTTCTCTAGAATGGTTGTTTGTGTTATTCGTTGCAAATGAAAGACTTGATGGTTGAAGTCATGATTTCATTGACTGCTCTGTGTGGTGGAAGCTGTGATGGCTCTCTGTTGGCTCCATGGGTTTATGTTGGAGGGTTTCATTTTGTCTGGACTTGTTGGCCATCTCCTCATAGGCTTTGTAACCACACCCGGTCGTATTTGTGTTATGGGGTTTTTGTGTAATTTTCGAACCACCTTTGGGTCATTGCATATCATTCTCCACCTGGCCATGGGCTCATTTTATGTTATTAGTATCTGAACAGTTGGTTATGGTGGCTATTATTCCAAGAGGTTTTCTTTAGGGTTGGTTTCTATTACCTGAGCTCTGCATTTATATCAGCATTATTCAGGTTTTGGGGAAAACCACAAGGGTTGTGCCCATCTGTATTCTCGATGTTGTTTAGTGGCCAGTAAGAAACCTCTGCTCCTTTGTTCATAGTATCTCCTACCTAGGGTCGAACTATCACTCTATCATACAAGCTAAAGGTTATAATGTGTGTGGTTCCACCTTGTTGTCTCAAGGGTTTCTCACCTATTTTCGACAAGGTCGACCTCCAGTCTCCCTGTGTTGGTTCCACTGAGAGAACCCTTGATTATTCAAAGCCTGATTTTGATAAGTTGAACCAATCCTTGTATGTTATAAAGGACCAATCCTTTATTTGATTTATAAAGGACCAATCCTGATTTTGATTTATAACTTGTATGTTATAAAGGACCAATCCTTTATTAAAGACGCAATGCATAGTGTGCCTTACATCCACTTAGGTTTTGGAAATGCTATAAAGTTCCTAAAAATAAAACCATTAAATTCATTTTGGTGACTAAAATAATCACTAACCTTTTAGGATCATTGTTAATTAAGTTTTTTGCAACTAAATTAGTGACAATATTTCTAGGCTAGTCATCAATTCATATTTTTGTGACCAAACTAGGTGATCATCCCCTAATTCCTATCACCAAAAATACCTCAAAATAATGGTGACAAATAGTGATTTCCGCCAAATATGTTCACCTAATGGGAAAAATTATAGGTTGTCACTTTTGATCCTTCAATACACTTAATGTCTATCCTTTTTATTTGTATTTAAAATTTAGTACTAGTTTTTTAAAGTTGATGTTGATATTTACCTTAACTTATGTTTTATTTTGATTTACTCATACAACCAAGGTCTTATGCCTTATAATTTATCTTTAGAGATCCCAAGTTATGTTTAAAAGAATCTCAACCACCACATCATAGGTTTTACATAGGAAAATTTTGTCTTGTGAGTGAAAATTGGTGGTCTTGATCCAAGGTCAAACAAACAAGCCTTAAGACATAACATTATCTATCTTTGGAGTTCATGGTCCATGCCTAGGGCTTTAGGCCATCACACATGTCCTATGTGATATAAAAATGTCCATTTCAAATACATTTGTAACATGAGGTATGGTTCTCATGGTCTAACGAATGGTCTAGGGTCAAATGACATGGTACACGATCATAGAAATTACCTTAGGGACTCATGGGCCATGTGTGATGTCTTAAACCACCACACATTCCCTATATAGGAAATATTTATCCTATGAATGATATGTAGCCACCATTTTAAGGATTGATGCACCAAAGTTAGTTGACTAGATCCATTTCATGTTCTATGTCTGAAATATGGGTTATTAGGCCATAAAAATTTCCCTTTTAGCTCTTAGGATACGTGAAGAGCCCAAACCACCAGAACAATGGGATATGGTTATAATTTTAAGTTTTCCACTACAAAAGTTTACCAAGGCCAAAAGACATATTTGTATGTTATTAAATTTGCCTTTATGGCTTAGATTACAATAATTTACCCTTTTAGTGATGATTAGGCCAAGTACAGTCCTCGCAAAACCATTGTTAAAAGTGTTGTAGGGAAAGTTCTCCAAAAATCACCCCAAAAAGTGTCTTTAGCTGTGATTTTCAAAAATAACCTCAAAAATTTCAAGAATACATATTTTAGGGGTGGATTTTCAAAACCACCATCAAAATCATATTTTGATGGTGGTTGTTTCAAAATCACTCATGAATTTACCAAGGGTTGAATTTTAGGGCAAATTTTAGAAAAAAAACCTTGAAAAGACCTAAAAATATCCACTTTCAAAAACAAATCACATCAATCAAAGTTCAAATGACAAACATATAACCATTTTAAGTCTCTGAAATGTAGTAAAATTGCAATAGTGAGCATAAAAATAGTAAATGTTAGTTCAATATGCAAAAAAATCACTTGCTTACAATGAAAATTAAAATTTTAGGTTTTACATGTTCCCAATAAACTTTTGTTTTTGGTTCAAGTCAAAATATTCAAATTTGATCAGTTCCAAGCTCAAATTAATCCTTCGAACCTACCAACCTCCTAACACATCTTAAAATTGAGACTGTTAAGGGTTTAGGAACCTCTTAACATATCTTAATATGATAGTACCAAGAGGTCACCTTTTCAATTATTTGTGCAATAACAATGGTTCTAATGGTGATGCATATTGGTCTCCAATCCATGGTTTTGTGATATTATGATTTTGTTTTGAATGAAATCATAGGGCTATAGGTGATTATAATGGTAGATCAATTAAATTTTACCAGCAAATTGGAAAAGGAAATTGGAGAAACTCACTATGATTAATTAATCAACAATTCCTTTAGTGAGAAAGAAGTCATAATGATAGAAATGGAAATGGAAGAATGAAGGTAAATCACTTGGAACCCGTTGTTGTAGATGATGAAGCTCTTTGCAGTGAACTGTAGAGTTGTGATAGTCCTCTAAATAGTGATCCATGTCCAAAATGACTTGCAACAACCATGATGATGATGATGATGACGATGAATTCGACAATGACGATGATGACCATGGTGATGACAATGATGATGATGATTATGACTACGACAATGACGATGACGATGATGATGATGACCATGACCATGATTATGATGATGATGATGATGAAAACCATGACTATGACAATGATGATGATGATGAGGCATACTGCAACAATGACGATGGCGATGATCATGATGATCATGAAAATGTCGATGAAAATGATCATGATGATGACGACGATGATTATGATGACAATGATGATTAAAATTATGATGATGGTGATGATGATGATGATTACTGCGATAATGATGATGACGATTGTTAGTCTCTAACTCTGTTTTTTATTAAATGAGTGTCCCTAGTTCCTATCCCCTCCTTTTTATTCTTTTCTATCAAAACTTTGTTTTTACCTCTTGGCTTAAAAGGTCATTTTTAAATCTTTATTGCACTTTTTAAATGATTTTTTAAGTTTTTAAAGTTCAGGATTTGATATGATAAATCTTGTCACATCACTTGTGCATTCATTATTTGAATTTTCAAATTTTTGCCAAGTCACAAATGGCACTACAGGAATAGCGTTATTCCTACAGCGCTAGGAATAATCATATTTTTACATGTGCCAACCTACCCTAATCGTGTCATATTTCTCAAATCGTGATTATAGGATCTGCATGCCTCTCCACGATATTTTATCGGGTTGATATTGCAATAATAAAAACTACATATGAGGGATTGATTTGTACCCGCCACACCTGTATGAAATCAACATTTTTGAAAATTATAAATCATCACCTTCTATTTTAGTGCGTTGGCTATTTTGTGTGGGGATAAAATCAAAGAAAGAAGTGATTTTTAGTTCTTAAAAACCCACGAGAACTGAGTTTTCAAATCATCAATCATCTTAGATTTGTTTACAGGACCATATCAATAGCATGGCACCAAATAAGAGAGTCCAGATTATCAGACTAGAACCTGAGGGCATGAAATTACTCGAAGCATACCCTCAAATGGTGCAGAGATTCAAAAATGAGAGTTGGTTTGACTTTTTCACAACCTTCCAGGGGCACAATGACATATTTCAATGGTCTTCGCACATAATTTTGATGCCTTTGAAGCTATAGTTGGGAAACTATTGATGCTTGTGACTGAATATTCAATTGCTAAAGCCTGTAGATTTCCAATCGATGGAGAAAGGTGGTGGAAGAAGGATAATGTGGTTATGGAATTTGTGAATCAATTTTTAATCCCAGAGAAACAAAACCCTAAATGGAAAAAGGGAATACCACATAGCTGGGTAAAGAAGGAATGAAATACCACTTTGTTGATCATCCACAAGTATATTACGTGTGAGGGTAGGTTTTCATTAGTTATATTTACCATATCAGACTTCTAATTCACATTAATGGTGATTATCCTATTAATTTACCCTAATTTTTTCTTAAGAGTTTATCTAAAATGTCCAATAGGGTGAAATCCTATCGTGCTACAGCTAAAGGCAATCTCTTTCATCAAGGTTTAATTAGGACATCGGTAATCTTATTTTTAAATGAAATCCAGAGATCATGGGATTGGTTAATCCAGTCTTTAAAACGATTTACAATCAACTAAATCCAAAACTTTCAAAGGGAAGAAATCAGCCAAATAGAAACAGACTTGTCAATCCACTAGGTTCTTAATTAAAGAAGAATCACCTGGAACTAGGGTAACTCAGAAAACTATTGGAGATTTTCCTGTAGGTGAAGACCATGGGAAAGATACCACTAGTCGAGGAAAGAAATCTAGAAAAAATGAAAACACTGACATATCTCCTAATCCAGATATAAAGAGGGAAATTAATGAAGATGAGGATTATACTATGAGCCCATTTCAGACTCCAGTCAAGAAGAAACAAAAATCTACAAGTAAGAAAAATGCAAAAGGCAAAAAACAGATCAAAAAGCCAACACATGTGCCTAAGTGCCCAAGGATAAACTCCACCAGAGCTGCCAATAAATTTAGGTTAAATTCAAAGGCCATGTTTCATCCGTCCATTAAAAATGAGAATCTCATAATTATATAGGATAATTCAGAAGATTCCAATACATGCATCAAAAAACAAGCAAAGACACCTTCTTTGCACAGGACTGAGAAAGACTCTAAAAACTTGAGGAAGAGACAAGAAAAGGGAAAACAGGTTGCTCAATACTCCATGAGACCTGTGACAAGAGCAACCAAAAAATAAAATTCAATATCTGAATCTGTGTTTAAAGATACATATGTAGTTTATGATGGCAAAGATGATCTTTTTGTAGAACCAGAAAAGCTACAAGAAATACTCTGTTTTTCCTGTTTTAGTATTTATCCTCAAGAAAGGTTGGAAAATAGATGGAGATGAATTTTTGGAAACAAAAAGAGGTTCTTGTTGGTAAAAATCCCCTTCACAAAAACCTCTCTCATGTTTTACACATCTATCACATTTTAAGAGATTCGAATATATCTTTGAGGCCTATTTTCCAGAGATTTCAAAATAAATAATTTCTTTTTTTAGTCACTAAGTTTGGGCGAGGTTGCACAATAGCTGGTGATAATTTTTTGGAAAACAAAAGAGGTTTTTGTTGGGAACATGCCCCTTCAAAAAAAAATATCTCAGTTTTTACGTAGCTATCACATTTTAAGAGATTGAAATATATCTTTGAGGCCTATTTTTCAGAGATTTCAAAATAAATAATTTCCTGTTTTAGTCACTAATTTTGGGCAAGGTTGCAGAATAGCTAGAGATGAATTTTTGGAAACAAAAAGAGGTTTTTGTTGGGAATAGGCCCCTTCACAAAAAAATCTCTCGGGTTTTACACATCTATCATCGTTTGGGATATAAAAACAGATTGTTGGACCCTATTTTTTAGGAATTTTCCAGATTTATTTTCCTAAAAAATCTCACGGACAACAGTGGACAAGCCACCTCATCAATTCGACTTGGAGATCATATTTGATATTCTCCTTGATTATTTGAAACAATAAACTAAATATATATGAGGAGTTTTTCAGATCCATTTCTTTTGTATCTTGATAATTATGTATTGTTTCTATATAAACTATGTAGAAGGAGAAGTAAAGGTCGAAAGGTTGGGCTTTCAGGGACCTATGTTGATTATCTTTTTAAGACAGTTTTATTCCACATTGATATTAAATGAAAAAGACATGTTGATGGTCATATTTTGTCTCATTTCATGTTCTATTTCTTTTCTTTCTTGAAATCATTTTTCAGTTGCAATACATTGATTTCTTGATCTTAATTAATACAATGAAGATTTTGTTGTTATTGTTTATTATCAAGATCTTTTTCAAGTACATGTTTCTGTTTCTAAATTACATATTGAAATAAGAAATATATATGGGATTGAAAAATTGAATGCTTCCATATTTCCTCTCTTTATTTTCCTTATTTGTCTGATCTATTTATGTGGCTACCTTTTGCTGAATTAATGAGATATCTTCTGGCTTTATTTTGAATTTTGTGTTTACCTTGAAGCCTTGAACCAACTTTCAACCATCCTAAAAAACCAATTCATAAAACCCTTAAAATACTATTGCAATTACCTGATGATGCCCTCTCATGGTGAAGTGCAACTTTAGGGACTAACATTGTTTAGCATCATTTCCGAGGACGGAGACATGAAGTATTTATCCCTGGGAGAACGACAACGATCAATTCTATATCTTGATGGTAAATAAGAGTTGGATACTTTTATAACTGTATCATTCACCTGGAGACTCCATGAAGGAAGAATCCATTGACAACTCCACTGATCTAAGATGTCAAAGGCTATGGAAACCATTTTGTCTCATAGGTTTTCTCCATTTGATTTCTCTGATATTCCTAATTTTCCAAATGGTGTGCCTACTATGCATGAATGGGGAGACTACCTTCTGAGGTTTAGAGGAGATGATCATCCTGCACAACACTTGATTTATTTTCATAAATACATGGATGAGCTTGATATTCATAATGAAGATGTATTGTTGAAGATGTTTATGTACTCCTTGGAAGGAGAGGCGAGACAATGTTACAAATCTCTTCCTTCTTCTAGCATTTCTTCATTAAGAGAATTTCATGTTGCATTCAATGAACAATGTAAAAGGTATTTTCCAGCTGAGCTTCTTCTGGTAGATTCTTGTGAGCAATGTAAATCAGGATATTATTCTCAAGAAATTGATTCCTCTAGCAGTACAGATGAAAAGGATGATTACATCGAGGAAGAGGAAGAAGATTCATTATCATTCATATCTTCTTCTAAATCTGTCCTACAACAGGAAGATTTTCAGCTTTTTGATCTTGAAATTCATAACAATGATACTTTAGATGCATTTGGTATCAATCTGAATGTTTCTAATAGTAGTGACTATGATACAAATGTTGTTCCTAATCTGTTTGAAGATCAATTGTTGACTGAAGAAATTCTTGTTGAAGACCATATTGTAGATGAGAAATAAAAACCACCAGTTGCGAATATATTTGATGTTGTTTCATATGCGTCTTATGGTCAAATTCTAATGATGATAAAGCAACATATATGCTCTCATTTTTTCAATATGATCGTGAAGTAGAGATCCTTGGTTTTCAGAGTTCAGAAAAATTTTCAAATCAACCTTTATTTGATGAGTATGATGATGATCTTGAAGTCCTTGATCCATATGTTGATGATATGAAAAATTCTAACCAACAAATTCATGAAGGCATTCAGTCCATCATCCATGAAGAGTTGGAGCTGGTGTATGATAATTATGCATCTGAAGGCAGCGTGGAAGATGAGGATCAACCTCTTGATTCTCATGATGATAATGTTGTTTTAAACAATGTTATCCAAGAAGCATTTGAGTAGGTTCCAGATGATTTTGATAAAACTAGTGATCTTCAAATGGATCATGCTCTCATAAACGGAGCAAAAATCATATAGCAACAATATGGCTTCTTGTATCAACTAGAGATACAATACCATTGGCAAGATCCTGTGGCTCTCTACATGGAGTTCGTGTTTCCAGAGGTTCAAAATTTTGCAACGTTTGGAATTAAAGAAAATTGCAGCTGTAAGTATGGGTTGCCCATTCATTTTTTGCTGCAAAAATATCAGTTTTTATACATTTTCTTATTTCCCTCCAAGGAAGAAGACCCTCTTGGAAGTGAAATCATTTCATGGTTGCATTGGAAATTCACCTACACATGATCAACATGATTTCAGTAGGAAAGTAGAGTAGAATGGTTGAATAAGCTTGCATCCGAGCAATTTGTTTTTTATTAAATGAGTGTCCCTAGTTCCTATCCCCTCCTTTTTATGCTTTTCTATCAAAACTTTGTTTTTACCTCTTGGCTTAAAAGGTAATTTTTCAATATTTATTGCACTTTTTAAATGACTTTTTAAGTTTTTTAAGTTTAGGATTTGATATGATAAATCTTGTCACATCACTTGTCCATTCATTATTTAAATTTTCAATTTTTTCCAAGTCACAAATGGCACTACAGGAATAGCGTTATTCCTACAATGCTAGGAATAATCATATTTTTACATGCACCAGCCTACCCTGATTGCGTCATATTTCTCAAATCGTGATTAGAGGATCTGCATGCCTCTCCACGATCTTTTCTCTGGTTGATATTGCAATAATAAAAACTACATATTAGGGATTGAGTTATACCCGCCACACTTGTATCAAATCAACATGTTTGAAAATTATAAATCATCACCTTCTATTTTAGTGCGTTGGCTATTTTGTACAGGGATCAAATCGAAGAAAGAAGTGATTTTTAGTTCTTAACAGCCCACAGAAACTGAGATTTCAAATCATCAATCATCTCATATTTGTTTACAAGAGAATATCAACAACATGACACCAAAGAAGAGCGGCCAGATTATCAGACTAGAACCTGAGGGCACGAAATTACTCGAAGCATACCCTCAAATGGTGAAGAGATTCAAAAATGCGAGTTAGTTTGAATTTTTCACAACCTTCCAGGGGCATGATGAATGTATTTCAATGGTCTTCGCACAAAATTTTGATGCCTTTGAAGCTAGAGTTGGGAAATTACTGATGCTTGTGACTGATCATTCAATTGCTAAAGCTTGTAGATTGCCATTTGGTGGAGAAAGGTGGTGGAAGAAGGAGAATGTGGTTATGGAATTTGTGAATCAATTTTTAATCCTAGAGAAACAAAACCCTAACTGGAAAAAGGGAATACCACATAGCTAGGTAAAAAAGGAATGAAATACCTCTTTGTTTATCAGCCACAAGTATATTACGTGTGAGGGTAGGTTTTCATTGGTTTATATTTCCCATATCAGACTGCTAATTCACATTAATGGTGATTATCCTCCTAATTTACCCTACTTTTTGCTTAAGAGTTTATCTAAAATGTCCAAGAGGGTGAAATCCTATCCTGCTACAGCCAAAAGGCAGTCTCTTTCATCAGGGTTTAATTAGGACATCAGTAATCTTGTTTTTAAACGAAGTCTAGAGATCATGGGATTGGTTAATCCAATCTTTAAAATGACTTACAATCAACTAAATCCAAAACCGTCAAAGGGAAGAAATCATCCAAATAGAAACAGACTTGTCAAGCCACTGAGTTCTTAATTAAATAAGAATCACCTACAGCTAGGGTAACTCATTTTAGCAAGAGGAAATTGCAAACTCAACAAACTATTGGAGATTTTCCTGTAGGTGAAGACCATGGGAAAGCTACCACTAGTCGAGGAAAGAAGTCTAGAACAAATGAAGACATTGACATATTTCATAATCCATATATAAAGAGGGAAATTAATGAAGATGAGGATTATACTGTGAGCCCAGTTTAGACTCCAATCAAGCAGAAACAAAAATCTACAAGTAAGAAAAATGCAAAAGGAAAAAAACAAATCAAAAAGCCAACACATGTGCCTAAGTGCCCAAGGAGAAACTCCACTAGAGATGCCAATAAATTTATGTTAAATTCAAATGCCATGTTTCATCCGTCCATTAAAAAGGAGAATATCATAATTATAGAGGATAATTCAGAATATTCCAAGACATGCATCAAAAAATAGGCAGAGACACCTTCTTTGCACAGGACTGAGAAAGAATTTGAAAACTTGAGGAAGAGAAAAGAAAAGGGATAACAGGTTGCTCAATACTCCAGGAGACCTGTGACAAGAGGAATCAAAAAATAAAATTCAACATCTGAATCTGTGTTTAAAGATACAGATGTAGTTTATGATGATAGAGATGATCTTTTTGCAGAACCAAAAAAGCTATAGGAAATACTATGTTTTTCCTTTTTTAGTATTTATCCTCAAGAGAGGTTGCATAATAGTTGGAGATGAATTTTTGGAAACCGAAAGAGGTTTTTGTTGGGAAAATTCCCATTCACAAAAAAATCTCTCGATTTTTACATATCTATCACATTTTAATAGATTTGTATATATCTTTGAAGCCTATTTTTCAGAGATTTCAAAATAAATAATTTCCTGTTTTAGTCACTAAGTTTGGGCGAGGTTGAAAAATAGATGGAGATAAATTTTTGGGAAAAAAAAGAGGTTTTTGTTGAGAACATTCCCCTTCACAAAAACCTCTCTCATTTTTTACACAGCAATCACATTTTAATAGATTCATATATATCTTTGAGGCCTATTTTTCAGATATTTTACAATAAATAATTTTGTGTTTTTGTCACTAATTTTGGGTGAGGTTGCAGAACAGTTGGAGATGAATTTTTGGGAAAAAAAAAGAGTTTGTTGTTGGGAACATGTCCCTTCACAAAAACCTCTCTCGGGTTTTACACAACTATCACCATTTGGGAGATATAAAAATATTGTTGGACCCTATTTTTCAGGAATTTGTGAGATTTATTCTCCTAAAACTTCTCATGGACAACAGTTGACAAGACACCTCATAATTTCGAATTAGAGATCATATTTGATCTTCTCCTTGATTATTTTAAACAAGAAACTAAATATAGATGAGGAGGTTTTCAGATCCATTTCTTTTGGATCTTGATAATTATGTATTGTTTCTATATAAACTCTGTAGAAGGAGAAGTAAAGGTCGAAAGGTTGGCGTTTCAGGGACCTATGTTGATTATCTTTGTAAGACAGTTTTATTCCACATTGATACTAAATGGAAAAGACATGTTGATGGTCAGATTTTCTTTCATTTCATGTTCTATTTCTTTTCTTGCTTGAAATCATTTTTCAATTGCAATTCATTGATTTCTTGATCTTAATTAATACAGTGAAGATTTTGTTGTTATTGTTTATTATCAAGATTTGTTTTCAAGTACATGTTCTTGTTTATAAATTACATTTTGAAATAATAAATATATATGGGGTTGAAAAATTGAATGCTTCCATATTTCCTCTCTTTATTTTCCTTATTTGTCTAATCTATTTATGTGGCTACCTTTTTACTTAATCAGTGGGATATCTTCTAGCTTTATTTTGAATTTTGTGTTTACCTTGAACCCTTGAACCAGCTTTCAACCATCCTAAAAATCCAATTCATAAAACCCTTAAAATACTATTGCAATAACCTGATGATTCCCTAGCTTGGCCTCTCACAGTCAAGTGCAACTTTAGGGACTAACAATGACCATGACGATTATGATGACCATGACAATATTGATGATAACAATGACAATGATGATGACAATGACGATGACTATGGTGATGACAATGATGATGATGATGATGATGATGATGATGAAGATGAAAGTGATGATGACTACGACAATGATGATGATGATGACGATGATGACCATGACAATGATGACGACGATGATGATGATGATGATGACAATGATGATGACGTTGATGATGATGATGACAATGATGATGATGATGATGATGACTGCAAAAATGATGTTAACGACGATGATGATGACCATGTCCATGATGATTACCATGACCATGACCATGATGATATTTACGATGATGATGACGATGATGATGGGGATGACGATGACGACGACGACGACGACGATGATGATGATGATGAATATGATGACGACTGTGACAATGATAATGATGACGATGATGATGATGATGACAATGACAATGACGACGACGACGACGATGACGATGATGATTATAATGATGATGATGGAAATGACGATGATGACGACTATGACAATGAATATGACAACGATGATGATGACCATGATGATGACGATGATGATCATGAAAATTATGATGATGATGATCATGAGGAGGAGGAGGAGAAGGATGATGACAATTTTGATTATGATGATGAAAATCATGGCAACGACGATGATGATTAACCCATATAAATAAATACTTTAAAGAGAATAAATAATATAAAAGATATAACGAACACATAACTCCTACATTTCATTATTTTTGAAATATCATTGATCATATAAGTCTTCATCCAATTCTACATCTGAATCATTTGGTTCAGAATCGATGTTGACAAGATTGAACATATTAACATCATCATCATCAAAGTCATTTTCGATAATATCATCGTCAATAAAATTGTCATCTACATCTAGCTCAACTTCTTCGAATTCTTCATCTGACGGTACATCTACCTCATGATCCTTTGAATCTTCTTCTTCTTCAATATCATCTTCTTCTGGTACATCATAATTTACAGGCCTTCCTCTCGGATCATATCTAACAATGTATAACCAACCTAGTTTACATAGAACCTTTGAATAAAATACCCACTCACATTGGCTTGGAAGAGGATAATTTTTTGTACTTTTCTCAAGCGTCCTTGTATCAACCATGGTAAATCCATTAGAATTATCAATAATAGTTATGTCAGGATCACGTTCATTCATATGTAACATGTACCATTTGACCTCGAATAGAACTAACTTGAAGGAATTAAAGTCACACTTGATTATATCATTCAAATACCCATAATATATATTTTTGGATATTGTTGGATGTATGTCACTTCTAGAGGAAACATTAGTGACCCGAAAGACTACAATTATCCTAGAATCATAGGCTTTATTATTATCACCCAACTTTTTGATGCAAAATTTATGGCCATTGCACCACATAGCCTTGTGGTGTTTCAATTGCAATATGTCCCACACGTAAAAAATGCATATTTGTCAATGAATAAACATGATATTTAGAATTATTAAAACTTTATAAAAGAAACATGCCATTAACTAGATTAATAGAATGGAAAATAACTTAAACATGATGTGGTTGAATAATATGTTTTCTTGTTTATCTTTTAAACCATATATGCTAAATCAATTTCCCTCTAAGATTGGTATCTTGATTATGATGATCTTCTTTAACCAAAGAGGCCACCCCTTCCCATGATAACCTACCATTACATTGTATATTACATCAATATATCCATACTTTTATCTAATCAAGATTGTTTTTGATGTATAAATGTAGTGCATCCCACTCTCGACCAACTATATGAAAAAGGTATAAAATTTAGTAATTAGAGTAAAGATTAAATAATAATTGATCATGGAAGCTAAATAAAATGTAAATAAGTACAATATATAAATAAAACAATATTAATGCAAGTATTATAGATCTCTACCATCTAATTACCTTTTACTTTCCTCATTCTACCTTTCCCCACCAAGACCTCCCCTTCAAATTTGTTAATGGAATTGAGATCCCAAATCCGAGGCTCCTTCATGATTTTTGTTACTAATTTAGGAATATAGTAACTAATATACACCAAGGATTGAAATACCGTATATCCCTCAATTGGAATACTAAGAGGAGGGGGGGTTAATTAGTATGAACACTTTTTACCACTTTCATTCACAATATATAAACTTCAACTTTATCGGAAATATTCAATAGTTTATCACTTATGCATTTAGTATATCATTGCATCATAAACAATATCATTCATCAATGCATGATAAAAAACCACATATACACAGTACACCATAATTTACGTGGAAACCCAAATGGGATAAAACCACGAAATCCTTTCTTATATATATCAAGAATACATTCATAGGAAGCACCAACTTCCCAATTCTCCAGCATCAACTGGAAGGATGAACCAACCCCCTGATTTATAGGATACAACCTAAGGGAAGCTACAACTCTCTGAATTCTCCAGCTACAACTGGAAGCAGGCTATGACCCCTGATTTACAAGCTCCAACATGAAGGAATCTCCAACTCCCTAAGTTCTCTGGCACCAACTAGAAGGAGTCTATGACCCCCTAATTTACAAGCTCCAATCTGAAGGAAGATTCAACTCCCCATGTTCTCCAACACCAACCAGAAGGAGGATACAACCCCCTTTCCTTACCCCATCCTGTCGTCCTGAAATATAAGTGTAGACTCAACCTGTCACTACCACTTCTACTTTCACTGCCACTGTCTCATCAACCTGTAATCAACTTGTCATCCAATATGTCATTGTCACCAAGACATCAACCTGTAACTTCCACTATCACGTCAACCTAAATCTGATGATCAACCAATCATCCAACCTGTCACTGTCACTGATATACCATCATCAACCAATTATAACGAGATCCACTCAGATGGATACCAAAACCATTACCATACCATGTACATCAATTGTGTACCATAAATTGTACCATACCATGTACATCAATCGTGTACCATAACCTATACCATACCATGTACACCAACCATGTACCAAAACCTGTACCATACCATAAACCAAGATCACCAAGAAGTGACTCTAGCAATGTACCATATCATCATCAACTCATGATCTAACACCTATACCATAACTTGTCCCTCAACCATATACCATATCACTCATGATATGTCTCAATCATGCCATACACCATGTACCATAAGATATCATCAATGAATTGCCTCAAGCATGTTATAACATCACCGTGACATATACCAAATCATATAACAAAATAGCCAAGATATGTCTCTAAATATGTACCATGCTATCAGCAAGATGTGTCTCAATATGTTCCAACATCACCAAGACATGTCTCAAGCATGTACCACAACATCCAATTCATGTACCTCAAACATATGACATAGCCTCATCAAGAAGTGCCTCAAACATGCATCAATATCACCAAGAAATGTACATCATACATGTACGAAAATATTCCTCAAACCATGAATACAAGATGTGCCTCAAGCATGTACCAATGTCTCAACAAGATACCAAATACTTTCCTCAAGCATGCACCATAACATCACCAACATGAAACCTTCAAAACATGCATATAGACATACCTTTACACCTGTAGCTAACCTGATACATAATATTTCATACCAGTAGCTCTTCTTCAACCTAGAAAAATCGGTACAAGCATCCTCCTACATATTTGTCTCAGCCTCACGGGACTAACCCATGCATCACGTAGGGCATCGTGGGACAAGAGTCGTACAACCCACGAGGGTGCCTCGTGGGACACCAGTATACTAACCCACGGGGGTCATCCAAATTAGGGTTTATCAGAAAACCCTCACTCTCCTCTACAATCCAAAAAAAAATTCACTCCTTACTCTTTCATTGCCTCAGACTTGCTACCTTAGATTTACCAAATAGATCAAGTGTGCTCACATAGAATATATTCAATAAAGTTGTATGTATAAGAATGAGAGGCTTATTGAAGTGTATTTATACTTGTCCATGTGACTTATTTCCCTAACTCTAGGGATGACCTATACTTTCTTGTTATAATGACTTTACCCTTTAATTAATGAATTTTAGCATCTTGCTATAATCATTTAGGGGCTTCTTAACCATTCATTGGGGCTTCCAAATTCATGACCTCATAACTCCTCAACCGTGAGGAACTACGTGAAGTTCCACCTACCGTTGGAAATGACATGATGAGGACTATCCATCTATGAGTGTGTTACCTACATTTATATTGTCCTTCATGTCCTTATTCCTCAAACAAATTCAGGATTCATGACCATACCTCTGGGGCTTCTTGTAGACTTCTTCAAATGAACCCATCACATCTTTTGACATCAATGACAATCACTTCTATTAACATGAATGAAAACAAAGTATCCAAAAACATCAATGATAACCAACTATCCAACAATCTCCCCCTTTGGCATCGATGGCAACACTCATACTCCACATGTGACCAATTCTCCTAATCTTTCTCTCCTCATGTTTCTATCCCCATTTGACATCAATGGAAAAGGGTATATCCCCATGGGTTTGTTCCCCTTGTCTTCATGATTCTAATATTTATCTCGTAATGTTTCTCTTTATCCCCCTTTGACATCATGGGTAAAAGGGTAACTTCCCCTATCAATATGTCTCCCCTTGTCTTCATGCTTCTAATATTTCTTTCCTAATCTCTTTCTCTGGTGATTTCTCTCCCCTTAAATTCTCTGCAAGATGTCATGTAGATCAATATGGGACTTATTGTACATGCTTCATTTCCTCTCTTTCAGTGCTTCTTGTCCATTGGTGCTTCCTCTTGTAATTCACTGACATATATAAAAAACATTCAAAGTTACTTGACTACAAATCTTCATGTCTTGTCAATTTCACATCAATGACCACATCATTCAACAATTTCCCTCTGATGATATCTTTTATGTTGATGGATTCTCCTCCACTATCCTATTGTTCCTTTCATTGTTTTCCTTCATGTGACTAACTGATTTCACCTATCAATATGCCTTCATCTAATGTTATGCATATTCTTTGAATCATGTCTTCCATACTCTCTACTAGACCTACCAAAATGACTCATAAAATCATCTATTTCCTTATGTCATAAAAGTTTCCATGATTATGCTACTCAATTGCATACAATGTTGATCCATCTGTTGCAACTGATCACAACATATTCATTGTTTCTCAATCTATCTGATTAGAATGGAACAATCTGTACTGAATATATCCTTTCTTGAATACATGCATGGAATCTTCTTATACAATCATGAATCTCTTCCTATGTAATTTCTAGTTGATATTCTTCATAACTGATGGGAATGTGTTATGAAAACTGCTCCTCAAACAATCAAACTATCACAAGATGTTCTGCACTTTTGTCATCAAACCACTCTGAAATTGCCTTCCCAAAATCTGCCAACACTTCAGAATTCTCAAAAGATATTTCTCGGATCTATAGAGTTGTTTCTTAGAGTCCCCCTCTTCAATATACATATTTACTTGGAGATTCCAAGTCGGATGGCTTGGAAAGGTAGAGGAATATTCCCTGAAGAGGAGTAATATTCCTCTTCATCTGTGGAGACACATTCCTTTTCATCCTCTTCCTAAATTCTGACTTTATTTTCATATTCTTTCTGAGTTCTTCAAGCTTCCTCTTCATCCTCTTCCTAGATTCTGACATCTTCCTATTTACCTGTATTTTTTTCGTAATATCGTACTACCACAAATCCTGAGAGTATGACTTCTAGGTGTTCTTCATTCATATGTTCTTCCTTTATCCATTGTTGTTTTCTTTTCCAAACCTTCTTACATTTGATATCGGTGTTCTCTTTCATGGAAGTATCCTTCATGTTTATACAATCATGAGTTATATGTCCATAGTTGTGGCACTTGTAACATTCAATATTGTGTGGGGCCACATAAAAAATTTTGGATTGAATATTTCTTCCATAAACTCTGCAATGTACAACTTTATGTCCAAAGTTATTACAAGTAAAAAAATGACCATAAAAGAAACTTTAATACCTGAGAGCGAATTATATTCTTTTTGTTGTGTTCCTTCTGAGCTCATTCCTTGGTTGATCACAATCTTATCTTCTATTGTTTCCTTCACAATGGTTGAAGCTTCTTTGATGACTTAAAGTGGAGGGTCTTCTTTGATATTCATATCTTTTGTAATCTTCCTTTTGAGTCTTCTATGTTTTTGGAATGTTCTCATTTGAGGGTTTGCATTCTTCCTTCTTGATAGAGTCTTTGATGAAGTCTACATAAATATTATCCTTGTCTTCATTCTTCCTTTCTAGCAACTTGTAACACTTCCCTTCAACTTTCCTTACTGATGATGTGGAGATTTCTATCTCTTCAGTGTTCTTTTTGAGCTTGAAAATTTTAACTCTTAATGTGACAATTTCTTCTTCAAGATTCTCACAGTATTCTTGTTTCTTCATCATATGGATCTTCCTGACTTCTTCCTTTCTCTTTTCTTCTTCAAGTCTTCTTTCTTGTTGACTGAATTTTGCTTCAAGCTTATTTAAGTCCTCAGATATTTCCTTGAGATGGCTAGTCAAAATATTTTTTCTATTCTCTTCTTCCTTTCTTTTTCCTACTATTTCGGCTTCCAAAATCTTCTTTTCTTCCAACCGAATTTTGCATGCTTCTTCAATCCTTATAGCTTATTCTAATTGGAATTTTAGGTTTATAATCATTTGTTGGACTTATTTAGAATTGGGATTTTGAGACCCCTTGTTTAGTTCGATCAATTATTCATTGAGTGAATTTTTCTTTCTTCTTTATTTTGTCATATCATCTAAAGTGTTAATTAATTCTACTTCAATATTTACTATGCCTTCTTCACAATATTTGTCTTATGAATGTGTCTGACATGAAGATCATATTTCTTCTCGTTCTGCTTCAACATATTCTTTATTCTGATTATCATGCTCTGGCTCTACGATAGAATGGGATTCCTTAAAGTATAGATTATGTAGCTTATCCCAAAGTTCTTTAGATGATGAGAATTGTCCCAGTTTGAGTTTAACTAAATCACATAATCCTTCTAGGATGAGATCCATTTCCATTTTTTCGTTTCTCTTTAATTCTTTCTTGGTTTCAATATTTGGTTTCTTTGAAACGGTGTATCCTGTAACAATTGAGTACCAAACATCATACCCTCATGCTCCTATAAATTCTTTCATCTTGTTTCTCCACATCTCATAGCTCTAACCATTTTGACCATCAAACTATGGTACTCAAATCTTAGCGTACTCCATGATCTTCCTTCCAGTGGTTAAAATGTTTTCTTGAAGGACCCACTCTGATACCAATTTTTGGAATACTAAGTGGGGGGTGAATCAATATGAGCACTTTTTAACACTTTCATTCACAATATATAAACTTCAACTTTATCAGCAGTATTCAATAGTTTATCACTTGTGCATTAAATATAGTATTGCATCATAAATAGTATCATTCATCAGTGCATAATAAACAACCACAAATACACAATACACCATAATTTACGTGGAAACCCAAATGGGAGAAAACCATGGAATGAAATCTTATATATATCAAGAATAAATTCATATGGAGTGCCTCGGGAGACACCAATAGCTTGACCCGTGAGGGTTAGCCAAATTAGGGTTTATAAAAAAACCCTCACTCTCCTATGAAATCCTAAAACTTTCACACTCCTTACTCTTTCGTTGCCTCAGACTTGCTACCTCAGATTTCCCAAATAGATCAAGTGTTCTCACATATAATATATTCAATAAATTTATGTGTGTTAGAATGAGAGGCTTCTTGAATTGTATTTATACTTGTCCATGTGACTTCTTTCCTAAAATTTAGGGTCGACCTATACTTTCTTGTTATAACCACTTTACCATTTAATTAATGACTTGTATCATCTTTTTATAACCATTTAGGGGCTTCTTAACCATTCTTCGGGGATTCCAACTTCATGATATCATAACTACTCAACCGTGAGAAAATACATGACGTTCCACCTACCTTTGGAAACAACATGACGAGGACTATCCATCTGTGAGTGTGTTACCTACATTTACATTTTCATTCATGTCCGTATTCCTCAAACAACTTTGGGACTCATGACCATACCTTTGGGGCTTCTTGTATAATTCTTCAAATGCACCCATCACATCTGTTGACATCAATGACAACCAACTATCCAACAACATCAATGAAAACCATCTATCTAACACCCTCCACCATATATCCCTCAGGATGTGCTCTTTGTCTAACGAAATCCTTCAATGACTTCAAGTACCTCTTTACCATCCACATTGACCTTGTGTGTACATGCCCACACATTTCAATATCCTCAACTTGGTGTATGAGTTAGTTTTCTTGTGCATTGAAGAATGTTGGAGGTAGATAATTTTTCATTTCACACATTAGCAGAGGAATTTCTCTCCTCCAATCTTTTACATCTTCTTTATGGATTTCTTTAGATGAAAACCACTTACACATGATATAAAAAATCAGATCATAGGTTTCAACAACAATGTCATATATACATTGAAAGTAAAATTGATGTCGACAAAATGAGAAACAATGATTTTGCATATAAAGCATTTATATTTATCTCATGTATTTTCCAAGATCATATATAACTTGTTTTACAATGTTGTCAAAGTTGTTAGGTAGAGATAGAGGTAGAACATAATGTAACAACAAAAGGATCATTAATTTTTAGGAAAAAAAAACATATTATAATACTAAAAAGTCATATATTTACCAATATAGAAATATACATCCAAAATAATTACATTAATGAAGATATGCCAGTCATGAGTTTTCACCCCACCAAAGTCACCTTTCTTCATTAAGATATTCTTTATGTTTGAAGAAAATCTCGTGGGAAATTTGATTTTCTGAATGACCTCTTTTACAACATTGTTTTCCTCCTCTGTAAATAACCATGGAAGACTATTTCTATGTACTCCATTGCTATTTGAATAAATCACATTTTTCAGTGCATGATTGGCTTCGTGAATGTCAGTAAAAATTTTGATAATTTTTTCTTTGTCACTCCTTCCATCTACAATTCTCCACAATGTTTTTGTTACATTCTTCATGATATGCATTGTATCAAACAAATGAGTTGTTTGTAGGTACTCATAGTAGGGAAACATATTGAGTTGTACAAGGTAACTTTTCATTCCTCGTGGAATCCCATTAATTCCTTGACGACATTTATGAAAAATAATTAATGATATTACAACAATAATTGTTAGATACAATAAATAGAATTCAATAGAAATTAAAATAGTAAAACATTAATATATATGCAAACACATAGACTAAATGCTTACCTTGACGGTTTAATTTATTATATTCCAACTTCCATAGGTGAGGTATCATTCTTCGTGGTTTTATTCCATTATCTTGTTTTTTATTAAGGTTGGTTTTCATTGATGTCAACCCTTGAAGAAAATCAGGTAGAAATTTCCGGTAGAACAAAGGTTTGGGTAATGGACCCAAGTTTGTTTGATGTAAAGATGACTCATTATTGTCTTGTCATGGTTGATAAGAAGTAAAAATGGATGAACTCAAAAGTGGCCCCCTTATGGTGAAATCCCTCACGAGAAGATGCTTTGAGGATTGAGTTATCCTAGAAGTATGGTTATAGAACCCATGATTAATTGTGGAATAATGATATCAAGGTTAGTCAAGTTTAGTCAGTGAAACTATCCTAGATGGATAGTTATTGTCATTCCATTTCCGGTGGTATGTGGAACGTCACATAACTCCTCACGGTTAGAGAGTTATGGCCATGTGAAGTTGGAGAACCCTCATGAGTCATCTAGAAGCCCCAAAAAGTCAAAGTGTTTGCAAAAGAAATTATTTAAATAATAAAGTTAATGGAGAACTCCCTAAAATAAGTAAAGTGGGATGCTACATGAAAGTATAAATAAGAGGCAAGGATCTCTCATTTAAACACACTTGAATATCAWTGAATATCCATTTTTGAAAGGTTATTTGGGAAGGTATTTTTGATAGAGAAAAATCGCAACAGAAAAAGTGAGGCAGGAAAAGTGTGGCAGAAAAAGTGCAGCAAGAAAAATGCAAAAGAAAAAGTGTGGCAGAAAAAGTTCGACAGAAAAATCGTGGCAGAAAAAGAAAAAGTGCGGCAGAAAAAAGTGCAGTAGAAAAAGTGCGGCAAAAAAATTGCAGCAAAAACATGGTTGGGGTTTATTTATGAGAGATATGGCACATCTTGTTTGAGGTATGTTTTGTTAGCTAGGGTTTATCTATTGAGATGGTATTTGATGTTCAATATTGTTGCATATATCAAATTTGTTGAGGGATACAATTGGTATTTTGTAGTTAGTATTTTCCATATGGGTATTGGTCTTTTGGTTGTGATGTGTTGCTAAAGTTGTTGGTTTAGCTTGAGGCTACATAACAGTGAGGTTATGTCACGTGGTTTGATGTAAGGGTTTATGGTATTTGGTTATGGATAGTGTGATATATTTCTAGAGAACTTTTTATGGTTATATTGATATATGTACTTGGTGTATGGTTGAGGTACATGGTTGAGAAAATTAGTTGATGAGTTGGCACATACATGAGGTGTATACTTGATGATGTTTGTACATATTGATGAGTCATAGTTGATGTGTATTTTATGCATGATTGGTACATATTTGGTGCATGGTTGATGCATTCGTTGATGACATAGGTTGAGGTACAGGTTGGTGCATGGTTGATGCACTTGTTTATGGCACAGGTTGATTACAATTTGTTTGGACAGGTTATTTGTATAGGTTGGTGCATGGTTGATGCACTTGTTTATGGTACATGTTGATTACATGTTGTTTGGACAGGTTATTATGACAAGTTATTTGTACAGGTTTGGTGCATGTTTGATGAATTTGTTTATGGTACAAGTTGAGGTACAGGTTGATGTATGGTACATGTTGGCACAGGTTGTTGGTACAAGTTGTTACAGGTTGATTATAGGTTGATTGGTACAGGTTTACAACAGTATATCTCATAGTGATAGTGTGACAGTGGTTCCATCATTATACTTCTACGTCAAGGTGGTTGGACGGGGCAAGGACAGTTGGTTGTAGCCACCTTCTGGTTGTAGTCGAAAAACATAGGGAGTTGTAGCCTCCTTCTGGTTGTAGCCAGAGAATTGGGGAGTTGGAGCCTCCTTCCAGTTGTAGCTGGAAAACAAAGGAAGTTGGTGCTTCCAATGAATGTAATTCTTCAATACATATAAGAAAAATCATTTAGTGGTTTTCTCCCTCTTTAGGTTTCCACATAAAACACTGGTGTACTGTGTATGTGTATGATTGTTCATTTGTTCATTGCTTATTTACTTTGCATTTATTGGATGATAATGATACATTGATATTTCACTTGGATTATATGGTTAAATAGGATTAAATTTCTCTATTATTGATTCACCCCCCCTCTCAATAATCCAACAATTGGTTTTAGAGCAGGTTCCTTCAAAAATCAGTTTAACCACTAAAAGGTAGATCATGAACAGAAACAACTTGTATAAAAATGGAATACCACAGTTTGATGGACAAAATTATGCATTTTGGAGCATAAGGATGAATACATATATACAAGCACATGGATTTGAAATTTGGCAATCAATTGTAGATATATACACAGTACCAACAGTTCCGCCAACAAATGACAAATCAGTAAAACTCGGTCAGAATAATTTGTTGGAAATATGGCTATAGCAGAGATGACGCAGATGGTCAAGGTTGGAAATATGGCTATAGCAGAGATGACGCAGTTGGTCAAGGTTGTCATTGATGGCAATTAGTCAGATGGTCAAGGTTGTCGTTGATGGCAATAGGTTGGTTATAGAGCACGCACAAGAGATGTTGGATCACCGAAGCTTAAACACAGTGCTGAAACAAAGCTGAAACACAGTGCTGAAACTGGAACACAGAAGCTGAAACACAGATGCCGAAACACGAATGCTGGAACACAGAAGTTGAATCACAGATGCTGGAACACAAATGATGGAACATAGAAGCTGGAACACAGATGCTGGAACGCAGATGCTGAAACACAGATGCAGAAACACAATGCTGAAACAGAGCTAGAACACAGAAGCTGAATCACAGATGATGGAACGCAGATACTGAAACACAAGTGCTAGAACACAAATGCTGGAACATAGATGTTGGAACGCAGATGTTGAAACACAGATGCAGAAACACAATGCTGAAACAGAGCTGGAACTTATGCTGTAACACAGTGCTGTAACAACTGAAACACAGTAATGTTACATATGCTGAAACACAGCGCTGGGCTGAAACACAGTGTTGCATGATGTGGCATGCGTAGAGGAGGCATGCAAAGAGCTAGTTCAGAAAATCAGGGAGAATGTTGGCATGAAAAAATCAAGAAGAAAGAATGAAAGAAAGGGAAACTGCAGTTGGAGTTGAGAAAAGCGGAATGACTTTCAGTCTAAAATTAGACTGGCAGTTAAGACAGGAGGAACACAGCGTTGCATGATGTGGCATGTGTAGAGGAGGCATGCAAAGAGCCAGCTCAGAAAATCAGGGAGAATGTTGGCATGCGAAAAGAAGAAGAAAGAATGGAAGAAAGGGAAACTGCAGTTGGAGTTGAGAAACGCAAGGAAAACCTCTGCATGTGGTGAATCTATATAATGTGTTGGAACAGAGATGAATTAGCTGCTGGAGGGAGAAAAAGAGAGAGCTCTGCAGGTGAGAAAAGTGAGAGGATAATCTGCGTGACAGGAGAAGAAGCTGAGAATGGGATGTAGAGGACAGTGAAGCAGAGCAGCAGATCAGAGACAGTGAAGAATGCAGAGTAGATCAGTAGAAAGGGTAAGCAAGCTATATCAGAATGAACAAGTTGATTTGAGAAATATTTATTTTGGCAAATTAGGGTGGTAGGGTGGTGCTAGGGAGACGAATGTCTCTTTCTCTGCAAGTGGGTTCTTGTAGAATCTGAAGGTTGGTGCCTTCACTCAGTTGGTGCTGAAGTAAAAAGGAAGTCGGTGCTTCCACCCAGTGGGTGCTGGGATTCTGTGGGAGTTGGTGCTCTCAGCCAGTTGGTGCTGGCAATCAGAGGTTGTAGCCTCTATGAGTTGGTGCTCATAAAAGATGAGATGTAACGCAGTTGGAGCTTGCTTAACATCTTAAGAAGACGAGGTTTTTTTCCCTGGTTGGGTTTCCTCTTGAAAAATCTGTGTCTCATACTTGTGAGTGAATGTTGTGTGTGATTGCTATTCTTTATGTTATCTGCTTT
>ML777188.1:157841-231875 GCA_009831015.1 Picea engelmannii
TGCTTCCACCCAGTGGGTGCTGGGATTCTGTGGGAGTTGGTGCTCTCAGCCAGTTGGTGCTGGCAATCAGAGGTTGTAGCCTCTATGAGTTGGTGCTCATAAAAGATGAGATGTAACGCAGTTGGAGATTTCTTAACATCTTAGGAAGACGAGGTTTTTTTCCCTGGTTGGGTTTCCTCTTGAAAAATCTGTGTCTCATACTTGTGAGTGAATGCTGTGTGTGATTTCTATTCTTTATGTTATCTACTTTATGTTTATAACTCTCAATTTCACAGTAAAGGCTCACTGCCACTAAGAATAATGATTCAAAGTTAAAAAGAAGAGAAATAGTTAATAATCTACACTAACTGATTCACCCCCCCCCCTCTCAGTTAGTTCATACCTATAACATAATTCCAAAGCCACAAATGCACTTCTGAATGGTCTTGGTGAAACGGTATTCACCAAAGTTGCACATTGTAAATCTACTAAAGAGATTTGGGACAAGCTTCGAAATATTTATGAAGGAGATTCAAAATTCAAAGTAGCAAAGATTCAAACTTAAAGAGGTCAGTTCGAACAACTAAAGATGAAGGAAGATGAGAATATTGCAGCTTACTTCTTACGAGTCGATGAAACAGTAAATGCAATCATGGGATTGGGAGAAGAAATCAAAGAATCGGTAATTATTCAAAAGGTACTAAGATCTTTTCCTCTGAGATTTGACCCTAAGATAGCAGCACTAGAAGAAAGAGTAGATCTAAACTCAATAAGCATGGACGAACTACATGGAATATTCACAGCATATGAAATTAGAATTGAATGGGAAAATCCAGATGTAAAAGATGCATCCTTCAAAGCATCCAAAAGATCAAAGAAAAATGGAAAGCACCAAGAAAAAGAACATAGCAACAATAGTGATGTCTCAGAAGATGATGAAGAAGTGGACAACTTTGTTAGAAGACTGAACAAGGGAACCGACGGTAGGTATAGAGGTAATATTCCTTTAATTTGTTTTAATTGTGATGGTATTGGTCATTTTACTAAAACATGTCCTCATAAGAAAAAGAGAAATGATGAAGGTGACTCAAAAAGAAAACAAACATATAAAGGCAAGAGAACCACAAAGAAAGTTTTCAAGAAAAGCTTATGCACCAAATAAGACATCTAATCATCAGATGAAGATGAATTCAGTGACAGTGAGACAGAAAGATTTTTATTCATGGAAGTAGAAGACTCTGATAAAGAAGACTCTGAAGTAGAATATAAAGAAGTCGAAGAAGAAATTGAAGAGGTAGAAGTTGACTATCGAGAGGAATTGATGAGTTCCATAGAAGTTATCAGAAGAGAAAAGAGGAAAAACAAGAAGCTGCAAGTGGAACTAGAAAATAAAGAAGACACTCGAGAAATATAACAAAGGATCACAAATTTGAAGTTTCAAATTGAATAAGCACTCAAAGAACAGCTAGAAGAAAAACACATGATCATTGAAAATTTTTAAGCAAAAATTGTCACAATAAGAAAGGATCTTCAAAACAAAAATATGCAGAACAACTCAAAAGTTTTGAATGACATTATCAACAGTCAAAGGACTAATCATTACAAGTCTGGACTTTTATACAATCGGACATAAAATGGATCAAGCTCCAAAACAACAGAACAAGAAACATATCCAAAAATCTATGCAGAAACAATCAAAGGGGATAGGAAGGTCTACAGAGAAAATTACAGGGACACTCCTCCACTGAGAAGATTCAGATTTCAGAATCAACAACCGACAGAAATAGATAGGTCTCAGGAAGAAGAAGGATTCATAAGAGAAACTCCTTTTAGAACATATTCAACTCCCATGTATCAAACTATGTTTTTTTGTTTATGTTATGCATGTAATAATTTTGGACATAAAGATGTAAATTGCAGAGATAACAATAGTAACATAAAAAACTTTGAAAGTCATACACAAAAGGGTTATCCAAGAAGGCCTAGTGAAACATAGAGAATAAGTTACAACAGGTTTGAATCATTGAGCACTGAAGTGGAATGTTACAAGTGTAACAACTTTAGACACATTGCCAAAGATTGCAGAATGGCAATCCCTCGTAGAGAACCACAACAGAACAACAACAATCACAGACAGGAACCTCAGAAAAGAACACAGATAAGAAAGCAAAATCAATACAACAATGAAGAATGCACACTCGCTCTACAAGCTAAGTAGAAGAAACGCGGTTGGTATGTTGACAATGGTTGTTCAAAACACATGACAGGTGATAGAGACAGGTTTCTTGCATTAAGAAAGGAAAGAGATGGATCAGTCTCCTTCGGAAATGATGATTCAACTAAAATCATTGGAAAAGGCACAGTCAGAATTGGGAACAAGAATACAAAGGCATAAAATGTTCTAGTAGTAGAATATATGAAACATAATCTTCTAAGTGTGAGTCAAATGTGTGACCAAGGTCATAAAGTTACTTTCTATTCACAAAAGTGTGATATAAGAAAAGAAGGTTCAGGAAAATTGATTGCTACAGCTGCGAGAACTTCAAGAAACATATATGTGTTAAGTGAAATTGGAAATGAAAAGTGTTGTCTAGGAAAAGAATATGAAAGTTGGATGTGGCACAGAATAACGGCTCACATACATTTTGATAACCTTGTCAAATTCAGCAAAAGGGAAGCAGTCGAAGAAATGCCCTAGATCACGAAACCAACCAACACTTTATGCAAGCATTGTCAACAAGGAAAGCAAACAAAGACCAAGTTCAAATCAAAGAAATATTCAACGACAAGACCACAAGAAATTGTGCATACTGATCTAGTTGGACTAACTACAACAAAGGGTTTAAAAGGTGATAAATACTTTATGTTATTAGTTAATGATTATACAAGAATGACTACAGTTTTCTTTCTCAAGAATAAGTCAAAATCTTTTGAAAACTTCAAGATATACAAGGAAATGGTTGAAAATGAAATGGATTCAAAAATCAAATGCTTGAGATCTGATAATGGAGGAGATTTCACTTCAAAGGAATTTATGGACTACTTCAGTACTCATGGAATAAAAAGGCAATTCTTCGTTGCTAGGACACCTCAATAGAATGGATTTGTTGAAAGAAAGAACATGATAGTATAGGAAATGGCTAGAACAATGCTAATGGATTCAAAATTGATAGATATTTTTTGGACACAAGCAGTGCATACGACAGTTCACATTCAAAATAGAGTAATGCTCAGAAACAACACTGATAAAACTCCCTCCGAACTATGGAAAGGAAGACCAACAAATGTGAAGCACTTCAGAGTTTTTGGAAGCAAATGCTACATCAAAAGAAAAGATGGCAGAATGGAAAAGTTTGACTCTCGTGTGGACAAAGGAGTACTTTTTTCTTACTCAAGTACAAGGAAAGCATACAAGTGTTATGAGATTGAACAAAGTTGTGGAAAGCATCAACGTAAAAATTGATGAAATAGGAAGACAAGAATTAAAGGAAGAATAAAATGAATCAATGGAACAACTTTACAAAGAAGAAACAGAAGATGAAAAAGAAGGGGAAGATGAAGAGGATCCGACAAAATCATAAGAGAAAGTTCAATAAGCACCTCCAAAGACATCTAGTAGACAAGTACATAAGAATCATCCTTCAGATCAGATTATTGGAATCAAAGATGCAAGAGTGAGACTAGAAGAATAGTGCGTTCACCAGAACAAACACACCTAGCACTCACATCTACAATTGAACCAACATATTTTGATGAGGCTAACAAGGATGAATTTTGGATTAAGGCCATGGATGAAGAATTGGATCAAATAGAGAAAAATGATACTTGGGAATTGGTTCCAAGACCAAAGGATAAGAATGTGATCGGCACAAAGTGGGTATATAGGAATAAGTTGAATGAAGATGGATAGGTTACAAGGAACAAAGCTAGATTGGTATGTAAAGGATATTCACAGGTTGAAGGAATCGACTTTGAAGAGACATTTGCATGAGTTTCCATAATGGAAGCAAACTGATTTCTTTTAGCTTGTGCATGCTCCAAAAATATTAAAGTGTATTAGATGGACGTAAAATTAGCTTTTCTAAATGGGGAACTTGAAGAAAAAGTCTACATTGAACAACCAGAAGGATTTTAGTTGTCAGAGAACACATATTATGTGTGTAAATTAAAGAAGGCCTCGTATGGTCTAAAACAGGCTCCCAAAGCATGGTACTCTAGACTGGATAAATATATACAACAGGCAGGATTCAGAAAAGGAAGTGCAAACAACAACATCTACATCAAGGTAACTCAAGATAGTATTTTATTAATTGAAGTTTATGTTGATGATATTATTTTTGGTAGTGACGATGACAGGTTAAGCCAAAAATTTGCAAAGGATATGTAGAATGAATTTGAAATGTCATTACTTGGACAACTATCCTTCTTTCTAGGACTTCAAATACGTCAAAGAAACCAAGGAATTTTTATTTCTCAAACCAAGTATATCAGAGAAATGTTAAAGAGGTTCAGAATGGAATATTGCAAACCAGTTATCACTCCCATGCAAACCAATTGCAAGTTGAGGAAAGATGATGATTCAAAGTCTACAGATCAGAGACAATATAGGTCAATGATTGGTAGCCTACTATATGTGACAACATCCAGACCAGATGTAATGCAGGAAGTTGGAAAGGTGACATGATTTCAAGCAACACCAAAGGAATCACATGTATTAGTAGTGAAGAGGATTTTCAGATATCTCAAAGGAACATAAGAGTTTGGATTATGGTATCCAAAAGGAAAGGAAATATCACTTATTGCCTACATAGATACAGATTGGGAAGGTTGTATTGATGACCAATGAAGAACCAGTGGAGAAACGTTCTACTTGGGTGAGTGTTTAGTATCATGGTTAAGCAAGAAAAAATCATCATTATCTTTATCTATAGTCGAGGTAGAGTATATTGCAGTAGCAGCTTGTTGTACACAGGTTATTTGGATGAAACAAACTCTGAAAGATATATAGGTTGAGTATGATTAGACCATTCCAATCTATTGTGATAATACAAGCACCATAATTATCTCAAAGAACCCGGTGATGCACTCCAAGACAAAACACATTCCAATCAAGTATCACTTTCTATGGGAACAGGTTGCAGAAAAGAACATCAAAGTTGAGTATGTGAGCACAAAAGAACAAGTGGCAGACATCTTTACAAAACCACTTCCACGGGAAGCCTTTGAGTATTTTCGCCAGAGACTCGGAGTTATTTCTACTCCAAAATGAATTATTTTGAATACTTATCTTATATTTATTAGATGTACATGAGGAAGAACCATAAAGAGGATAGTTCATTTAGGGGGAGCAACCCCGGATGGAAAGATACTTTTTCCATTGATGACAAAGGGGGAGAGATTTATTATATGCAGAGGACAAAGGCATAATTCCAGGGGGAGAAATGGTCACAGAGATGCAGAGGAAAGAGGCATGGTTCTAGGGGGATAATGAGTGACATGATTTATGTATTGCATCAAAGTGTTGCCATCAATGCCAAAGGGGGAGATTGTTGATTAAGTTTGGTTGTCATTGATGTCAACCCTTGAAGAAAGTCTGGTAGAAAATTCCGATAGCAAAAAGGTTTGGGTAATGGACCCAATTTTGTTTGATATAAAGATGACTCATTATTTTCTTGTCATGGTTGATAAGAAGTACAAATTTATGAAATCCAAAGTGGTCCCCTTATGGTGAAATCCCTCACGGGAAGACACTTTGCAGATTGAGTTATCCTAGAAGTATGGTTATAGAACCCATGCTTAATTGTGGAATAATTAGATGAAGGTCAGTGAATTTGTATTTGAACCTATCCTATATAGATATTGCTTGTCATTCCATTTCCGATGGTATGTGGAACGTCACATAATTCCTCACGGTTAGAGATTTATGGCCATGTGAAGTTGGAGAACCCTCATGAGTCATCTAGAAGCCCCCAAAAGTCAAAGTGTTTGCAAAAGAAATTATTTAAATAATAAAGTTAATGGAGAACTCCCTAAAATAAGGAAAGTGGGATGCTACATGAAAGTATAAATAAGAGGCAAGGCTCTCTCATTTAAACACACTTGAATATCATTGAATATATATTTTTGAAAGGTTATTTGGGAAGGTATTTTTGATAGAGAAATATCATAGCAGAAAAAGTGCGGCGGGAAAAGTGCGGCAGAAAAAGTGTGGCAAGCAAACTGTGGAAGAAAAAGTGCAGAAAAAAAAGTACGACAGAAAAATCGTGACAGAAAAATTGCAGCATAAAAAGTGCAGTAGAAAATTCGCAACAGAAAAAGTATGGTAAAAATATCACAGCAGAAAAAGTGCGGCAGAAACATGGTTGGGGTCTATTTATGAGAGATATGGCACATATTGTTTGAGGTATGTTTTGTGAGCTAAGGTTTATCTCTTGAGATGGTATTTGATGTTCGATATTGCTGCATATATCAGATTTGTTGAGGGATACAATTGGTATTTTGTTGTTGGTATTTTCCATATGGGTATTAGTCTTTTGGTTGTGATGTGTTTCTGAAGTTGTTGGTTTAGCTTGAGGCTACATAAAAGTGAGGTTGTGGCACATGGTTTGATGTAAGGGTTTATGGTATTTGGTTATGGATAGTGTGGTATATTTCTAGAGAACTTATAATGGTTATATTGGTATATGTACTTGGTGTATGATTGAGGTACATGGTTGAGACAAGTAGTTGATGAGTTGGAAAATATATGAGATGTATACTTGATGATGTTGGTACATCTTGATGAGTCATAGTTGATGTGAATTTGATGCATGATTGGTACATATTGGTGCATGGTTGATGCACTCATTGATGGTACAAGTTGAGGTACAGGTTGGTGCATGGTTGATGCACTTGGTTATGGTACAGTTTGATTACAAGTTGTCTGGACAGGTTATTTGTATAGGTTGGTGCATGGTTGATGCATTTTTTTATGGTACAGGTTATTTGTACAGGTTTGATGCATGGTTGATGCATTTGTTTATGGTACAAGTTGAGGTACAGGTTGATGTATGGTACATGTTGGCACAGGTTGTTGGTACAGGTTGTTACAGGTTGATTACATGTTGATTGGTACAGACTTATAGCTGTATATCTCACAGTGATAGTGTGGCAGTGGTTCCATCATTCTACTTCTACGTCAGGGTGGTTGGACGGGGCAAGGAAAGGTGGTTGTAGCCACCTTCCGGTTGTATCCAGAAAACATAAGGGTTTGTAGCCTCCTTCTAGTTGTAGCCAGAGAATTGGGGAGTTGGAGCTTCCCTCAGGTTGTATCCTGAGAAACTAGGGGGTTGGATCCTCCTTCCAGTTGCAGCTGGAAAACAAAGGAAGTTGGTGCTTCCAATGAATGTAATTCTTCAAGACATATAAGAAAAATAATTTTGTGGTTTTCTCCCACTTTGGGTTTCCACGTAAAACACTGGTGTACTGTGTATGTGTATGATTGTTCATTTTTTCAGTGCTTATTTACTCTACATTTATTGGATGATAATGCTACATTGATATTTCACTTGGATTATATGGTTAAAAAGGATTAAATTGCTCTATTACGGATTCACCCCCTCTCTCAGTAATCCAACACTTGTTTCAAATTGAAAATATGTTTTTTTGTAGTTGGATACCTATGGTTCTTAGGGAGGAAGTTCCTTTACTCATCAAATACATCCTTTCCTAGACTTCTTGAACGACACAATTTTATCCTAGGACCACAAAATGGACATGCAAATTTACCCTTTGTTTGAAGACCTGCAATATTATATGGATTAATGTCAGTATTATTTATATAACAAGGAATTGATATTTAAGATGCATGTACCATATTTTCATAAAATTATACACTATTAAATTCCATCAATATGTTACACACCAAAAAAATGTGTTATCCCTGGGGCATCATGAATTGTCCATGTAAGTATTCCAAGGAATTGAAATTTCCTTTTCCCTATTGGTCTAGACATGTCATACATAGTGATGTCAACTCTTAACTTTAGTAGCTTGTCAACAAGAGGCTCAATATATACATTCATATATTTTACTTGGCACTTACCTAATTGGGTGAAAGTACACATAATTACTACCTTATATATATATATATATATATATATATATATATATATATATATATATATATATATATATATATATATATATATATATATATATATATATATATATATATATATATATATATATATATATGCAACGAATAAGAAAAATGAAATACAACGTTCAAACCAGTTTTGTAAACAAATACCTAGAACAATCATTTCTAAAATTGTGTGTTCCCTCTTTATTGACATCCAAGGAGGAAGGTTATTGTTTATAAAAAAAATAGGCCACACTGAGTAAATAGATTTGATCTCACCAAATGGATTGACACTGTCAACTGCCAATGAAATCCTATCATTATGAGGTTCTTCTTTAAAAAATGTCCATATTTTTTCGATGTTCCTAAATGCATAACCATCTATAGGAATTCGAAGAGAACCATCTTCACTTCTGTGTCATGCATGATAATCCATAAACTGTGCAATGCTTTGGAACCTAAAAAATCGTTGCAAACATGGAATTATTGGAATATGAAGAAGAACCTTGTGAGGCACCTTTTTTGTTACTTGATCGGTTCAATATCTATTGATTTGACATTAAGGGGCATTTTGTTTCCGATGCATAGTGTCCATAATATATAATATGATCACTTATACATGCATCAATAACTTCATACTGCATTCCAATATCTTTCATAATGGAACACATCTCTCGGTATGTGCGAGGTTAATTATTTGATGGTGGTAAGAAATATTCACCTAACAATCTACAACATAAAAAAACTATTTAATGTAAATAATAGTAATAAAAATATTGCATCACTAATTTACACATAAATTGACACTAAAAATAGAGAAAAACAAAGTCAAACTTTATGTATAATATGTGTCCAATTATATTGCATACCCTAGGATCCATGTGAGACAAGTGTTTTACACACCATTCAATACCTTCAATTTTACCAACAACATTATAGCAGAGAGAATATGTGTTCTCGATATTTAATAAAGGGGTTGTTTTTCCTTCTCAAACAAAGGTACATCATAAATATAATCATCATTTTCCTCATCGATAGGAATAAAGATGTCATGGATCAATCTATTTGTCCCATCATCTAGCTCAACAATATTATTGGTGTCATCTTCTTCCATAGGATTTACGTGATCTTCAATATTCATATTGTCTTCTACATATTGTACAATAGTATTTATACTACTACTTGGAAGATATTTATCCGACTAAAAATACCTAGGAGGATTTATCTTTACAATTACAAACAATCAATAGCATTAGTGTATAAAACAAAAATTAAAACAAAAGAAAATTTTATAAATAGAATCAATAAAAAGACACATATAATGAATAACTTACCATGGGAAAAAATGTATGCCCCCCTTCACAATGCCCATATGTAAAGAAATGTCTTTCAGTTGTTTTACTTACAAGTATTCTTCTTTTCAAGCCTTTGTATTGATTAAAAGGGACATAACAATTCCCATCATTACAGACCAGTTCCTACCATGCAACCCTTAACCTAGAAACCATCCTTTGACTCTCTTCAGCTATTAGCACTAGGATTTCCTATATTTACAACAAAATCCACTGAAGCAATATAAGTACATTAATATACAAATTATATATTATAATTATGGTACAAATATCATCAAATTATATTGACCCACTATGTACTCGATAATTAATCCATTTTCTCGTCATAAATTTATTAAAGGTTTATAACAGTAATAAAAAATTAATCAACAAATCAAAACCATACATTTTTACCACATAAGTTCCAAAGCTTATGATGCAGAGCCCCTACCTCAATAGGGTCTTCTGACTTCCTGGTCTATAGATATTTCTCTATTCTCAAGCTGAAGTAGCTCTCTAGGTACCTACTGGAACCTCCATGAAAACAAATCCATAGGTCCTTTTACAAAATTACACCCACGCAAATAAGCACTAGGAGTAATTCTCCTCTCTACATGACCATTGGTTGTGACCACGAGCCTAACCAAAAGGAGCTTTTCATTTCATGATTTTGGGACTTCTACTGCAAGTCTCTCCGAGTCTTCCAATCGCCAAACAACGAATTAGAGCTTAGAGAATGCTAGCTCCTCCCTTTATCCTTCGACGATGTGACCTCCGACTATGACTTGGATCCCAACTCCCCAAATACTTCGAGACTTCACACTTCACAAATTCCAAAATCTAGCTCACCTCCTTTCTTCCGAACCCCAACCCCTAAGTTCTACTTGTGCTAGATTGACGATCCACTATCTCTCGTGATCCAATGGTCCAAATCTACTCTCCGCGAATCGGGAATTCGCGTTTCACGAGTCTAGAAGTGGACTTCCCTCTTCCTTCTGACTCCCGACTTTTCGATTTATCCTTCCCATGGAAGGGATCAACGGTTATATATCTCCTTGAGATTGACAGATATTATCCCTCCTGAGCTTGTGAGTGTTGAAAGACTCTCACCCTTATCCTTCCCACAAATATACTAGATCCAATGGTCCACAAAAATCGACGTTTCTCCCTTCAAGAATTTGCATCGTTCGTCAAGACTCTCAGTGTCTCCTGGCCAAATAACTTGGCATCAACTCTTCTGAGCTGGTTTCCACGAGGTGACTTCAACACTCGTCTTTCCTCTAAAATTCCCTCGACTCTATCCTTCCCAAGCTTGATCCTTACTGCAAATTCAAGGATTCTAAGGAATCCTGAGCATACTCCTTCCAGCCTTCACGATAATCTTCGATTATTTGAATACTCCAAATTCATGCACTCCTTGTGATATAAGTTCTCCAAACTCTCACTTGAGTTGGATAAGTCTAAGACTCTCCTCAGCCTGTGCACACCTTATACGACTCAGTGCTCTACCTGCACTTTTGCTAGTATAAGTTAACGTTGTCTCTCCTGAGATTTTTTGAGGTAAAAATCATAAACTTGTCGACGCACTCCTTGTAGACTTTCACTGCACTCCTTGTAGGAATTCTCAGGAAGAGAAAAAATTGAAACTCATACTCTCCTCATGGACTTCATACATTGAACATGAAATCACACATATATGGCATTGAAACAAATGCATAACAGAGAATATAAGCAAGTTGTAAACATATCATTCAATAGATGCTTACAACATTCATAATACACCATGAAATTGAATCAAAGCATTCTTATATTAATTCAAGTGCTTATGTACATGGTTCAATAGAAACAACTATTTGCTCATACAACTTCTACAATCTTTGTTCTTCTCTCCTCTCCTATGTTCTCTTACTCTCTTACTCATACAATGAGAATGATAATACAATACATCTACGAGGGAGTCTTCTTGATTTTTTCCCTCCTACAACCTTAAGATATCTTATTGAATATAAAGACTTCTATCTACTTTACATTTATTACAATAAATGTCCATAACCGAAAGATGAGAGAGAATGCTCAAGATCTGTATTACAATCCCCAAAACATTAAAATCAATTACATCCTTCTAGTTATTACATTAATGTGTTTGCTTTTGAAATTTCAAAATGTCTTCAAAATGCGTCCTGGTGTGTATCTAGTTGTCCTCCACTCGGCTTGCTAATGATGCTCCTGCATCATACTCCTCTGGCTGAAAAATTCATGGAATCCTATCCATGAGCTCCTACACTGTATGTCCATGTTTATGGATATTTGTTTCACTTTCCCAAATGGCATCCTCAATCAAGTGTCCTTTCCACTTTACCAAATATTCAAGATATGTTTTCCTCTGGGTTTTCTTGCTAACTCTCTGATCAATGATCTTTTCCATTTGTGTTTTTTCAGCTATAGGCATCTATTTGACCCACTTAATTTCTTTTTGATTCTCTATTCCTCTTGTTTCATCTACTCTATAAGGATACAAATCTGCTACGTTTAGTATTAGTGATATGCCCACATCATCTGACAATTCTATCTCATAAGCATTTGCCTCAAATTTCTGTAAAATCTTACACGGTCCTATCCTCTTCATTTTCATCTTATTATATGTTTCCCTTGGGAACCTTTATTTTCTGAGGTGTGCCAAAACTAAATCTCCCACTTCGAATTGAAGCTCTCTCATGTGTTGATCTGCTCTGTTCTTTTATTCCTGGTTATAACTCTACAACCGCTCTTTGATTTTACTGTGGAGATCTTGCATCTCTACTGCAAAATATTTCGCTCCAGCACTCTTGAACTCATGCTACTCTAAGTCTCTCAATTCAGATACTCCTCTTGGATGCATTCCGTATATTATCTAAAATGGGCTCTTTCCTGTGCTCCTATTAGGTGAGTCATTATATGAAAATTCTGCTTGTGGCAGAATTTGATCCCACTGACTGTGATGTTCAATTACTAAACTCCTCAATAATTCCCCAAAAATTTGATTTACTACCTCAGTATGTCCATCCGTTTGAAGGTGATATGTTGAGCTAAAGGATAAATGTGTCCCCAACTTCTTCCATAGTGTCCTCCAGAAATGACCAACAAATTTGGTATCTCTGTTTGAAACAATACTCTTGGTTAAACCATGAAGTCGAACAACTTCTTTGTAAAATAGACTTTCAATGTGTGTTTAGTGCAAACCTCCTTCCCTCAGTCCAAGATCCGCACAGGATCTTCTCTAAACCATGACAAGGGTTAACTGAACTCCCTATTTAAGGGTTTCGGGTCTCGCGGGTTGGGCACTTCGAATACAATGCCACAGCCCTTGGAAATAGCCAAAACATGAAATTGTCAATGGGATTAAGGTGTAAGCCCCCTCTTCATCCCCTTTTCCAATATGACCACATCCAAGCCTTAATGTAAGAACCTTTCGCAACTCGCGACTTCCCGAGTTGGAGTTCCAAACTCTTGTGCTCTTCCCTTGTGAATCCCCGAAACGTGATATGTCAACGAAGGTTGACTCCATCCAAAGCGACGAGCGCATGCCACCTGTCACCTATGTTTACTCCACTTATGGAGTGGGTCCTTGACACCTATTTGCATGAGTCTTTGACTTTCGCAACTTGAGAGAACAACAAACAACCGTTCCTCTCCCTCTACAAATCCCCAACTCTGAAATCGTGCCTTCGACAAGATCAACGGTGGTGTGCTTCCCTCGATCCAACAACCCTCATTGTATCGGGATTTTGCCAATTGAAAATCCACAACACTCGACCCAAACCACTGGTCACTCCATTCCCCGAACTCCGATATGCAAATTCACATACGATATCAATGGTCTTCGTTGATCTAAATCTAACGGTCACCACTCCTCCTGAGCTTATGGGTGTCAAAAGACACTCAGTCTTAATCCCTCTGTTGGTCTATCAGATCCAATGGTCCACGAAACTTCGACACTTCTCCTTGAAGTGATTCCACCATCTTTTTTCAACTCCACGAGGACTTGTTGTGAAATTACGTGGCGTCCTCCCTCCTGAACTTAACTCCCGCAAGACGATTTTGACCTCCATATCCCTTTGAACACTTCAAAGTTTCTATCCCTTCTGATCTTTCGCTTGCGAATTCAAGGCTTCCAAAAGGGTCTCTGTGTGCACTCCTTGTGGAAAATTTCAAATAACCTCTGGTTATTTGGACCTTCTAACTCTGTGCACTCTTTACAGCAGCAGTCCTTCAACCTTCGTCACTCAGCTTGCACATACCTTGCATGGATTTGTGCCTTGCTAGCACTTCTTCCTGTAAAGACAATTTGAATCTCCTCTGAGAGTTCTGAGATGAATTTCAGAACGTGGTCGATGCACTCCTTGCAGACCCTCCACTGCACTCTTTGCAGGAGTTCTCAGAAAGAGAAACAATTGAAACTCATTCTCCCCTTTGTCTAGAATTCAAACATTCAACATAGAATTCTAGAGCTTGCACACACACATAGCATTGAAATAAAATGCATACAGAGAATGAAAACAAGCTTGTAGCATACCATTTAACAGGTGGTTCCAAGAACCATAACAAACACATAGATTTGGAATCAAATCTTTCTTCTATTAATTCCAGTGCTCCTATACATGGTAAATAACAACAACTAGAATGCATAAAATTCTATGTTCTCCTCTATGAAGCTCTACAGCTTATGAATTATGAATTATGTTACAATGATACAAGGGTTGAGGGTGTCTATCATCCGTTTTCCCTCCTAAGCTCCTAAAACTATCTAATCTATCATTTAAATATACCTACTTGCATTAAACACACATAAATGCCTATTACATCCGACGGATAGGAACATACGCTCCAAAATCAGTTTGGCTCTTCAAGATATAAATGCGATTGCACTTTCCTCCTACCCATTACATTAATGTTTCATATTTTGAAATTCACAACGTTTTCACAAAAATGTATTTAATTGCATCTACGCGTCCAGTTGTCCCCTTTGGCTAGGCACATGCTTTTTCTTTATACGATGCTCCTGCATCATACTCCCTTGCTTGAAAATTTTCATGAACTCATGTTCATGAGTTCTTGCATGGTCTTTCCATGCCTTTGAATTCTTGCTTCACTTTCCCAGCTGGCATCTTCAATTGGATGTCCTTTCCACTTGACCAAGTATTCAAAATACTCTTTTCTCCTGGTCTTTCTACTAATCCTCTTGTCAATTATGCTTTCCATCTGTGGATTTTCAGCTACATTTGTTTTGTCCATTGAATATTTTCTTGTTCATATTCTACTCCTTCTTCTTCAATTTTGTAAGGCTACAAATCTGCGACATTGAATATCGGTGAGATTCTGACCCCATCGGGTAATTCAATCTCATATGTGTTTGCCCCAAATTTCCTTATGACCTTGCACAATCCGATATTTTTCATCTTAAGCTTGTTGTATGTTCCCCTTGGGAACCTTTCCTTTCTCAAATGCGCAAGAATAAAATCACCAACTTCAAATTGAATTTCTCGCCTGTGTTGATTTGCTCTACACTTGTACTCTTGACTTGAATTCTGCAACCTCTCCTTGATTCTGTTGTGAAGCTCTTTCATTCCTTCTGCAAAGTCCTTTGCACTAGCACTACTGAATTCAACTTTTTCTGAATATTTCAATTCAGAGACTCCCCTTGGCTTCATTCCACATACAATTTGGAATGGACTCTGCCCTGTGATTATATTGAGTGAATCTTTGTAAGAAAATTCTACCTGTGGTAGAATGTGATCCCATTGATTGTGGTGTTCAGTCACTAAGATCCTTAACAAATCTCCCAAGCTTCTGTTCACGACCCCTGTCTGTACATCCATTTGAGGATGATACGCTGAGCTAAAAGACAAGTTTTTCCCCAACTTCTTCCATAATGTCCTCCAGAAATGTCCCACGAACTTGGTATCTCAATCAGAAACAATACACTTTGGCAAGCCGTGAAGTCTGACAACTTCCTTGAAAAACAGGTTCGCAATATGAGTTGTGTCATTGATTTTCTGGCATGGTATGAAATGTTCCATGTTTGAAAATCTATCCACCACTATAAATATTGAATCATATCCCCTTTGTGTCCTTGGTAGTCCTAATATGAAATCCATGCTCACTTCATCCCACGACCTTTCGGGTATGGGTAATGTCTGATATAACCCTGCGTTCTACCTTTTTCCCTTCGTGTGCTGACAAATTCTGCACCTGTCCACAAATTTCTTCACATCTGTCCTCATCCCTTGCCAGTAATATGAGCCATTCAACTTTGAGAACGTTTTTTCATGACCGAAGTGTCTGGCTAATCCTCCGTTGTGCTTCTTCTTCGGTATATTCTCCCTCATGGAGCATTTTGGAATACATATCCAATTGCCCCTGAGCAATAGTCCATCCTAGATCATGTACTCTGTCCATTGGATTATGTCCCTGAGAATTGGATTCTCAGACACCTCATGTGCCTCTTTGAAATCTAGATCATCCTGGTACAATTATTTGAGGTTATCAAAACCCAAAGTCTTGACTCTGAATTCCTACAACAACAAAGATTTCTTGCTCAAAACGTCAGCCACTTTGTTAGCCGTTCCACAAATATGTTTAATCAAAAAAGTAAATTCAGCATGAACTCAACCCATTTAGCATGTTTTTGGTTCAACTTCTCCTATCGAGTCACGAATTACAAAGCGTGATTATCGTTGTACAAAACGAACTCTTTGGGAACCAAATAGTGCCTCCATTTCTTCAGTGCTTGTATGACTGCGTAGAATTCTTTGTCATATATGGAGTACTTGATCTTTGCTTCATTCAGTTTTTCACTAAAATATGTGATCAGCCTATTGTCTTGGCTCAAGACTACTCTAATGGAAAATCCACTCGCGTCACACCTGACCTAGAATGTCTTGCTGAAATATGGAAAAACCAAAATCGGTTGCTCGGTGATCTTCTTCTTCAGCAGGTTGAATCTCTTCTCCACTTCATCTGTCCAGTGAAAATATTTATGTCGCTTCTTCACCGTATCCATCATCGACATGCTAATTCCACTGAAGTTTCAAATTAATTTCCCGTAGAAACTAGCCAACCCATGGAAGGTTCGAACTTCGAACACGCTCTTTGGCGATGGCCAATCTCTAATCGCCTTTATCTTCTCCAGATCCATTTTTAATTCATTTGCAGAGATAAAAAAACCCAAATAAATGAGTTATGTCATCATAAATGATGATTTATTCATATTGATCAGCAATTTCTCTTGTTGCAATCTCCTCATCATGACAACTAAATGCTTCAAGTGTCCTGCTTCAATTTTGTTGAAGATTAATATATCATCAAGATATACAATCATAGATTTTCCAATGAAGTCCTTCATAACCTTGTTCATTAATCTCATGAGGGTTCTCGATGCATTCTTCAAGCCAAATGGCATGACAAGTGATTCGTACACACCCTCATTTGTTTTGAATGTCGTTTTCCATTCATCACCTTCCCTCATCCTGATTTGGTGATAGCCGCTTTTCAAATCGATCTTTGAAAATTATTTTTCTTCACTCAAGCAATCCATCAAGTTGTCCATCCTTGGAAATGGAAACCTGTATCTAATGGTAATCTTATTGATTTCCCTTGATTCTGTACACATTCTCCAGCCTCCATCTTTCTTTGGGTTGAGCACTGTAGTAACAACGCATGGACTCAAGCTCTCCCGAATCAATCCCTTGTCCATTAAATCTTGGACTTGTCTTTTAACCTCTTCATTCTCCTACGACGTCAATCTATATGCTTCTTTGTTCGGAAAACTGGCTCCAAGTATAAGATCAATGTGATGGATTATACTCCGGATAGGTGGCAACGAATAGGGTAGTTTGTCCACTACTATATCAGCAAAATCTTCCAGTAATTTCTTGATTTCTTCTGGAAAATCATCTACTCGAGTGTTGTTCAAAAAAATTATGGGCTTCCTAACCACAATAAATTATGTGTCTTCCTTCTTCTTAACTTCCTTAAGAAGTTCCTTCCCACTCATGAGAAGTACAGTGTTGTTCACCTCTGGTTTCACTTCTTTATCCTTAATAGGCAGCAACATGTGTGTCCTACCATTTTTTCCCAGAGTGTATGTGTTATTTTTCCCATCATGAACAACATTTATGTCATATTTCCATGGTCTTTCCAGCAATAGATGACAGACATCCATGGGAATGACATCACATAATATTTCATCTTTATATCCTCCTATTTTGAATTCAACTAAACATTGTTTAGTGACATTTACCTGATGCCCTTTTTGTAGCCACAAAACTTTGTATGGGTTGGGATGCGCAACAGTCTCCAACTCCAACTTTTCTACCATTTCCGTAGACATAATATTATTTGTGCTACCGCTGTCCACTATGACCTTGCATACCATGTCTTTGGTTTTGCAAGCAGTCTGAAACAGACCGTTTCTTTGGGCTGGGTTCTCTGGCTCCTTCTCTGGTTTCAAGAGAACTTTCTGCATCATCAAAGATATTCTGCCCTCAGCATCCTCTGCCTCAACATTTCATCCTTGAGCTTCGGCAATGTGAGTTTCACCACCATCTTTCTTCCTATCTGGACACTCATAGGATTTATGTCCGATTTTTCCACAAACAAAGCATTTCACTTCACCTCCTCTGCCTCTTCCTCTTCCTATGGCTCGAGGAAAAGTATTTCTATCAGCATAATGCCTCCCCTGTGAGCTTCCTCTTCTCTCAGACTGAGTTTGAGGTTTCTTCCCCTCTTCTTTAGGATTCTAATTTATGTCCTGGGAAATTGTCTTGCCTCTGCTTTGAGTTCTTTCCTGGGAAATTGTCTTGCCTCTGCTTTGACTTCTGCCTCGGCCTCTTTGACCTTTCTTTCGGCTTAGCTTCTCTTTATATTTTAGAGCCATATGATAAGCATCTTCTATGGTATGGATGGTCATCATGCTCATCTCATCCTGAATGTCATATCGTAGACCATTCATATACCTGGAAACTTTCTCATCATCACTTTCCAAATGACTTGCTCTGATGTTTATCCTGTAGAACTCTTCAATGTATTATTTCACTGACATCAACTTCTGTCTCAAATTCTGCATCCTCCGAAACAGATTTATTTGATAATCCCTGGGTATGAATTTGGCCTTCATTTTTGCAACCATTCTATCCCAACTCTTGATTTTTTGCTTGCCCTTGCAATGTCTGTCAGCCTGCAGTTCATCCCACCACAGTGTTGCATGCCCTTTAAGTCTGGTAATGGCATGTTTAACTTTCTTGTCTTCTTCGACATCCTCGTAGTCGAAGTGTTTGTCCAGAGCTCTAAACCAATCTAGAAGCTCTTCAACGTCTAGGTTGCCTTTGTACATTGGAATGTCCATTTTTTCCCTAGCACCTATCCTTGCAACAACCCTAAATAAGCGTTCTTCTGCAGCATCTTCGACTGCAACTTCTTCTCCTTCATTTTTAGCTTCATTTTCACTTTCATCTTTGTTGATATCCCGAGTGTCAACTATTCGCCTATGTGTTGTCTCCATAGCATCAAGTCTTGCACATAATTCACGCATTTCTCTTTCCACTGCTGGATCAGGCATGGGCCTTTCTCTTCTTCTTGGCGGCATGGCTGTAAAATTCCTCTTTTCTCTCTGCTACAGAAAGCAAAGAATTTGTTTTGGGCTCTAATACCACAACTGGTGCAGACCTCCTTCCCTCGGGCCGAGATCTGTGCAGGATCTTCTCTAAACCACGACAAGGGTTAACTGAACTCCTTGTTTAAGCCCGCAAAGGATTTCAAGTCTCGTGAGTTGGGCACTTCAAATACAATGCCACATCCCTTCGCAATAGCTGAAACACAAAATTGTGAATGGGCTTAAGGTGTAAGCCCCCTCTTCAACTCCTTTTCTAATATGACCACAGCCCAGCCTTAACGCAAGCACCTTTCGCAACTCGTGACTTCGCAACTTGGAGCACCAAACTCTTGTGATTTTCCCTTGTGAATCCCCGAAATGGAATATGTCAACAAAGTTTGAATCCACCCAAAGCAACGGGCACATGCCACCTATCACCTCTATTTACTCCACTTACGGAGTGGGTCCTTTCCACCTATTCACACGAGTCTTTGGCTTTCTCAACTTGAGAGAACAACGAACAACCATTCCTCTCCCTCTACAAATCCCCGACTCTAAAATCATTCCTTCGATGAGATTGATGATTGTGTACCTCCCTCAATCCAACGGACCTCGTGGTATCATGATTTTTCTAATCAGAAATCCACAACACTCGACCCAAACCACTAGTCACTCCATTCCCCGAACTCCGATACGCGAATTCACATATGAGATCAACGATCTTCGTTGATATGGATCTAACGATCACCACTCCTCCTGAGCTTATGGGTGTCGAAACACACTCAGTCTTAATCCCTCTACTGGTCTATCAGATCCAACGATCCACAAAACTTTGACACTTCTCCTTGAAGCGATTCCACCGTCTGTTTTCAACTCCATGAGGACTTCTTGCCAAATGGCGTGGAATCCTCCCTCCTCAACTTAACTCCCGCAAGATGATTTCGACCTTCGTCTCCCTTTGAACACTTCAAAGGTTCTATCCCTTCTGAGCTTTCATTTGCGAATCCAAGGCTTCCAAAAGGGTCTCTACGTGCACTCCTTGTGGAAAATTTCAAATAACCTCTGGTTATTTGGACCTTCTGACTCTGCAACAGTTCTTCAACCTTCTTCACTCAGCCTGTGCACACCTTGAATAGCTCTGTGCCTTGCTATCACTTATGCCTGTAAAGACAATTTGAATCTCCTCTGAGAGTTCTGAGATGAATTTCAAAGCCTGGTCGATGCACTCCTTACGGACCCTCCACTACACTCTTTGCAGGAGTTCTCAGAAAGGGAAACAACTGAAACTCATTCTCCCCTTTGTCCAGAATTTAAACATTCAACATAGAATTCTAGAGCCTGCACACACACATAGCATTGAAATAAAATTCATACAGAGAATGCAAACAAGCCCGTAACATACAATTTAACAGGTGGTTCCAACAACCATAACCAACACATAGATTTGGAATCAAATCTTTCTTCTATTAATTCCAGTGCTCCTGTACATGGTAAACAACAACAGCTAGAATGCATAAAATTATTTGTTCTCGTCTGTGTAGCTCTACAACTTATGAATTATGAATTATGTTACAATGATACAAGGGTTGAGGGTGTTTATCATCCGTTTTCCCTCCTAAGCTCCTAAAACTGTCTAATCTATCATTTAAATATACCTACTTGCATTAAACACACATAAATTCCTATTACATCCAATGGATAGGAACATACACTCCAAAATCAATTTGGATCTTCAAGATATAAATGTGACTGCACTTTCCTCCTACCCATTACATTAATGTTTCAGATTTTGAAATTCACAACGTTTTCACAAAAACGTATTTAATTGCATCTGTGCGTCCAGCTGTCCCCTTTGGCTAGGCGTGTGCTTTTTCTTTATACAATGCTCCTGCATTAGTGTTGCATCATTGGTTTTCTGACATGGAATGAAATGTGCCATTTTGGAAAATCTATCAACTACCACAAATATGGAATCACAACCTCTCTGTGTCCTTGGCAGTACTAACAAAAAATCCATGCTTATCGCATCCCACGACCTCTCTGGTATTGGAAATGGTTGATTCAACCCAGTATTTTGTCTTTTCCCCTTTGCGTGTTGGAAGATTCTACATCTGTTGACAAAGTTTCTGACATTTTTCCTCATTCCTGGCTAATAATACAAATTTTTCAATTGCGCAAATGTTTTATCATGGCTGAAATGTCCAGCCAATCCCCCACTATGTTTTTCCTTCAAAACATTTTCTCTCATAGAACTCTTCGGGATACACAACTGATTTCCTTTGAATAGCAGTCCATCCTGAATTAAATAGTCAATACATTGGCTTCTATCTCTTAAAACAGGATTCTCACATGCTTCATAAGCATCTTTAAAATTTGAATCATCTCTGTACATTTCCTTAAGGCTTTCAAACCTAAGGTCTTCACTTGAAACTCCTGCAGAATCAAACATTTCCTGCTCAACGCATCAACAACCTTATTAGCATTTCCAGAAATATGCTTTATAACAAAAGTAAAGTTCTGCATAAACTCAACCCATTTTTCATGTTTATGGTTCAGTTTCTCCTATCTAGTTATAAACTGTAAGGCTTGGTTGTCACTATACAAAACAAACTCTTTTGGAACCAGGTAGTGCCTCCATTTCTTCAACGCTCGTATGACTGCATAAAATTATTTATCATACGTAGAGTAATTCTTCTTGGCCTCATTCAGTTTCTCACTGAATTATGCAACTAGTATATTGTCTTGACTTAATACTGCTCCAATCGCAAATCCACTTGCATCACATCTCACTTGAAATGTCTTACTAAAATATGGCAGAACCAGAAATGGTTGTTCAGTTATCTTCTCTTTTGACAATTTGAAACTTTTCTCTGGCTCCTCTATCCAATGAAAATATTTATGTCTTTTCTTGACCGTGTCCATCATCGACGCACAGATCCCTGTTGGCCCTTGACCAAGATTTGGGAGATTCTTGGTCATGTTGACCTATTTTGGACTTTGACAGCCTATCGAAGGAGGAGCACAAGACGAAGCAGAGATCGCAGGATCTCGACCCCTTTTTTGGTCCTTTTTGGGATGTGGGAATATGTAACGGGAATGGGATGTCAACCCATGGGTTTACCCATTTTTAGGACTATTTTGTAATATATAAATAGGTGCTTAGGCTAGATAGAATTAGTCGTGCATCTATGTGATGTTAGTAGGCAAGTAGGCTAAGTGCCAAGATTTCGATCTATGTGATCAGGACTTGTAAGGCTTTGTGCACACTGTGTGAAAATTGCAGAGTTAAGTGCAAGTCATTGTAGCAAGACTGTGGAAGGCTTAGTGTTGGAACACAAGGAAGAAGGATCTAGCGATATGCGCAGATCTTCTGTCATGTGTGGAGTAAGGGTTTTGAGGCTCTGTCCTTATAAAGGATTGACTGAATACAATAAATAATAAGAGTTGGTGACGCAGCCCCGGGGTAGGGGTGAACCACATAAATATTGTGTTTCTATGCTTTATGCTTATCTTAATGTGTTTATGACTCTCTAGCTAAGTGATTTGATATAGATAGATAGATCTGCTTATGATTTGTTCTATGAATGTTAGATCTGACTTCTATGAATGTGCTTAGTGCTTGCTTCTGCTAGATCTGATCCATCCGTTTGTGCAAAGTTCTTAATTACATTAGATTAGTGTGAATGATGCAGTTCTGTTCTATCCGCACAGTAGTTATTGGTTGAATATTGGTGAACTATTGATGCTAAGTTCTTTGTTAAGTATTATAATCACATATCTGTGTCCCAGCTAAGGTTGCAGACACTTGAGTCCTGCAACCACCCCTGCCTCTACCTCAGTTGAGACTTCATATGCTTCACAGGTGTTGCCGAAAGGGTCAGTAGTTAGGGTTTTGTTGGTGTGTTGTTGTAGCATTGAACCCTGGGTCTACCCCTATGCCAACAAATGGTTTCGTTGTCGCGACCTGAAGCTGTGATTGTTGGGAACTGAGAAACAAGAATCTCTATGAAAATATTCATCCAGAAGTTATGAAAGCTCTGTGCATAGATCTGTCACGCGGTATTCTACTTTATTTATAAATCTCTGTGCTAAAATAAAGAAGCCTGATCTGAAGAAAAGAAGTCGGATATGAAGGAGAGAAGCAAGATCTGAAAGCTTTTGTGCTCTAAGAAAGGTAAAAGTGAGAATTTATGATTTAAAGAGGTAAGATCTGCAAGCTCTGTGCTCTGATAAAGATAAGAATAGTGAAAAGTTTTAGATCTGAAAGCTTTGTTCTCTGTAGAAGTAAGATAAGTGGAAATTTTTGTTTTTAAAGTATGGATCTAGGTATGTTTGATAGGTTATGTCCTAGCTTGAAAACTAGGGCAATAATAGATGAAAGAAGGCTTGATATGAGTAGATATGATAAGAATAGTGAAAGATATATTATACCTATGCATATAAAGAATGTTTGGACTAACAAATGGATGTAGGATCCTAGAAATAATTTTTTGCAGGTTATCTACCATGATCCTAGTGCACAGTACCGGAAAGGCTAGGGATCATTTAAAGGAAAGAGAGGATTAACCCTCTGTTATAGTTGCAGAAGACCGTGACATATTGCTAAGGAATGCCCTAGGAAAAGGCCTAGTTGTCTTTGTTGTAAATCTATGGACCATTAAGTGTTGGATTTCCCTAGAATGATTGCTAAGCTGGAAGAAATGAATCTAAATAAAGAAAACCCTAAGGCATATCCAAAAATGGCAAAATCCCAGGAAGAATCAGAGAAAGTATTGTTGCAAATAAACTAAACCATGAATGACCATCGACATGTCAGACTATCAAAGATCTTCAAGGAAAAAGGATACATTGAAGTAAGAATAGGAGACTTCGACATTGACTGTGTTTTGGATGAAGAAACACAAGTGAATATCATGACATAAAGAACTTGGGAAGTCGTAGGGAAGCCTGCTATGATCCCTTCATTAGGAGGAATAGTACTATTCAGAGGAAAGATGATAAACCTATGTGGGAAGCTTTCTCGCATACCTATGAATGTTAATGGAACTTCGACAAAAGAAGATTTTGAGATTATTAAATTTATTGAAGACAACACCCTGTTTACCATGTTACTAGGAAAACCTTGGATTGATAGAGATCAAACCAGACTAAAGGAAGAAGAAGAAGTTTTGGAACAGAAGAAACAAGAGTTAAAAGATTTCATGACCAGAAGGATCGCACACTTGATTGAAGAACATGAGAACAAATCGAAGTTATTTAACAGTAGAGGCCCAGATGTCGAAGTTGCAAGAACATTAGAGGACTCACAGAAGACTGAAGTACTTATCCTAGACAAAGAATAAGTATCACCCTTGAATCTTAGGAAAGAATTTCAACAACGCAAAGTAACTATGTTAAGAGAAGATAAGAATCGAAATGGAAAAAGGCATACTGAGATGAAGCTCACTAGAAAGAAGGCTAGAAAGATAAATAAGAATAGGGCTAAGATTGAAAAGTTACAGAAAGTTCCAGAGGGAACCTCACAGAAGGAAAATTTGAAAAATTGGAGCTTCGTTGAGATATCAAAACAGCGACACATGGCACTTCGCCATGACGAAGCAATATATCCATTAGGGAACGCTATAACTGTTAGATCAATGCTCCGAATAGATATAAATCCATTTATGGCCAGCCATCTCGCCATCCAATCATTGAGACCACACCATAACGGATAGCACCAAGTTAATGAAGAACTCATACCCATTGCAAGTGACCCGTTGTCGAGTTACCTATTTATCCCACCGCACCACACACCGAGAACACTTTTGTCAATTAATAACTTGAGCCCGTAGGCTACGTTGAGTTTATACCATGATCATCATGATTCTGCTCTCTCTCTTGTTACTATGTCTAAGCTACCCCCTCGCACCTGAGATTGTTAACCCCGAACATGTATGTTAGACGAGTTAAGCGCTGCAAAAAGAGTTGTTGAGGAATTTTTGATTGACCTGATGATTGACAGAGTCATGTCAATGTCTACAAGTATAAAAGCATCATCCATGAGAGGAATGTCAGCTTCTCCATCCACTACTCGATCCATACCATCCCGACCATCCAATGAGAAGAGAACTAAGCACAGGGATGATATCGTGAATGATAAGTTGATTCTGAGCATATTACCCACCTATATACCACCTTTAAGCAGTTTTGTAAACCGTGAAAGCGTACCTAGAGATTCTGAGTACGCCTTGGTCACTACGTACCTCCCGAAGGGGATACGCGCAGTACGAGTAGACCAAGATAAGATCGCGGCATTGAAGTTTAGCGACTTCAAACTGGGAGATCAAAAATGCTACAACATGTTAGCCTTGCATAAGTACTTGAATAAAACTAAAGGAAATAATTCGAAGATTGTCCCTCAGTCATGGACCCACAACCTCGCACAGTCCACCCTACTGAATGTTATGAAGATTCTTCATTTTGGATGACACGAGGAGGTGAATGCATGTGTCAAATTGATACTGTCTTGTTACCATGGAGGTTATCTATGGTTAAACCATCGCATAACAGTGGATCTGATGTTGATAAATCGGATCACCAGGCTTAGTATGAAAGGACTCGACCCACAGGATTTATATCCTGGAAAATCCATGGACCGCGCTCTCACACAAAGGATCAAAGACACTTATGGTGATGCCGAGAAAGGAACGTGAGGCTACAAGTTAGCTTATATCTAGAGTGGCACAGTGTGCCTCACCTGTTATATGATTGCAGGGAAGTTAGTATGCAAGAACAAGCCCACCCAAGTGACTGGTTTTGTAGTCAACCTCGCGGGGAAGTGCGCAGAGGGCCTACAAATGAATTGGGAGAAGTACATTGTAAACTAATTAGAAATTGAATGCAGAGAAGAACAAGATCAAGGGTATGAATTCCACTTCAGCTAGATATTGATCCTAATCTCTTTCATTTCCTAGGAGACACCAGAAGGTGTGGCCTTCTCAGACATCGATCCCTTTGAACCATTGGCTGTGAAGTTTAGCACACTGTGGTATTCAAGCGACATGAATAAACAATGGCATTCCAATGCTGTATTTCATGCATACTACAACCAGTTGAATGTATCTATACAATCTGAGCCTCACATGATGTCGAATAATTTACACAGGTTCCATCCTTTGATGAAGTTTAGCGTGGACCACCATTTCATTTATATCATCGCGCACGCTAATGAGCACAAGAATCAACTTCAGTCCTACTACAAGCTAACTGAGGAGGACTTGGAGGATATCACCAAGGACTGGTCGGTGGACCTCCTCATTCCAACAGACCCTATGGAGATATCTAATATAGACATTCCAGAAACTGCGCAGGATACACTCGGACCTAGCAGGACGAAGAAAACATAAGAGGTTCAGGATTTAGACAGTTCATCTGCGAAGACTGCTTCCATCTCACCAGAGCAAGGATGTGATGGCGGAGAGATAGATGGCGCAAAAGTTGAATAGTATAAAGGCAAGGTTACACCACCTAGAGATGAGGAGGACCCCTTGATGAAAAGGAAGGTTTCCCCCTGAAGCCTTCCTCCCGGAATAAATCGAAATCTTCTACGACAAAAATGCAGACTATCCTCACCTCATATGACTTCGATTTCATTATAGCGGCCATGAATGATGCTTCGCTGGAGATAGAAGAAAAACAAGAGGCTAAGCAGGAAGCGATGTACAATAGAATCGAGATTGAGCTCCAAGGAGTGCAACAAGCACAACATTCCAACCGCTCAATCCCCACTTCGCCTCTGTCAGCAAGAACACCAAAACTGGGAGATGATCCAGCTAAACTCCACCGAATCGCTAAGATAGTCGAAGCTCGCCTTCGAAAAGCTTAGGAAGAAACAACACAAGCCACCCAAGCTTTGACACAAGTATGAGAATTCCTTGTAAAGCAACGCAGTACTACAGAATGGGAGAATCTTGATCTCCAAGCAAATTTTGACGAAGAAAAATCCCAACTGCAGAAAGAAAAGGAACAGTTTCTCATGAAGAAACTTGAAGTAAAAAAAATGTTCAACATAGCGCTTCTCTCTGCGACAGTCATAGAAGTAAAGGCCGAAGAGATAATTCCACAACAAATAGTACAACTTGAACAAGTGATCCAGTAGCTACAACAACACATAGCATATTTGGAGCTACGCGTAGTACCCGAGACCCCTCAAGATGTAAGAGATCAAAGGGAAGCAACCACCAGGAGAACAATTGAGAGACTGAAGGCTCTTGCCAGGGAGTACAAGCAGTTGAGTAACCACAGTTCCCAAATGTATGAGAATCTCATTGAGAACCCAGAATTGCAGGAACTGGAGTCGCATCTCCAGGACGCAAAGCACCACGCAGAGATACTACAGGTGCATATGAAGGCCCTTCCAGCTGTAGAAAGAATGAAGCGGTCTCAAGAGCAGCGAACCGTCCAGCAGTAGATCCATATGATTCAAAGAAAAGTTATGGAAGTAACTCAAGGAATCCAACATGTGAAAGATAAGGCCTATCAGTTGTTCATAGAGGTCAAGAGCTAAGGAGAAGAGCTAGAACAGGTTGTTAATGTAGAAGAACAATGCCTAGAAGGGCCAGTGAATGATGTAGTAATCCAGGAGTTCACCGAGCAAGAGGCCGTAGCATAGTATCAAGTCAAAGAAGCTCGAGGTGTTTGAGGTAGAACTAGTGAGACTATAGTGACTCAGGACGAGTCACAGGTGAGTGTTGGTGGCTTGTTGGCCCTTGACCAAGCTTTGGGAGATTCTTGTTCATGTTGACCTATTTTGGACTTCAACAGTCTGTCGAAGGAGGAGTGCAAGAAGAAGCAGAGATCGCGGGATCTCGACCCCTTTTTGGGTCCTTTTTGGGGTGTGGGAATATGTAACGAGAATGGGATGTTGGCCCATGGGTTTACCCATGTTTAGGCCTATTTTGTAATATACAAATAGGTGCTTAGGCTATATAGAAGTAGTCGTGCATCTATTTTATTTTAGTAGAAAGTAGGCTAAGTGCCAAGATTTGGATCTTTGTGATCAAGACTTGTAAGGCTTTGTGCATACTGTGTGAAACTGGAAGAGTTAAGTGCAAGTCATTATAGCAAGACTGTGGAAGGCTTAGTGCTGGAACGCAAGAAAGAAGGATCTAGTGAGCTGCGTAGATCTTCTGTCCTATGCAAAGTAAGCGTTTTGAGGCTCTGTGATTGTAACTGATTGACTGAAGACAATAAAGAAGAAGAGTTGGTGGATGTAGCCCCAGGGTGGGGGTGAACCATGTAAATACTATGTTGCTATGATTTATGCTTATCTTAATGTGTTTATGACTCTCTAGCTAAGTGCTTTGATATAGATAGATAGATCTGCTTATGCTTTGTGCTATGAATGTTAGATATGACTTCTATGAATGTGCTTATTGCTTTATTCTGCTATATCTAATCCATTTGTTTGTGCTAAGTGCATAATTACATTAGATCAGTGTGAATGATGCGATGCTTTGTTCTATCTGCACAGTAGTTATTGGTTGAATATTGATGAACTATTGATGCTAAGTGCTCTATTAAGTATTATAATCACATATTTGTGTCCCATCTAAGGTTTCATTTACTTAAGTCCTGCAACAACCCCTTCCTCTACCTCGGGTGAGGCTTCATATTCTTCGTAGGTGTTGCTGAAAGGGCTAGTAGTTAGGGTTTTGTTGGTGCGTTGTTGTAGCGTTGAACCCTGGGTCTGCCCCTGTGCCAACAATCCCACTAAAATTTATGATGAACTTCCTATAAAAACTGGCTAGTCCATGGAAGCTTCTAACTTCAAAGATATTCCTTGGCGACGACCATTCTTTGATTGATTTTACCTTCTCTGGATCCATCTTTAATTCATTCAAAGGGATCGAAAAACCTAAATAAATGAGTTATGTCTTCATGAAAGATGACTTCTTCAGATTTATCAACAACTTCTCTCACTGCAACCTCCTCATCACTGAAGTTAAATGTCTTAAATTCTCTTCCTCAGTCTTACTGAATATTAGTATATCATCAAGATACACAATTACAAACTTTCCAATGAAATCTTTCAAGACTTCATTCATCAATCTCATAAAAGTACTTGGCACATTCATCAAGCCAAATGGCATGACAAATCATTCATACAACCCTTCATTCGTCTTGAATGTTGTCTTCCATTCATCACCTTCCCTCATTCTAATCTTTTGATATCCGCTTTTCAAATCAATTTTTGAAAAAAACTTTGCTCCACTCAAACAATCCATCAAGTCATCCATCATGGGTAAAGGAAATCTATACATGATGGTGATTTTGTTTATATCCCTCGAGTCTGTACACATTCTCCATCCACCATCCTTCCTCGGACTTAACACTATTGGTACAGTGCATGGACTCAAGCTTTCTCTAATCAATCCTTTGTCCATCAAATCCTGGACTTGCTTCTTTACCTCTTCATTCTCCTGTAGCGTCAATATATACGCAGCTTTGTTTGTCAAACTCACTTCTAGTATAAGGTCAATGTGATGGATTATACTTCTGATGGGTGGAAACAAACAAGGTAAATCATCCACCACTATATCAACGAAATTCTCCAGCAGTTCTTGAATTTCCTCAGTGTTACAAGGGAAAAAATCTCTATGGCCAAGGGTAAACCACAACAGACAGGTATGACTGCAGAAATCAACTCAATTCCAACATATGCTATATAGACTAATGTGCAATATAAGAAAGAGGTCTACCTCGATCCAATGTTTGGTGATGTTCCACCATTGAGCACTCTGACCCAAAGCTTTATACCTATGAGAAGTTCTCAACAAACAAGCAAAGAAAGCATATAGTGACTATATAAAAGGGGTTAGCACATCAGATAACATAATTCATTAATAAACAATACAAACATGCCCATGGATAATAATCATATGTTTGCAAGATATCGATAGGACATGCAAGGAGTATTTCTATTAATAATTGATCAACATAAGTGACAATCTTACAGACTTCTGTGTCGGCATGGTTCGAAACCAAGAAACCAAGTTCCTTCCAACTGGGTCTCCACCACTTCAATCCTCCACCAAAGGCAAGCTCATAGGAAAGAGGCAATGAGGTCCTCTCAACAATAGGGAAAGAGATTGGGGGCTAAACACTGTGTTTAGACTTGAGGGACAAAGGGATGCAGACTCAATATGAAGTAATTTCTCCGAAGTAACTTTGCTCTCAAAGTTGACTGCTTTCTCCTCTTTTCCATAGCTCGAAATTGTGCTCTTATAGCTTTCAGAATGCAATTGAAGGGTCAAGTTGGAACGTTTCCAGTATATGGAAGGCCAAGGATCAGAGATATTATGTCGTGACATGGAAACCCGACCTCATTTTTTATTTTCTGGCACAAATCTCGATGTGCGTAGGTTGTAGTGGAGCAGCGAGCGTATACACATATTGCATAGTAGATAGGGAGTGTATATGTGGAAAAATGTATATTTTTATCTCTAGATTCATCAAAAAGGGATGATAAGTCTGCATAGGGAAATGGAAAAAGGCCCTCTATGCAAGATAACAATGGTGAGGCAAATCTTGCTATAACAGATGCCCCCTAATGTGTGAGATCAGAGGAGTATCTACGATGGCCGAAATACATTATAAATAACCCAGAAGTGGAGTGGTAGAGAACCAGCTAGACGAAATCAATTTCTCATTACATTATGTACTGACTTTGCATACATGGCTACCAATAATACAATGCAGATCCATGTGGAAAATATACCAAACAAGTGTTCATGGCCATGAATAGGCAAATACAAATGCGGTTATATGCCAAAAGATGTCATAATCACGAATGAGGCCCAGTGAAATCAGTATCAAAATCAATCTGAAGATATATGTATACCATGGAGTACAATCTGATCTCCCATGATCACTGAAGTCAAATAGGTATTGGTCCAATGAAGGGGAAGCAACAACTCAGGAAAGTTGCCGCCACATAGTGATGTCTTCAAGTCTTCTACACTATCTGCCAAAGGTGAAAGTCTACATCATGTGAATAAAGGAGTTGAGGTCAAACACGATGAGACATCGTTTGATTACCGATCATTCAAGTATACCGTTAACAAACGCGAGACAACCTACCAATAATGAAAGTAGGTATCAAGGCACCGAGTACATTCCTACAAGTGTGAAAAAGGATTCGATGTCGAACACTTGAGAAATCCATTGATCATGAGACATTGATTTGTTCCCATCTGTCAATGGCAAGAGGGCCTACCACTAATGACTGCAAGCCTCAAGGTACTCATAAAAATCTAGGTCCCATATCCAGAATAAATGAGCTGAAGTCAATGGAAAGAGACCCGCTGAAAGGAGAGCATTGAGGCATCTCTCATCATTCAGCACGAGGAACAAAGTAGGATCTTCATGATTTGGTGGAGATCGGACAAAGAACATGTTCATGAACCAACGATCTTGTGCATCTTCCGTGTGTGCCCAATGCAAGTGGTACATGAAAAATACCCTCTGAATAGCAGCCAATGATGAAAAACTACTAACAAAGGCAAGGAAACCACCAATAAGGCTAATGGCATCTAAGACACTGCACGAATCCCAAAGTGTGAATAGATGTCTTGTCGTCAAACACAAGGGAAACCACCCATTCAATGACTAATGATGAAATGTCGATTGTTGGGTTCAAGGTGACCTACCAATGATAAAAGTAGGACCAGGGTGCATGATAAGACCAAAGTATCATGTGATTCTGAAACAAACTCAGGGTATGGTTAACATGCAAAGTCAATATTTCTAAGGAGTGGCCAACACAGGTTGATAGACTTCCTTTGAATAAGAGCAGGAGACATATGGTGGACTCTGGCAGCATAGACTCAATGATGTGATAATTAGATGCAGGAGGCATCCATAATGTTCTCTATAGGGACTAGAAGAGTAACCAGTCAGTAGAGAAAACTCTGTAGTGAGATCATCTTCCTAAGGCCATGCTAAACCCAAAATTATGATGACACAAGGACTCAATAACTTTGTGCTCCATTCAAAGGAGACACAATTGCTGCCAATTACAATATAGTACTCCCTTGTTGCCTGTCTTTTTTGTTTTTTCATAACAAATGAATGCTATGATACAGAGGAGGGAATGAGTGTCACAGGTAAGCAAAACTAGTTCCAGTAGTGGAACATACCTATGCTCAATGCAAGGAAATGCATGAGGGAGATGGACGCTCGGGGTGATGATCCCTCCAGGGTATAGGGTGTCAAATTGCGAAGGATATAAACAAGGCTCTGCTTGGTCGAGGATGTAAAATTCTTAGGCAACAATTTATAACACAAGGCGAGAACCGACTAAAGTTTCAATAGAGCAAGGGATGGCATGAGATGCAATCACAACTTAACGCCAAAAAATGTCCTTTTTTATATATTTTAGTCTACTTGGTGTGAAAAATGGATAAACTTGTGCCAAATAGACATCTTTTCAAATCCAATTTATGAGTGTGAAAAAGACAAGTTCACTCGGCAATATTTTCAATTTTTGATAGCGAGTCGGAAAAGAGCTTAACTAAGACTCATGACCTTTCAAATCCAACTTTAACGAGTGTGAAAGGTACAAATCACTCGGCGATCTTTTCAGTTTTTAGAAAAGTTGGAAAAGAGCTTAACTGAGACTCATTTTTCTATCTTAATCAACGTGTAAAGTGGGAGGCCAAGGCTCCTGTCTCGGTCTTCTACGGAAAGTCGGTATCTCACGGATAGCTGACAAAATCTTGGGAAAACCCAAGGCTCTCCAAGTCAAGGAGGAGAAAGTGATAATGGAGGTTACAATATCTATGATGGTTCAGATAATGTCTCTTAATGGAAAAGACATAGGTGGGGGAATGGGATGACCCATTAGATCGTTCCAATCGAAGGGAACTTTATCAGGACTTGGAGGAAGAACATTCTAGGAAAGAATAAATCTCTCTCATTCAAAAGGGGGAGGATTTGAAATGTTGATGACATGACTGAAAGGTGCATCATTCTCTTCAGGGAGAGTAGGGTTGACGAGGGATTGCACTGGTGTGGCCACTTCTTCAATTATAGGCTGAAGAGGATGCATAGTAATGGGGGTAAGAGATGCCTCCCCCTTGACAAAGGGGGTGAGGTCGGGAGAAAATTGTGTCGATGGAACCATCGAGACAATCAAAGGAGAAGTGGTGTGAGGAGAAACCACGGAGGCCTTAGAATCTGAAAGGAGTTTGGGTGAGCCCCACGTGTCTGGTATCCTGGCAGTAACCAGGCACAAACGAGTAAGGTGACTTCCTTCGCAAGTCTTGCAAAGGAATTTCGGTTTATGTCTGAGACGTCTAGGCTTCTCAATGTAACTAGCATGGGAAAGAGAGTCATCTCCTATATTATGAATAGAGGTGGGAGACGTGACACAGCTATGATTTGGGGTAAAAATAATGGTGCCCCAACATAATAGGTAGAGGTTGGGGGCAAGCTGTCGACATAATTTGTAGAAAAATTCGACCCATCTCCCACATGACTAGAAGAGGTTGGTGATGGAGCATTGGTATGACTAGAAGTGACTGGACCGGCAATACATTGTGGCATTTGATTCCACAGTCCGGGAAAAGATTGATTCTGAAAAATTGCAAGCCAGGCAGGATCTTGGTGTACCCCTTGCCCTAGCCCAGAAAAGTGTTGGTTCATGCCAAAATGGTCCGAAGAGGTTTGGACAGGCATCGCCACTGAGGTCTATGAAGAGACCGAGGTAGGATAAGGATTGTTCGAGTGAGGATGTATGTTGCCCCCTTGTGAAGGGATCCCATAAAGAGGGTAGCCCGAACCGTAAAATTGATTCTCCCCATATGAAAGACCTAGGGGTACTTGAGGACCTGTAATGGAAAAAGTGTTCGAAGGAACTGACATGGTAGACGAAAGATACATGGGTGGGGTGTAATAAGTGGTATAAGCACCCATCTGAGTAATGGCTCCTAAAAGAGAATAGGTAGTATTAGATACATAGGGGGGGAAGGTTCCAACCTCCCATGGGGACACAAATCATATCAAATGAAGAAGTAGGCATCGAAGCCATGGTGCCCCCGGGTCAAATGCTAGGATTCATATATATGGGCTAGGGAGAGGGTTGCACAGGGGAAGGCATATCAACATAAAAATGGCTAGAGACCCAAGGTGTGAACTGAGCATTGTAGTTCTGCATACCATTGTAAAAAGCGGAAGGGTCCGTCCCCATGAAATTAGCAGGTATCATGGGGTGGGTAGCAATGAATGAGGGAGAAAAAGAAACTCCACTGTCTATAATGATGAAACCAAAAATAGACTCCTAAGGTCAACTAGTAGTCAAAGAGCATACCAAAAAGTCAAATGGCCAATATGCATGCAAACGAGCTAAAGTGGCTAAGTGGCCTCCCTCGCTAAAGAAGGTATGTCTCATCCAAGAGGGACCTGAGACTCCCCGCTAAATTTTGGAGGTAACATAATCAGTTATAAGGGCCCTCGTAGGCTTAACAACCAGTCGGTCAGATCCCCCCAAAGAGGTAATCCTCCATAAAGGTTGTGTGTTGTCCGACCCCTATCTGACTCAGGGTACAAGTAGAATAACCCCTGCAAGTAACCTATGAGATACCTAAGTCAAGCAACTAATAAACCATTGTATAACCGATGCACAGGTGAGCAGTCGTAAGTTCGGATCACCGTATGGGCAGGGTAGCAAAGCCCAAAACCTTGAAAGCACCGCCTCTCACAGAGGTATGGGTACTAGAAATATCCCCAAATATGAATAAATCCATAGAAATACCTCTGACGCTAGGTGAGTATCCAGGGGTTATCCCTTCAACTAACTTTGCGCGACCTCGTGATTAAATCCGATGTGAGCGGAGCCTCCTGATATTACCAATTATACAATGGACTTATCAACTCCCTATCTCAGACACATATGTTGATTAAATTGCCTTGGAGAATTTTACTCACAAAATCATATTCCAAGGCACTAAATCCTAGGCTAGTTTGTGCACCCTAAAAGATAAAATCGTGACTAATCAATTTTAGTTTAAATCATAAATTGTATTGGCCATGGTTACTCAAAGAGGTATGGAAGTGAAACTCATGATGTTATGACCCGGGAAGAAAATAAATATGGATATAATGCAAAGTCTATCTTTAACTTTTCAATGAATGATATGCTAATAAAAGTAGTGCAGTCTTCAATTTCAACTCTGCAATTCAGAAGTAAAATGCAATCTTTCACTAAAGGTGCTAAGCTAATGATAAAGATTCAAAGACAAAAATGCCAACCAATGTAAAATGCCTATTTTTTTTGTATTTTCAATATACTAAAAAGAAAATGCATGGATTGATGAACAACCTGATATATAAATTCTACTGTGTATAAAAGAAATAACTCGAGCAGAATACCAAGCAGCCACACAAATAGCCCAGATAACAAGGACAAATCAAAAATGGAAAACAAAGAGAAAGACTCTTCCCAAAAATTCAACTCCAAACAGGTTTCCTGTCATCCCAGATAATCTCAATAGGCACTATAGAGACCTAACAAGGCTCAACAATCTTCAAATCCCACCCAACAGTCACTAAACCAAGAAAATAAGCAAGAGGAAGTGGTATACGCGATTGTTCAAGAGAACATAGTGTATATATGCTTCTTGCAGTGAGACAGCAAGCGTGTATACACGACTGTCAAGGCAAAAGGGGTGTATATTCTTTAAAACAATGCCAGGCAAGGGAAAAACACTAAAAACTCAGACCCAAAGTGAACAGAATTTGTCAAGTAGTGATACAACAAGAAACACAAAGGAAAAAGAGCAATGTAAGAAGAAAAAGTACTTCAACCCTTAGAAGGAAGATCTCTCCCCAGTGGAGTCGCCATTTCTGTTACAAGGGAAAAACTCTCTATGGCCAAGGGTAAACCACAACAGACAGGTATGATTGCAGAAATCAACTCAATTCCAACATATTCTATATAGAATAATGTGAAATATAAGAAAGAGGCCTACCTCGATCCAACGTTTGATGATGTTCCACCATTAAGCACTTTGACCCAAAGCTTTATACCTGCGAAAAGTTCTCAACAAACAAGAAAAGCAAGCATATAGTGACGATATAAAAGGGGTTAGCACATCAGATAACATAATCCATTAATAAAAAATACAAACACACCCATGGATAATAATAATATGTTTGCAAGATATTGATAGGATGGGAAATGAGTATTTCTATTAATAATTGATCAGCAAAAATGACAACATTACAGACTTCCATGGTGGCACGGTTTGAAACCAAGAAACCAAGTTCCTTCCAACTGGGTCTCCACCACTTCAATCCTCCACCAAAGGCAAGCTCATAGGAAAGAGGCAATGATGTCCTCTCAACAATAGGGAAATACCTTGGGGGTTGAACACTGTGTTCAGACTTGAGGGACAAAGGGATGCAGACTCAATATGAAGTAATTTCTCCAGAGTAAATTTTCTCTCAAAGTTGAATTCTTTCTCCTCTTTTCCATAGCTCTAAATTGTGCTCTTATAGCCTTCAGAATGCAACTAAAGGGCTGAGTCAGAACATTTCCAGTATATGGAAGGCCAAGGATCAGAGATCTTCTGTTGTGACATGGAAACCCGACCTCATTTTGTATTTTTTGGCACAAATCTCGATGTACGCGGGTTGTACTGGAGAAGCCAGCGTATACACAACTTGCATAGTAGATAGGGAGCGTATATGTGGGAAAATGTATATTTTTATCTCTGTATTCATCAAAAAGGGATGATAAGTCTTCATAGGGAAATGGAAAAAGGCCCTCTATGCAAGATAACAATGGTGAGGCAAATCTTGCTATAACACTCGGGTAGATCATCTATTGAGGTACTAGTCAAGATGACTCTAGGTTTTCTAACCACAACAAACTACATTTCTTGATTTTTCTTAACTTCATCTAGAAGTTCCTTCCCACTCATGATAAGTATAGTATTGCTTGCTTCTTCTTTCACCTTCTTGTCTTCAATTGGCAGCAACATATGCATCCAACCATTCTTATCCAAGGTATAAGTATTATTTCTTCCGTCATGAATAACATTTATTTAATATTGCCAAGGCCTCCCCAACAAAATATGTCAGACATCCATGGGAATTACGTCACATAAAATCTCATCTCTATAACCCCCTATCTTAAATTCAACTAAACATTGTTTAGTGATTGTTACCCGATGTCCTTTTTTCAACCATGAAACTTTATATGGGCTTGGATATGCAACGGTCTCCAATTCCAGCTTCTCCACCATCTCTGTGGATACTAAGTTATCTATGCTTCCACTATCAACTATCACCTTGCATACCCTATCTTTGGTTTTGTAAGAAGTCCTAAACAAACTATTCCTCTGGATTGGATTCTCCATCTCTTTCTCTAGCTTCAAGATAATCTTCCTCATCATCAAGGATCTTCCACCTTTTGCATATTTTTCCTTAACATTTCACCTCTGCACTTTTGAAATGTGAGCTTCACCTCCTCCATCTATTTTTCTATCGGGACATTCCCAAGACTTGTGTCCTATCTTCTCAAAGACAAAACACTTTAATTCTCCTCCTTTGTCTCTTTCTCTTTCTCTTACTCAAGGAAAAGTGTTCCTGTCGACATATTGTCTTCCTTGTGAACTTCCTCCCCTTTCCGGGTGGTTATGAGGCTTCTTTTCTTCATCCTTGGGCTTATGTACTCTATCCTGGGCAATTGCTTTGACTCTGCTATGACTTCTACCTCTTCCCCTTTGACCTTGCTTTCGGGCCAATTTTTCTTCTGCCTTCAGAGTAACCTGATAAGTATCTTCCACATTTCTAATTGTCGCCATGCTCATCTCATCCTGAATCTCAGATCTCAGGCCATTCATATATCTGGCGACCTTTTCATCATCACTCTCGTGATGACCAACTATGACCAACTATGATGTTAATTCTATAGAATTCCTCGGTGTATTCCTTCACTGTCATCCCTTTCTGTCTCAAATTTTGCATTCTTCGAAACAGATTGATTTGATAATCTTTGGGTATGAACTTGAATTTCATCTTTGCTACCACTCTTTCCCATATTTTAATTCTTTGTTTTCCCTTGCAACGCCTGTCAGCCTGAAGTTCATCCCACCACAGTGTTTCATGTCCTTTCAGTCTAGTGACAGTGTGCTTAACTTTCTTATCTTCTTCGACATCTTCATAGTCGAAGTATTTTTCTAGATATCTAAACCAATCTAGCAGCTCCTCAACGTCCAAGTTGCCTTCATACATTGGGATGTCCAATTTTTCTCTAGCACCTATTCTTGCAACAACTTTAAATAGACATTCTTCTACAACATCTTCAGCTACAGCTTCTTCTTTGGCTCCTTCTTCATTATCGCTTTCAGCCTCACTGATATCTCCAGTATTAGGTGTTCATCTCTGTGTTGTCTCGATAACATCTAATCGAGAACGAAGTTATCTCATTTCCCTCTCCATGGATGGATCGAGTAAAGTTCTTTTTGGACATCTCCTTGGCGACATTGTTTCAAATTCCACCATATAGAATTTAAATTACAACTGTCCTATGTCTTCTCTCTACAGAAAACAATAGTTTTTAGCTCTGATACCACCTAATGTAGAGAACCTACCTCAGCAGGGTATGCTAACCTCCCGATCTATGGATCTTCCTCTATTCTTGAGATGAAGCAGCTCTCTAGGTCCCTTCTGGAACCTCCACAAAAACAAATCCATAGGTCCTTTTACAAAACTACACCTATGTGAATAAGCACTAGGAGTAAGCCTCCTCTCTACGTGACCACTGGTTGTGACCACGAGCCTAACCAAAAGGCACTTCACGTTTCACGATTTCAAGACTTCTACTGTGAGTCTCCTTGACTCTTCCAATCATTGAACTCTGAATTAGAGCTTAGTTAATGCTAGATCCTCCCTTTATCCTCTGACGATGTGACCTCCGACTATGACTTGGAGCCCAACTCCCCAAATACTTCGGGACTTCGCACTTCGCAAATTCTGAAAGATAGCTCACCTCCTTTTTTTCGAACCCTGAACCCCGAGTTCTACTCATGCTAGATCGACAGTCCACTATCTCCCGTTATCCAATGGTCCATATCTACTCTCCGTGAATCAGGACTTCACATTTCGCGAGTCTGGAAGTGGACTCCCCTTTTCCTTATGACTCCTGAATTTCTGATTTCTCCTTCCCACGGAAGGGATCAATGGTTATATCTCTCTTTGAGATCGACACATACTATCCCTCCTAATCTTGAGAGTGTGGAAAGACTCTCGTCCTTATCCTTCCCACAGATCTACTAGATCCAACGGTCCACGAAAATCAGCGTTTCTCCCTTCAGTAATTTCTACCGTCCGTCGAGACTCTCAGTGTATTTTGGCCAAATAACTTGACGTCAACCCTTCTGAGCTAGTTTCCACGAGGTGACTTTAACCCTCGTATTTCCTATGAACTTCCCTTGACTCTATCATTCCTGAGCTTGATCCTTACTGCAGACTCAAGGATTCTAAGGATTCATGCGCGCACTGCTTGCGGCCTTCATAATAATCTCTAATTATTTGAATACTCCAAATTCACACACTCCTTGCAATAGAAGTTATTCAACCACTCACTTGAGTTCGATAAGTCTAAGACTCTCCTCAACCTGTGCACACCTTGCATGACTTGATTCTCTACCTGCACTTCTACTAGTATAATTTAACACTGTCTCTCCTGATATTTTCTGAGGTAAAACTCAGAAACTTGTCGATGCACTCCTTGCGAATTTTCACTGCACTCCTTGCAGGAATTCTCGGGAAGAGAAACAATTGAAACTCATACTCTCCTCACGGACTTCATACATTCAACATGAAATCACACATATATGGCATTGAAACAAATGCATAACAGAGAATATAAGCAAGTTGTAAACATACCATTCAATAGATGCATACAACATTCATAATACACCATGAAATTGAATCAAAGCATTCTTATATTAATTCAAGTGCTTTTGTACATGGTTCAATAGAAACAACTATCTACTCATACAACTTCTACAGTCTTTGTTCTTCTCTCCTCTCATATGCTCTCTTGCTCTCTTACTCATACAATTAGAATGATAATACAATACATCTACGAGGGATTCTTCTTGAGTTTTTCCCTCCTACAACCTTAAGCTATCTTATCGAAATTAAAGACTTCTATCTACTTTACATTTATTATAATAAATATTCACAACCAACAGATGAGAGAGAACGCTCAAGATCTGCATTACAATCCACAAAACATTAAAGGAAATTACATCCTTCCAGCTATTACATTAATGTGTTTGCTTTCAAAATTTCAAAATGTCTTCAAAATGTGCACTGGTGTGTATCCAACTGTCCTCCACTCACGCTTGTTGACGATGCCCCTGCATCAGCTTGACTATAAGAAAGTAATAGAATCAAACAATAAAAGATCAGTACACCAAGACAAATTGTATAGTAATTAAATGGAATTGACTAGACATGTTTATACCTATTTCCTAGGGAAACATTTGTGTCCCCAAATGAAAGAGGGTCTAAGGGTTAGGGATCCAATATGGGTATTTAAAAAAGAGACAATGTAATATTAAAAATTTGTAACCTTCAAAGTACAAAATCAGAGCTATGCAAATCAAGAATTGGATTTGAGGCAAGTAGCACATAGAAAAAAGACTAATAAATCATGCAACAAACAATGAGCATAAAAATATTTTATAGCCATCGCACCTACAACAAAATAGTCTAAAACACTAACCTCCATCGATCTTTCCACGAATGTTGACTATGTCAAAATTAACTAAGTCAATGAAGTCAGTGGTCATTAAACCATTTTCAAATGGGTAGTTGGAATCATCTAGGTTCATCGATATATCAACGAACTATCCTCTAGGTTTTTCAAAAGATCGATGGATATAGATGTTCGTCTAAAGTTCGACGTTCATCAAGGCATCCAAAACAAAAAACAAAGATCAAAATTTTAGGAAGTTGCGACAGTATGATTGAATTTATCCTTATCATCGAAATTTTTTGTTGACTTTTGACACCATATGTAGTAGTGTAACGAGTTCAATGTGGTTGGATATTTTAGGGCACATGTGAGCATCTTGGGTTGCCGTAGCATAAATATAATATCTAACTGTGAATTTGGCCACCTTCAACTTTCACAATGAATGGTTGGATAATGACTACCTTTTGAGGAGACAATTTCTCCATGTTTCCCTCATCTTGTTGTAAATAAGATATCCAAGGAAGAGAGGGAAACTATTTTATAGTCATTAGTTAATTTTCTAGAAAGTTATGGAAATAGCCAAGAACATATTTGAAGGGATTAGTCTAAAGCAACGAAAGAAAGAACCATTTGGGTTTGTCTAGGTTTTGAATAGAAGAAAGCCAATATATTTATTTTGTTACTAAGCCTCTATTTTATTTACTAAGTTAAGTTTCATAGATCATTCGACAAGGTTGCAAAGTGTTGGGACTCAGAAATGTCGTATTTTCATCCACCTTTCCCTTCATCATTCTTCACATTTCATCGGCCCATTAACCTTTCATGATACCATTTTCATAATTGAATATGGGTTTAACCTTATTATTTTCCAAATCATTTATTTTAGTATTAAAAGGGAATTTGTGATTAAATATTAGAAAAATGACATGTTTTCATATATATCTCAAAAATGTGTGAGCTTTATGATGTGTAGGAATATGTGAAGGATTAATTAAAAAAGACTTCTCGAATGCTTCCTCCACCATTTCAATATTTGAGGAGATAATTCAAGCCTATTCCAAGGAGAATATCATGGAGATTTGGTTATCATATCTTATCCAAGATATATGAGAGATATGTGTGAGGATTTGAATGGATTATATTTTGTAATAATGGGAAATGGGTTGAGAGAAAAGTGGATCTGTAATTATGAGATTCTTATCTTCTTTTCAAAGATATCATGTATAAAAGAGAGTTCCCTCTCTTCATGAGGGGGGGAAGAATTATTATGATGTAAGATTGGTTCTTAAGAGAGAATTGTTATGATGTAGATTTGATTCATGAAACGACTCTTTTTGTAAACCTACTTGTTGAAGATTAATGCAAGTTTGAATTCAATGATTTTGTCTCTCTTAGAAGTTAGCATATGGAGATCTAAAAGCTTCCATGTTGGCATCGGCAAGGGCCACCGATCTAGCTTGGTAAGCTTATTGTAAATTGTTGGTGTAGATTTTCATTTCATGTATTTGTTATTTTGATTTCATGTTATTTTGTTTGATTTCACTATTCAAATTTGTTGCAAAGTGTGGTAATGCGGGAACAATTGGATCTCCATATTTAACCATACATGAGCTTTAATGGAGCATCCCACTTGTTAGTTTAGTTGCTCCAGGATATAGAATCAAAGTTCATCTTTTCTTTTCATGAGCCATCAATGAACTAGTCCATCACCACTTATGAGTTTTTCTTTCCAGCTTTCAAATTGTGTGAAGATTGTTATTTTTAAAAAGTGTGTTGGTTTCTAAATGGTTTTCTTATATAATCTATAGTAAACAAACATAGGAACCTACCTTTTATCGGCACATATAGTGCATCAAATCTACTGATTACAAATCTCGGTTGATAATTTATGTTTGGTAATATATTATGCATATAATTGCACCACCATTTTGGCATTGTTGTCGGGGAGCTGTAAACGGTAATAGGTAGCATTTGAATTAGATTGATTTAATTATTTTAGATTAGTTTTATGGATGAACTAAGGGTGGAGAGAATATGGTAAGAAGAGAGGTAATAACCTGTGCATCCACTTTAGTGGGGTTGCTCTAAAGTTAGGTTGTCCTCTCCCTTTTATACAGAAGTGTGTTTCTCCTTATTTTATGCAAAAGTGTGTTTTTATTTATGCAAATTTAGTTTTTATTTATGATGAGCTAACTTGTGCGAACCAATAACCTGGTGACAGCAGGGTCCCAGTAACGCAAGGAGTTCAAGTTTGGTGTGTTTTATTTTTACAAATAAGTTTTAATTTCTTAGTTTTAAAAATTCAAATATTTGATGATAAATCATTCTCCTTTTTCAATATGGTTTAACTGTGAGTATAATCTTGGAACAACTCACTCAGATCCTAGCAAAAGTCAGGATCCCTTCTTCTTGGGAAGAGGATATATTGACAGCAGCTGAAAGTCTAATTACTCCTCCAGAGGAAAACGAAGAAACAACATACAAGGAACATTGAACATCTGATAATGAACAATTATGCGAGCAGGAGATCGAGGAGGACAACGGGGAGTTGCGGCATGATCTGAGGAGTGAAAACTATGCCTACGAAATAATTATCGAACGATGGTTTCAAGCAAGTACCAGGTTAGATCCATTCAATTTTTCTTTTTATTTTGTTAATTTACATTTTCACCAGTCAATTTCGCACGGTTATATATATTTTCGTTTGTCATTTGCAAAATTCACACTGAACATATTCTTATTACTGTTGTGTGTATGGCTACACTGGAAGTTTGATTACGCGTAACTGATTTCTAATTTCCAATTAGAGTAGAGTATAGTAGGTAGGTTAGTTTTCAATAAGTATGCTCTCCTCCACGCTTCATGTGATCTCGAGGATCAGAAAGTAGGATGTCTCTAACGTTTTCAGGAATGAATTAGTTGATGATTTGCAAACATACTTAATCAATTTTTCATCTTCAATTTGCAATTAATTTTGTCTCCATTTGCTAATAAATCTATTCTCTTTAATTTTATTTGAATTTGTTTTCTTTTTAAGAATAATGCAATTAGAAAAAAAAGAGACACAACATCAAAAAATTTAGGATTAAATTAGGACTTTTTTTTAATTTTTAATTTTTATAGGAATAAAAACATATATATGAATAATAATTGAAAAATAATATATATATATATATATATATATATATATATATATATATATATATATATATATATATATATATATATATTTAAAAAACAAAAAAAAAATTAATAAAAAACAAAAAAATGTAAATGAGCCATAAATCAACCCAATTTGGAGGTGGAACGATGGAAAGATTATTCATTACATTCTTGATGACTGAGACAACGAGAAAATGATGGTTAGAGAGGATGGCAACATCCCAAGGTTTGTTGTTTATTATAGGGTTCCAAACCGCCAGCGGGTTACCTTTGCACAATATATTAAAATTCATTGAAAGTGGAGTGGGAGGATGACACGTTTACTTATACAATATCCATATTGCAAAACTCTTCTGCTTCCAAACAAAGCCATGACACTGCCCATGGAAGCTCGTCATCATAGCTTCAGAATGAGCAATAGAGGAGGAGCTAGCATTGTATGAATTCCAGGTGGGTTTCTGTTATGAATGTGAAGGAGAAAGAAATAGTGGTGGATAGGCATGCACGAGCAGAAGGAACCCACCAGATTCCATGTCCACAACTCTTCGGTTGAGAGCGAGAGTGAGAAGGAGTTCTCAACAGAGATCCCAACACTGCAATTTGGAATACAACATAAGCACCCACCCTTGTAGACATATCAGCTAAGCTCTCCAACTCCATCATCGGTATCTGACACCCCTTCTTCATTACAATATTCTTTTCTAGAATACAGGCCCGCATGTTCGAGTTGGGCGTGCCACTTACAAAGGAGCCTGGCTTTCATTAGTATGATGTATATGGTAATCTATTCAGATTGTTGGCGGCTCATCCTTTAACTCCCATGGTCTCTGAATTTCTCACAAGATCTAGAACATTGGTTGGAGAGCGCAAGATTATGCCCATTATTCACAAAGAATTAGAGCATAGAACACTTCTTTACAACCTACTTATGCCTGTTGTGAACCACTACATGGAAGGGCTGGACAAAGAAAAAGGAAAGTACTTCCTCTTCATCAAATCTGAGACCAATATTCCCGGTGGGTTGCTCGCTCGTCCTGTCCTCACTAGTTACTACAAGAGTCTGCACATAGTATGGCCTCAATGGGGTTGGTGTATACATAGTAGGGATCGTAAGTCCGCTCTCAAAAGTGTTGAACATCCTTTGATTGAGTATGCACACAGTATGAGGTGCTCAAAGTGGGATCCGTGTTCGTGTCCAAGCTTCTGAGAGCAATACGTTTCCTGGAGGAACATTGGAAGTCGTTGTGCAAAGATATCACTTCACGATTTGGATATTGTGGAACCCATTTTCCCCAGCATGACTAAATTAAGCCAGATGCAAAATCTGAAGGATGAGATCCAGGAAAAGAAACGACAAATGCAGGTTCTTGAAAGACACATGATTGGTTCCATTGAGTCTTCTCCAAACACAACCAATATTTGATAATTTGATGCCCTGATAACTCACTAGAAGTGCCATCGAGGGTTTGATAAATCAGAGCAGATATGATCTACCAGTGGCAGTGCAAGCAGACCAACACCATTCAATGTTTCCACGAGTCAAATTTCATGCTTCTGATGACTTTCAGAAGTGTGCTCTCAGTATTTTCAAGAAGAAATGTTGCCTCAATTTCTTTTCCCATCAGACAGGAATCACAGTGGGCAGCAAAGGTGGGTTTCATAACTAACTCGACAAGGAAGGGCCCCGATATCATGGGCATGAACTCCCAAAGATGGCATAACATATCTGAACTGCCGCCCATATCTCTCCTGGTTGAATTGGCAAGATCTCTCCTGGATTGAATTGGCAAGTGGAAGAGGCTCTAACGAAAAGACTGAAGATCATCCAACTAGCGACCTTATCATTACAAATCTCCCGGAGGATGAAACTTCATGGTGTAGACACGAAGTCTGTATAAGTTTTGTTTGATTTAATTGTGCTTCAATTTTGTCAATGCCTCTGATAACAAAGAAACTATTTCCCGGCTACCTGTCCATACAGTTGTGGAGCTCAGGTCAGCTCCTCATCTCCTCATTCAACGGTGGGTCAGCTCCTCATCTCCTCATCCGACGGTGGGCAGAGCCCACGCCTGTCTGTTTATATATAATTTTAGTTTAGTTAGTATTTTATATATAACCTAGCTAAAATAAAAATAAAGAAATAATCATTTTTTTGTTTTGTTATAAAAATAAAATAAAATATTATAATAGTTTTTTGTTTTTTTTTTGAGAAATAATCCTATTTTTGTTTGGTTTTGTTATAACTATATATTTAAAAAAAAAATAATAATAATTTTCTTTTATTTTTCTTTGTTTAATTATAATAATAAACATAATTTTATTTTAGTTTGTTTTGTTATAAATAATAATAATAATAATAAATAGGTGAAACATAATTAAAAAAAAAATTACAAAAATTAAAACAAATTATAAAAATCAAAACATTGAAAAAATAAAAAAAATTGCAAATGGATTTCAATCATGATTACACTGAATTGTTTTTCTTAAGTCACTTCAAGCAACAATCAACAATGGAATAGGCGTGCAACAACAACAAGTAAAACACACTTTTTTGTTATCTCTTTAATTTGCCGCATTCGTACTTAATCTCGCATTTTATGTTTTATGATGATCTCACAAGTTTTATTGCAGGATTAGTACTAAGTTTGATTGGAGGAATGAAGACAATCGCATTCCATGCCACAATGATTTTCAAGAATTGCAAAAATTTTCTGAAAAACATGCTTTATTAAAAGCTCGAAGGAGCTAAATTTTTCATCACACATGTCTTGACGTTCTCTGCTACACCGCCATCTTTGATAAAACTAATTACGCCATGACATGATCATTTACCTTTCTCCTTCCAAGCTTATTCGTCATCCATGCTGGAGTCCATTATTTCATTGCCTTATCAGTCATGACTTCACACATGTCTATCTTTCTGAGTCGCATACATCTCTTTATCTTTTTTAGTTCATTTTTCCTTGTCAATAAAACTATCCATCTCCCTTTCCATGACTACATTGTCTTTCCATAAACATTGTTTCTATTGAGATATTTCCTATAGTCCGACCAATATTTTTATCAAAATTTGTGTTCATTGATGTGGGATTCCTTAAGGCCCACCTTTCAACAAGTCTTGCCCCATTGAGCTCAACACCTTATCTAGGATATAGACTAGAGTCCATTTGAGTACCTAGAGGCTTGCATGCCTTAATGGCAAGTTATCTCGCTAACAATCATGGAAATACATCATTGTCCCTTGATCATCAGATCTTGCAAGTGGCTCGACATAAACTCATTCATTCGCATTTCGCAAGATGTACTTGGGTACCTTGGCACTCATTGACATCAATGATGAGTTGTCTCGCATTGGTTAACGTCATTCATCATTGGTTTGTAATCCAATGACTTCTTTTCATGCTCGACATCGACACATTCATTCGCATGATTAGAATTGTACCATCGGGTTTAGCAGCGGGTGAAGACTATAAACTTTTCATGACTCTATCAGCAGTTACAACAGCATAACTTTAGCCATATGAGAGTACAACAGTTCCACTTTCATACTTCCTCTTTTCCATGATTCATCAGCAACAATTCAGATTTCTCCACTTCAAATTCTCTGATCCAGCAGTGACAACAGTCTTAGCTACAACAACAGTGATCCTTTCACATGATCCTACAGTAGTGACATCTTCCATGCTCCAGCAGTCGCATCAACCATATTCCTATTGCATATTTCATCAACATTTTGGGTAAGTGGAGGTATGTTGTTTTCTACTCTTTAATCATGCAATTCCTTACATGCTAGAATGAATATTTTGGAAAAATCCTTCACCGTTCTCCCTTTCCTTTTACTTCTATGACTCATGCCACGTTGCATGAGGACATGCAACCAATTTAGTTGGGCGGGGCGGGCAACTATATTCGCTATCATCACTCCATTTTTCCACTACCACTCCATTTTTCGTCTCATTTACCATTTACTGACATTTTTTTCTTCCAACGATACTTTGTTGCACTTTGCTTCATAAGCATTGATATACATATTGACATGATTCACAAATATGCAAAAGGGATTTCTTATACTCAATGATGTTTCCTTATGCACATTGATAGCTTATTTTTTCCAGCAAGTATATGGGTAAATTATTATCATAACAGCAAGAGAACAAATAACAAAATGAATGTTGTTTACACAAGAACCAACATTKTATTATCATAACAACAAGAGAACAAATAACGAAATGAAWATTGTTTACACAAGAACCAACATTATCTATATTCATGGTTGTCACACAAGAACCAACCATAAGAAAATGTCAGTTKTTACTCATGTAAATCCCATCCTGGAAATAKTCATTATCATCACTCAAAGCCAAAATTCAGATGCCAAAAATTCTTGAGAATATCCATGCATAGTTGCATGCGAACATGCAACAAGTTCARTTGGGGGGTATGTTGGGACTYAGAAATGTCGTATTTTCATCCACCTTTCCCTTCATCATTCTTCACAYTTCATTGCCCCATTAACCTTTCATGATACCATTTTCATAATTAAATATGGGTTTAACCTTATTATTTTCCAAAACATTTATTTTAGTATTAAAAAKGAATTTGTGATTAAATATTAGAAAAATGACATGTTTTCATATATATATCTCAAAAATGTGTGAGCTTTATGATGTGTAGGAATATGTGAAGGATTAATTAAAAAATACTTCTCGAATGCTTCCTCCACTATTTCAAGATTTGAGGAGATAATTCAAGCCTATTCCAAGGAGAAGATCATGGAGATTTGGTTGTCATATCTTATCCAAGATATGTGAGAGATATGTGTGAGGATTTGAAGGGATTATATTTTGTAATAATGGGAAATGGGTTGAGAGAAAAGTGGATCTGTAATTATGAGATGCTTATCTTATTTTCAAATATCTCATGTATAAAAGAGAGTGCCCTCTCTTCATGAGGGGGGGAAGAATTATTATGATGTAAGATTGGTTCTTAAGAGAGAATTGTTATGATGTAGATTTGATTCATGAAATGACTCTTTTTGTAAACCTACTTGTTGAAGATTAATGCAAGTTTGAATTCAATGATTTTGTCTCTCTTAGAAGTTAGCATCTGGTGATATAAAAGCTTCCATGTTGGCATCGGCAAGGGCCACCGATCCAGCTTGGTAAGCTTATTGTAAATTGTTAGTGTAGATTTTCATTTCATGTATTTGTTATTTTGATTTCATGTTACTTGGTTTGATTTCACTATTCAAATTTGTTGCAAAGTGTGGTAATGCAGGAACAGTTGGATCTCCATATTTCACCATGCATGAGCTTTAATGGAGCATCCCACTTGTTAGTTTAGTTCCTCCAAGAGATAGAATCAAAGTTCATCTTTTATTTTCATGAGCCATCAATGAACTGGTCCATCACTTGAGCAAGAGTTTTTGTTTGTTTATGAGTTTTGCTTTCCATCTTTCAAACTGTGTGAATATTTTTATTTTTAAAAAGTATGTTGGTTTCTAAATGGTTTTCTTATCTAATCTATACTAAACAGACATAGGAACCTATCTATTATCGACACATATAGTGCATCAACTCTACTGATTATGAATCCCGGTTGATAATTTATGTTTGGTAATATATTATGCATATAATTGCACCAACACAAAGCAAGGTCCAACTCTTGCATCATGCAACCGAATAATCTCCACTAGTTAATATTTGCTCTAGCATTACTGCAATCTCATTTCACTTCTGCAAATCTCAAGTTTTATTTCCTCAACCTCAATTTATGTTGGTATGATTAAATTAGTTTCATTTCTACCATTTCAATTTATGTTGGTGTGATAAGGTAGTTTCCTTTCTACAAGTTCAATTTCAGTTTGTGTGTCTAGTTAGTTTTACCTCTACAATTTCATTTATTGACTGGTGTGCATACTTAATTTTATCCATTGCTTTTCATTTCCAATATTTTTACTTTTGTAGAAAAGCATTGTTGTGTAATTCATCAAAATATTTTACTTTAAATTTTAAAATATAAACATAGGACTTAATGGATTTAAAACAACAAAAGAACCCCCAAAACAATTAAATTAATAATAAGTACCCAAGAACTAAAAGATGGGTGTTTTGTGTTGGGTATGTGTTATATTCTTTGCAAAATTGATCCCATGTATTATACATTGATATGGGATAAAATGGGGTATAGAGGGTGCTTATCACCCCCCAGTTGATAGGGTTGTGGGGGTTCAAGGGCAGGAGTCCCCGAGAAAAATAAAATTTTTCGTTTTTGACCGATTTTTTTGCGTCTATTTTTTGCATTTTTTCAGGACATGGTTTTTTTGATGGGTTTCTAATTCTGGTTAAGTAATTAGGGTTGTTGACTAATAAGGGTCAATGGATTAGGGGTTTGGATTCCATGGGATCCTATATGTATATTTTATTGTAGACAATTAACATGATGAGTAGAAGATTAGAGGTGCGGCTCTAAGCAGGTTGTTGGTTTTCCCAGTTTGGGTTTCCTTGTTAAAAATATTTGTGTAATGTGTGTGTGTGTGTGTGTGTGTGTGTGTGTGTGTGTGTGTGTGTGTGTGTCGTTGTATGTTTTTTGTTTTATTTAGAATATGTTTCCAATAATTAAGTCTACAAGGTTAAAATATACATTTGGTATCATATAAATTATTGGCTTTATGGGGGAACCTTTGTGGTCAGGGGTTTGGCTCATGTTTTTGATAAGCCTTGTTATAGTGGGAGTTCTGCGATATTGAATCTTCAGGTGAAAAGAAATGGAAAGCAGCTCAAAAATAGAGATCAAGAAATTAAATGGGAAAAATTTTGAGCTATGGAAGCTCATTATGGAATTTATGTTGGTAGACAAAGATCAATGGATCATAGTGGATCCAGGTATTGCACCTACAAGAACATTAGTAGAATACTAGAAAAATTTGGAATGAAAGGAAAAGAGCACAATCCGGTTGTGTCTCTCAAATTCAATGTTACTAAATATGTTAGGGGAAGATACAACCAAGGAATTATGGGATAATTTTGGGACTTTGTATCGGTTTAAGTGTTGGACAGTTGGTTTAGACCATTGGTTGTTATTGATTTCAACCCTTGGAGAAGTTTGGAATCCCTAGAGATGTGTTTGAGATGAGTTAGTTTTCATTGATGAGTGGTTGATGTCAGCAGATGTGATGAGTTTATTTGATGCAGTCTACATGAAGCCTCAGAGGTGTGGCTATGGAACTAGAAATTGATCCAGGAAAAAGGTCATGAAATACGTTGTAAATGAAAGAAACTCACTCATGGATGGATATTCCTCATCATTTTGTTTCCGGCGATAGTTGGTACGCCATGTGGTTCCTCACGGTTGATGAGTTATGAGGTCATGAATATGGAATCCCTGAAGTATGGTTAAGAAGCCCATAAATGGTTGCAACAAGAAGTTATTAGTTGACCCCAAAATGAGGAAAAAGGGAAAAACAATTGTAAATAATAAGTTGGCTCTAAAGTTAAGTAAAGAAGTCACTTGGAAAAGTAAAAATACACATCAAGAACCTCTCATTTGTACACACAAGTTTATTGAATATATTTCTAAGTGAGCAAGTGATTGTTATCTGAGGTAACCAAGGAGATCTGAGGTAAATTTCATAGGGAATATGAAGTGAAGAAGGGTGAAATTCCAAGGGAGGATGTGTTCTAAGGTATTATATTTACAGGTCATCTTACCATTTTTCCTATAAATTTATTTCTAGAATGATTCAGATAGTGAAACTTGGAGGATATTTAGAAGACATATCAAGGTACATGTGGTAGAAATTTCATCTTATGTCTCGTATAATTTTATGAGATACACTCTGTGGAAAATAGGGTGTTTGGCTAGTCTGGAAACTAGTCTCAAACAAGTGTTCTGGGTAAAACAATAATAACTTCTTCATAGAGGATCCAAACTATGTGAGACAAAATGCATTGGATATATTAAATTTTTTAGTATTTGTTTTATGATTTTAAGATCTAGATATCAAATATTTCACGTGTGTCAATTTCTACCAGTTCTCTCTCTAGAATAATACATAATTCATCAAGGTCTGCCATTTTTTCTATAAATCCTTTTATGGGATGTTCCAAGTAGTGAAACTTGGAAGAATTGTAGAGAACATATTGAATAATATTGGGTACAATTTTCATACCTTTATTCATTATAATTACAGAGTTATGCTTTTTGAAAGTTAGGGTTTGTGACTAATACAAAAACTAGTCCCATGAGACTAAGGTAAAGTTTGATGAAGATGGTATTCTCTTATTGTTGAAGTTGAGGAAGGTCTTCAGGTTTTTTATCATATAAACCAGGTCTTTTATATATTTACAGGTATGTTTATATGCATTTTTATAGGGTTACATGTTGATGATGTTATGGTGCATTCTTGATTAAATTCTTTGGTATATTGTTGAGGCATTGGCACATGTTTGAGGCACATATTAGGTGCATGGTTGAGGCATATACATGGTACATGATCTTGGTTGTTTGGTAATTTTTTGAGGTACACCATTGATGGTACTTTCCTGATATATCCTATGGTACATGGTGTATGGCATGATTGAGTGATATGGTATATGGTTGAGATACATTGTTGGTACATGGTATGGTACAAGTGTTGATGTACATGGTTGATACATGGTATGGTACAAGATTGGTACTTGGTATGGTGTTTATGTACATGGTTGATGGTTGAGTCATATGGTACAGGTTATGGTGCATGGTTGATGCACGGTTTGGAACAGGTTGTGGTACACAGTTGATACTTGGTATGGTACAGGTTGATGGTTTGGTACATGATTTTGTACATGGTTGAGACATATATATTGTGATGGTATGTTGGTGATATTGGTGCATGCTTGGTAGAGGAATGTGTTGGTGATGTTGGACATATATTTGAGAGGTGTCCTTGGTATATGATCCATGTGAGAGGATCTGGTTGAGTATCAGTGACAGTGATAGGTTGGATAGGTTGACAATGAAAGTTGGATACAATGATAGGTTGAAAGGTTATAGGTTGATGTGACAGTGGTATTGATTGTGGTAGTGACAGTTGGTCTACACTTATACTTCAGGGTGGAAGGACAGGGAAAGGAAAGGGGGCTATAGCCTCCTTTCGGTTGGAGCGGGAGAATTAGAGAATTGGATCTTCCTTCAGGTTGGAGCCTGAGATTAAGGGGGTTGTAGCCTCCTTCTGGTTGGATCTAGAGAATTTAGGGAGTTATAGATTCCTCCAGGTTGGAGCCTAAGAATCAGGGGGTTATAACATCCTTTTGGTTGAAGCTAGAGAATTCAGGGAGTTGTATCTTCCTTCAGGTTGGATCCTGTAAATAAGGGGTTGTAGCCTCCTTCCAGTTGCATCTAGAGAATCGGGAATTTGGTTCTTCCAATGAATGTATTCTTTGATATATAAGAAAGCATTATGCGGTTTTCTCCCATTTGGGTTTCCACATAAATTTGGTGTATTGTGTACTTGATGTGATGTTGCTTATGTTTATATGATTATGATACATTGATGTTATATTGATGATATATTGTTGATTAAGTTTAATTTTATATATTGTGTTTAAAAGTGGTAAAAGTTCTCACACTAATTGACCCCCCCCCACTCACTATTCCAACAATCGGTATTAGAGTCGGTTCCTTCAGTAAAAAAATTAAACCATACATAGTGCATACATAGATAATGGAATACCATGGTTTGATGGTTAGATTGGTCAAGACTATGATATATGGAATATCAGAATGAAAACATTTTTACAAGAACAAGGATATGATGTTTGGAAATCATTTTTTAAAGAATGTACCACCACTAAGAAACCAAAGAATGCATCCAAGAAGGAATTGAAAAGAAACAAAAAAATAAAAATGGATTTCATATTGGAAGGATTACCTGATTCAGTAAAAGAGAAAGTGGGAAAAATTTTATCAGCTAGAGAAATTTGGGATAAGATACATGATCTCTATTTTGAGGAATCTCCCATCACATAGCCAAAGAGTGATAAAGAAGATGCAAGAACAAAAAAAGAAATATGCTCATTGTGTTAGATAGATTCAGAAGAAGAATATTGTCAAGAAGGAATAATATACCTTGAAGCAGAGTTAATTAGTGCTTTAGACGAATTGACAAAAGAAAGGAAGAAGATCAAGTCTCTTGAGGAACAATTAGTCAAGAAGAATTCTCAAGAAATTTTTGAAGAATCCCAATAAGTCATCGTGAAACTGAAAGCTCAGCCAGAAGAAGACAAAGTGATTGAAGAAACTCTCACAAGTCAGTTGGATGAAAAGAAATGTTTGGAAGCCAAAATGATAGCACAAATAAAGGAAACGGAGAAGAGAGAGAATATTTTGACAGATCATCTCAAGGAAAGAACTAAGGATTTAAACTAGATCAAAGAAGAATTTGGTCAATAAGAAACAAGACTTGAAGAAGAAATAATTACATTGAATACCAAACTTGAAGAAGAAAATAGAATGGAAGAATTCACGAAGATTCAGATGATGAATAAAGAAGAATAGATTGAGAAGCTTGAAGAAGAAGTTGTCACATTGAGAGTTAAAATCGTCAAGCTCAAAAAGAGTGTTGAAGAGAGAGAGAGAGAGAGAGAGAAACATCCACATCATCAATAAAGGAAGTTGAAGAGAAAATTTACAGGTTACCAGAAGGGAAAAATGAAGAGAAGCCTAAGAGTTATACAAAAGTCATCAAAGGTTCTATGAAGAAGGAAGAATGCAAGCCCCTAAAGAATAACATTCCAGAAGTGCAGAAGACTCAAGAAGAATATTACAGAAGAGACGGATATCAAAGAAGACCCTCAAAATTAATACAACAAATAAGCTTCAATATTGATGATGGATTCAGTAGAAGAGAAGATCATGATCAACCAAGGCATGAATTCAGAAGGACTACATCACAAAGAAGATCATTCACTCCCAGATATCCAAATTTCTTTTATGGTTATTGTTTTAATTTTACCAACTTTGGACAATGGACATAAGGTTGTAGATTGCAGAGCATATGGAAGAAGTGATACTTATGTGGTCCCACATAACATTGAATGTTACAAATTCCACAATTATGGTCACATAGCTCGGAATTGTAGAAGCATGATAGATCCCTCCATGAAAGAAAACATCAACGTCACATACATGAAGGTTTGGATAAGAAAAGAAAGAAAAGATGAGTATGTAAATAAAGAACAAGTCCTAGAGATTGCAGGATTCCTAGTAGTATGAGAAAGAAGAGAAGAAGAGAAGGAGCAAGCCCAAGAATTTGTACTCTCGGGAATTGTACTACAATATCATAAAGAATCCATAGGAAAAAAGGAAGAAGTCATAGTTAAGGAAGATGATGAATCTACACAGGGAAAGGAATATTACTCCATATTAGGGTGGATTCCTCCATTGTTGTGGTCCATCTAGCTTGGAGACTCCCAACATTATGAATGGTTAACATGGGGAGTCTATGCAACAGCTCTAAAAATCAAAGAACCATCCTTTGAGCAATGTGAAGCATTTGCAGAGACATAGTCAGAGTGGTAAAATGGCATAAGTACATAATGACAAATTGATCGATTGAGAAGCAGTATTCCATGCATGCATTCAAGTAGGGATATATTTAGTACAATTTTTTCCAAACATATAGATTATGGTTTGTATATAGAGAAGACCAATGGACACATTTGATTTAGTTTGAAGAACATGAATATGTGATGATAAATTGCAGTAGAGGAGCCTTCATGATAGTACAATGACAGATGGGTCATCATTGTGGACAGTTGAGTAGTAGAGTTATGGACAATTTGTCATATATGGATAGAGATGTATTTGTGAGATGCTTAGCAGGTATAGAATACATGGGTCATAGAATATTCATAACAATGGATTGACAATTGTAATCGTCAATGGAAGTTATATCATCTTAAATAAATCATGGAATAAGTATGGTCAAGTGAACATATGAAGAAATCAAGTAATGAATGTTTTTTGTATATGTCAGTGAATTACAAGAGGAAGCACCAATGAAAATTAGCAAGCACTGGAAGAGAGGAAAGGAAACACTTACAAGTATCCCTACATTGATCTACATGAAATATTGCAAAGAATTCAAGGGAAAAAAAATCATCAAAGAAAAAGATCCAAAAAGGAATATTAGTAGCATACAGACAGGTGAAGACATACCGACAAGGGGAGTTATCCTTTTTCCCATGATGTCAAAAGAGAAGAGAAATAACAAAGGAATTACAATAGAGAGAAAGAACAGATTCATGAAGATAGGGGGAGAATCCCCAAGGAGAGAGACCATTTTCCATTGATTTCAAAGGGGGAGAGTGAGAAACATTGATGAGGAGAAATGGTCATAGGGGGAACATGATTTTTGGAGCATCAGTGTTTCCATCATTGTTGCCATCAATGCCAAAGGGGGACATTGTTGGAAAGTTGGTTTGGACCAATGGATTTCATTGATTTCAACCCTTGGATATTCATGTAAACCCTTGGATATTGATGTCGGCCCTTGGAGAAGTATGGAATCCCTAGAGATGTGGTTGAGATTGATGGTGAGTTAATTTTCATTGATGAGTGGTCGATGTTAGTAGATGTGATGGGTGTATTTGATGTAGTCTACATGAATCCCCAGAGGTGTGGTTATGGAGCTTGATGTTGATAAAGGAAAAAGGTCATGAAGTATGGTGTAAATGCAGGTAACTCACTCATGGATGGATAGTCCTCTTAATTCTATTTTCAGTGATAGGTGGTACGCCATGTGGTTCCTCACGGTTGAGGAGTTATGAGGTCATGAAGATGGAAGCCCCAAAGTATGGTTAAGAAGCCACAAAGTATGTTTAAGAATCCCATAAATGGTTGCAACAAGAAGTTATTAGTTGAACCCAAAACAATGAAAAAGGGTAAAACAGTTGTAAACAAGAAGTTACAAGTCAACCCTAAAGTTAAGTAAATAAGTCACTTGGAAAAGTATAAATACACATCAAGAGCCTCTCATTTGTACACACAAGTTTATTGAATATATGTATAAGTGAGAAAGTGATTGTTATCTGAGTCAACCAAGGAGATCTGAGGTGAATTTAAAAGGGAATATGAAGTGAAGAAGGGATAAATTCCAAGGGAGGATGAAGTCTTATGAGGATGTGTTCTAAGGTATGTTATTTACAGGTCATCTTACCATTTTCGTTATAACTTTATTTCTAGAATTATTGATATAGGGAAACTTGGAGGCTATTGAGAATACATATCAAGGTACCTATGGTACAAATTTTATATTCTAGTTCGTATTATTTTCTAAGATAGACTCTATGGAAAATAGGGTTTTTTGCTAGTCAAGAAACTAGTCTCAAACAAGTGTTCCGGGTAAAACAATCGTAAATTATTCTTAGAGGATAAAAATTCAATGAGACTAAATTAACTTGATACAGTATGGTATGTAGTATGTATTTTATTATTTTCAGATATATATATCAAATATTTTTCGCATGGCATGCTCTACAAGTTCACTCTCTAGAATAAGCCAGAATTCAGCAAGGTCTGTCATTTTTTCTATAACTCCTTTTCTGGGTTGTTACAAGTAGTGAAAATTGGAGGAATTGCATAAAACATATTGAATAATATTGGGTACAAGTTTCGGACCTTTTTTCATTACAGTTATGTAGTTATTCTTGTTGAAAGTTAAGGTTTTTGACTAATTCAAAAACTAGTCTCATGAGACTAAGGTAAAGTTTGATGAAGATTTTATTCTCTTGTTGTTGAAGTTGAGGAAGGTATGCAGGTCTATAATCACATACACCAGGTTTGTTATAGAGTTACAGGTATGTTTATATGCATGTTTAGATGGTTACATGTTGATGATGTTATGGTGCATTCTTGAGACAATTCTTTGGTATATTGTTCAGGAATTGGCACATGCTTGAGGCACATATTAGGTGCATGGTTGAGGCATATACTTCGTATATGATACTGGTTGTTTGGTACTATTTTGAGGTACACCATTGATGTTATTTTCTTGATATATCCTATGGTACATGGTGTATGGAATGATTTAGTGATATGGTATATGGTTGAGATACATTTTTGGTACATGGTGTTAGCACAATATTGGTTTATGCCTCAACGTTGCATAAATCCTTCATTATTCATTTTGGCAAATGAATACAATTGTTATGGGATATTTTATTTATTTTGGGGAAAATTGAAATTATATTGGGTTATGCCCAATATCCAAGTTCAGTCATCAAAATCACTCACATATTTTCGCTCCCCAATTTCATGCAAACACACAGGCGGGCGCTACCTAAATTCTGGCAAAAAACGAATTGTGCAGAGTTATTTTACCAGTTTTGAGTCACTAACGTAAAAATTAGATTGTGAACAATTAAGAAGGTATTTTTGAAAAATGGAGGAGGTTTTTGTTAATAACATTCCAAATAACAAAAACCTCTCTCATTTTTTAAAAATGTGTTATGGTTTGAGATATATTAGACATATAAGTGGCACTACCGAATCTGCACAGCGACGCTACCTAATTTCCTGTAGCGGTCACGGTTTTGGTATTTTCCTTGTTGGGAGGTTGTCACTTGTCAAGGAGGATTTGAATGGATTATAAAGGATCGGTTATATGTAAAGGGACACCTACACATAATATTTATCTCCATAAAAGTCCTCATGCATGAGGTGGAAACAATTTATTAATGACTTCCAACAAATTCCTGAAAAATAGCAGTTTGTTGGATTTTTGTCTCTTTGATTGTTGCCACCTATCTCCAAGGCTTAGAATACAATGTAGGAGATGGGATTCGACCTCCTAAGGCTATTTGGATTTTATTTTATATTTAAGGAAGGATATCTCTATTGAAGAGGAGGTATTCATGAGCCAAGAGAGGCTAGAAAGAGTAGGAGTAGGCAGTTTTTCTGTGTATGTTCATTTGTAAGCTTGTGGGAATTTTATGATTGTAAGGATTGCTGCTATCGGAGACTCATGAGAGTTGTGATTTTAGATTGTAACTCTTCTATTTATATTTCTTCTTAATATTGCAGATTTGAGGATCAAAGGTTGTCAATGATTTATGGATCCCTAAGCACCAGAGGATCTATTGTATTTTGCCCATCAGTCATTTTTTATATTCAAGTATTTTTTGATTCATTAAATTGAGATGATCTCTATTTAGTGAACATTATACCTTATGTTTTCCTTCTTCATTCTTCCACTTATCAGCATATAATCTTGTTTTCTATTGAGTAGCTTTTGTGCCTTCGATGAGTAGGATGTTTGTGACTCCATTGACCATTGGTGTAGCCTATTGATCTACAGTTTGCATCCCTCTCTCTTTCTTTATCCATCTTGTTGATCCACCTATTCAAAACCAAAATTATCTTTTACATTCTGATGGGTGTTGAGCTTACACTTTAGCAGTCAAAGTGTGACTTTCAGTGCTAACACATGGTATGGTATAGGTGTTGATGTACATGGTATGATACAGGTGTTGATGTACATGGTTGATACATGGTATGGTATAGGATTGGTACTTGGTATGGTGTTGATGTACATGGTTGATGATTGAGGCATATGGGGTTATGGTGCATGGTTGATGCATGGTTTGGAAAATGTTGTGGTACACGATTGATGCTTGGTACGGTACAACTTGATGGTTTGGTACATGGTTGAGACACATATCTTGTGATGGTATGTTGGTGATATTAGTACATTCTTAGTAGAGGCATGTGTTGGTGATTTTGGACATATTATTGAGAGGTGTCCTTGGTATATGATCCATGTGAGAGGATCTGGTTGAGTATCGGTGATAGTGACAAGTTGGATAGGTTGACAGTGACAGTCTATATACATTGATAGGTTGAAAGGTTGATGTGACATTGGAAGTGACAATGGAAGAGACAGTGATAGTGATTTTGGTAGTGAAATTCGGTCTACACTTATATTTCAGGGTGATAAGAGGGGGCATGTAAAGGGGGTTGTACCCTCCTTCCAGTTGGATCCATAGAATCAAGGAGTTGGATCTTCCTTCAGGTTGGAGCCTGAGAATCAAGGGGTTGTAGCCTCCTTCTAGATGTAGCCATATAATTCAGGGAGTTGTAGCTTCCTTCAGGTTGGATCCTGAGAATCAAGGGGTTGTATCCTTCTTCTAGTTGGAGCCATAGAATTCAGAGAGTTGTAGCTTCATTTAGGTTGGATCCTGTAAATAGGGGGTTGTAGACTCCTTCCAGTTGCAGCTGGAGAATTTGGAAGTTGGTGCTTCCAATGAATGCATTCTTTGATATATAAGAAATCATTTTGTGGTTTTCTCCCGTTTGGGTTTCCACGTAAATTCTGGTGTACTGTGTACTTGATGTGATGTTGCAGATGTGATGTCGCTTATGTTTATATGTTCATGATACATCGATGTTATATTGATGATATATTGTTGATATAATATTGATTAAGTTGAATTTTATATATTGTGGTTAAAAGTGGTAAAATTAATCATACTGATTGACCCCCCCCCCTCTCAGTATTCCAACAATTGGTATTAGAATCGGTTCCTTTAGGAAACAGTTTAACCACTGGAAGGTAGATCATGGAGATCAATAACAGTGCATACACAGATAATGGAATACCATGATTTGATGGTCATATTGATCAAAACTATGAGGTGTGGAATAGCATAATGAAAACATTTTTACAAGCACAAGGATATGATGTTTGGAAATCGGTTGTTACAGGATATACCACTACTAAGAAACTGATTCAGTAAGGAAGGATCACTTGATTCAGTAAAAGATAAAGTGAGAAATTTTTTATCAGCTAAAGAACTTTGGGATAAGATACATGATCTATATTTTGAGGAATCTCCCATCACAGAGCTATAGAGTACTAAAGAAGATGCAGGAACAAAACAAGAAATATGCTCATCATGTCAAAAAAATTCAGAAGAATAAGATTGTGAAGAAGGCATAATATAGCTTGAAGCAGAGTTAATCAGTGCTTTAGACGAATTGAAAAAATAAAGGAATAAGATCAAGTCTCTTGAGGAACAATTAGTCAGGAATAATTTTCAAGAAAGTTCCTAAGAAGCCCAATAGGTCATCATGAAACTGAAATCTCAGCTAGAAGAAGACAATGTGATTGAAGAAACTCTCACGATATAATTGGATGAAAATCAGTGTTTGGATGCCAAAATGATAGAACAAATAAAGGAAGCTGAGAAGAGAGAGAATATTTTAACAGATCATCTCAAGGAAAGAATGGAGGATTTAAACCAGCTTGAAGTAGAATTTGGTCAAGAAGAAAGATGAATTGAAGAACAAATAATCACATTGAAGACCAAACTTGAAGAAGAAAAGAGAACAGAAGAATTCAATAAGATTCAGATGATGAAGAAAGAAGAAGAGGTTGAGAATCTTGAAGAAGAAGTTGTCACATTGAGAGTTAAAATCACCAATCTCAGCGAGAATGTTGGAGAGAGAGAAACATCCACATCATCAGTAAAGGAAGTTGAAGAGAAAAGTTACAGGTTACTGGAAGGGGAAAATGAAGAGAAGCCTAAGAGTTATGCAGAAGTCATCAAAGGTTCTATGAAGAAGGAAGAATGAAAGCCCCTAAAGAAGAACATTCCAGAAGTGCAGAAGACGCGAGAAGAAGATTACAAAAGAGACGGATATCAAAGAATACCCTCTACATTCAGACAACAAATAAGATTCAATCTTTATGATGGAATTAGTAGAAGAGAATACCATGATCAACTGAGACATGAATTCAGAAGGACTACATCACAAAGAATATCATTCACTCCTAGGTATCGAAATTTCTTTTATGGTTATTGTTTTAATTGTACTAACTTTGGGCATAAGGCTATAGATTGCGGAGAATATGGAAGAATTGATACTTATGTGAACCCACATAACATTGAATGTTACAAAGGCCACAATTATGGTCAAATAGATCAGAATCCTAGAATCATGATAGATCCCTCCATGAAAGAAAACATCGATGTCAGATACATGAAGGTTTGGAGAAGAAAGAAAGACAAGAAGAGTAGGTAAATAAATAACATGTCCCAGAGATCTCAGGATTCACAATAGTATGAGAAAGAATATAATAAGAGAAGGAACATGCCCAAGAAGTTGTACTCTCAGGAATTGTAGTAAAAGATCATAAATAATCCACAGGAAAAAATGAAGAAGTCATAGTTAAGGAATGATCCAGATTTTATGAGAAAAACAAAATGAATATAGATTATTAACAAGTGTTTAACACAAAATAACATAGATACAGTAAAATTGTTTTTCTATTTAATAACAAAATAAGTTGAAACTGTAAAATGCAGCAGAAACAAGCTTGTTGGAATGGTGGTGGCTTATCTCTGAGAAGAGATGTGACGGCAGCACGCATTCGCAAGAAGAAGGTTACAATGAGGCTCTGAAGGCCTTTTTACAATAAGAAAGAATGACAAAAACCCTAGACATCAAAAAACCTAACCCTAGGAGATGAAGCACCAAAAGTTATGTGGGCCCCGTTTGGGTAAGTTAGTACATCAACTTCCCGGGGTCGTAACTTTTGCATACGATCTTCGTTTTAGGCGTGTGATGGCCCGTTGGAAAGGTATCATCGAGGAGATTCATTTTGGGGGATCAATAATGTTTTTGGATATAATTTAGGAGTTTGATCCTTAAAAACCTTCATTTAGGCCCTCAAAATGGCCCCGGAAGTTAAAACTGCTAAAAATAGTAAATTGCCAAAATTGTCAGAAAACTATTTTGAGGCAGTTGGAAAAGGTGGGTGGCCACCGATATCCATCTAGATCAAGTAAGATGATGAATCTACAGATGGAGAGGAAGATTATTACGAATTATGTCATATTCCTTCATTGTTATAAGCCATCTATCCTAGAGAATCCTAGCATTATGAATGTTGAACATGGGGAGTCTATGTCGCAGCTCTAGAAATCAAAGAACCATCCTTTGAGAAATGTGAATCATTTGCAAATACATATTCATAGTGTTCAAATGACAGATTGATCAATGGAGAAGCAATATTCCATGCATGCATTCAGGCAGGGATATATTTAGTATATGTTGTTCCATATATATATAGTATGGTTTGTAGATAGAGAAGACCAATGGACACATTTGATTCAGTCTGAAGAACATGAATATGTGATGATAAATTGTAGTAGAGAATCCTTCATGATAATATAGTGAAAGATAGGTCAGCATTGTGTACAATGGAGTAGGATAGTTATGGAAAGTTTGTGACATATGGACAGAGATGGATTTGTGAGATTCTTAGCAGGTACAAAAGACATAGGTTGGAAAATATGCATAATAGTGTATTGACAATTGGAATCGTTAGTGTATTTTAAATCATCAGAAAGAAATCATTGAACAAGTATGGTCAAGTGAACATCTGAAGAAATCAAGTAATGAATGATTTTTTATATTTTTCAGTGAATTATAAGAGGAAGCACCAATGGACAATTAGAAAGCACTAGAAGAGAGGAAAGGAAACACTTAAAAGTAGCCCTATATTGATATACACAACATATTGCAGAGAATTCGAGGGAAGAGAAATCATCAGAGAAGGAGATCTAGAAAGGAATATCAGTAGCATATAGACAGGTGCAAAGATACTGATAGGGGGACTTATCCTTTTTCCCATGATGTTAAAAGAGAAGATAAATAACAAAGGCATTAAAATAGAGATAAAGAAAATATGCATGAAGACAGAGGGAGCAGCCCCAAGGAGAGAGACCCTTTGCCATTGATGTCAAAGGGGGAGAGTGAGAAACATTGATTAGGACCAATGGTTATGGGGGGAGCATGAGTGTTGGAGCATCAATGTTTCCATCAGTGTTTCCAACAATGTTGTTGTTGCCATCAATTCCAAAGGGGGAGCTTATTGGGAAATTGATTTGGACCATTGGTTGTCATTGATGTCAACCCTTGGAGATTGATTTCAAACCTTGGATGTTGATGTCAACCCTAGGAGAAGTATGGAATCCCTAGAAATGTGGTTGAGATTGATGGTGAGTTAGTTTTCATTGATGAGTGCTTGATGTCAGTAGATGTGATGGGTGTATTTTATGTAGTCTACATGAAGCCCCGGAGGTTTGGTTATGGAACTCGAAGTTGATCAAGTAAAAATTACATGAAGGATGGTGAAAATGCATGTATCTCTCTCATGTATGGATAGTCCTTGCTGTTAAACCTAGGTTTTCACCTCTCCTCTCTTTCCCTCCATTATACTATCCATATGTCAGCATGATTTTTGTTTAGTTTCTTTTCAATGGTATAATGAGTAAGTTTGATTTGTTCTCACCCTTCTTTTGACTTTGCATCATTTTCTTTCTTTCTTGGAAGTTTAATGCATGTTCTGGTTTGATTCAATAGCACATATCATCATGAATTTATCACTAGTAAGATGATATAAGGTTGACCGAGCCTTTTGATGAAAAAAAGAACAGATTGCAAGAATAGGCATGTTCTTGCAAACAGCAGAAAAGTGTGTTGTTTTGTTGTTTTTAACGTTCAAAAATGTTTAAAAATTTAAATAATGTTGTGTTGGTTCCACAGATGCATATGCATGTTCCTGAGCACTCAATTTCATGAGGGTTATCACCAGTCGACCATCATTGTAGGGTTCGTACTAAAGTCAACCAGGTTTGCGCCTTCAATTCTTATCATTGGGGGATCGTGGGTAATTATTGCTAGAGGTGGTAAAGTAAATCAAATTAACACATAAATTCAACCGAGAAAACTATAAATAAGAAAGTTTCACCCAAAAATGGGGGTACCCCATCTAAAAGGGCCAAATCAAATACCCCAACAAATGAATAAAAACCTCGAATGAAGCTAAGATCATCTACAACAAAGAAAAGAGAAAAGGAGGGCAACAAAGTTTGTAGCAAACAACAAGAAGAATAGGTCACCCCACCAGGTCCATTTTCACCCAAGCACTTTGAAGATGAGCTTGTGACCTCCAACATGTAGTAGGTTAAAATCCCCAAGACAAAAATAAGGGGACAAAGGAAAACTAAACAACACAGTCCCAAGATTGTTACTGCATAATTTGTACCTATGGAAACTTTGATTAAGGAATTCCCTAAAGCCGAACAGAGTAGAAAAAGAAAAGGGAACCGGGATCCTAAAATTCCCATCAAGCCTAAAAGAAAAACCAGGATCACTAATTAATTAAGTCCGAATTCTAAAGCATTGTTTAATCCAAGTTGTTTGTTGACTTCAACAAATCTTCTATAGAGGAGGAACAAGGGATGAAAGATAGGAATAAGGAGCAGGTTTTAATTAAGACAAAGATTTAAGTTGATGAAGGTGTATATAAAAGCCACCAGGTGAAAATGATGAAGCAAAAAATTCAAATTTTACAACAACAGAGGCAAGATCTGGAAATGCATCATACCAAGCTGCAAAAGAAGTACCAGAAGTTACAAAGGAAACTCAGAAAACATGATTTTTCTTGAAAGAAATAATCTAAGAGGATTTTTGTTGTCAAAGGAGAAAGGGTTCGATACTAATGTTATTTGATCCACCTCTTGAAATGTATCACACTAATTACAAAGAAAGTATCATAGGTTACAGAAGAAACATCAAAAGGCGATGCCCAAATTTTTTGAAATACTCAGTTTTCTCTCTTTTTTAGTCATTGGATTTCGGTGTGCCTTCTGAGGTGAATTTTTGAAAATGGAAAGAGGTTTTTTTTAAGAAAAATCCCATTCAGAAAAACCTTTGAGGCCGTTTTTTCATAAATTCACCAAATACTCTATTTTTTCTTGTTTTTTTCATTGTCTTTCGGTGCACCTTCTGAAAAGATGGAGTTGAATTTGTGAAACATGAAAGAGGTTTTTGTTTATAACAATCTCATTCATAAAACCCTCTCTCATATTTTACACAGGTGTCACAGTTTTGGATAACGAAGATACATTTGACGTCATTTTTCCATAAATTCGTCAAATTTTGTTTTCCATGTTTTTGTCATTGTCTTTGGGCACGCCTTCCGAACAAATGGAAATGATTTTTCTAAAATTGAACGAGGTTTTTTTGGGGAACAGGCCCATGCACAAAAAACTCTCTCATATTTTACATAGGTATCACGGTCTACGATAATTGAAGAGGTATTTGAGGTCATTTTTCCAAAAAATTCACCAAATTATAGGTGAGTTTTATCTATCTATGTTCCAGTTCACTCTCCAACAGGAGTGCACGTGGGTATTCATGCACAGTTATTACAAGTTACAACTGTCTATTTTTTTTTCAAAGAGTTTCTTTACTCCAGTATAGACAACAGTTATAGTTTTCACTTTTAGAAGTCTAGTTGTTTTAAGTTTAAGACATTACTGCCACGTATAATAAGTGGTCATTTTCATTTGATATGAACCACGTTTTTTTTAAGGTTAAGTTTAAAGTAAGTTGTGACTAATATTCCTAGTTAAATACACTCAAGTCAAAGAGTTGTTCTCAAGTTGTAATGAAAGATTGTAAGTCAAATCATTCATAAAGTCTAGCTGATATGCAGAGTTGAACTTGTGTTTCAAGATGGTCAAAACCCTCTGAAACAGGGATAAATAGACAGATTTTGTAATGAAGACAGGTTCAGTTTTTAGTAAACTATTCAAGCATAAGAATTGGCTAGACCTGAAAAATTATGATTTTAATGATCTCTACCTGGTGAATATATATCTCAATGACAGTTTGTGTTCTCTTTCTCAAGTCTTTACGTGTTTTTTAATCTTATCTTGGATGCAAATTTGGAATGTGTGCAATGTGCATTTCCTTCTTCCTTTCACCTATTGTTTTAATTAATATTTTTGTTGGTATGCAACCTATTAATCATCTATTGCTTTAGTAAAAGGATCAGTTATTTTGCAACCTGTTGGGCTATTTGTATCTGGATATTTGTTTAGGTCTTGAAATATTATTTTGATTCTAAAATCTCACACAGCAGGTAACTCATTGTATTCCTTGGTGTTTCCTTTGTTTATCTCTCCATATCCTTATTTGTTCATCAAAATGCATACCATTATCTAAGGGGAACTTGCATTCATATTGTTTGGCTAGTCCAACCAGGTTTCTAATCTTGAAAAACCTATACATTAGCTAACCAACACACCTAATTAATAAAAAAAAATCATTCCAAAACTTGAGGTGGCCTAGATATTCACTTTAGCAGTCAGGTACAGACTTTAGGACCAACATATTCTGGCGCCATTGCCGGGGAATGGATTAACAAAGTAATATTTCCCTGAGAGAATAGCAATGATCATATATGTCTTTCGATGATGAACAAAATCCAAACACATTCATATTGTAGATCATTCACCCAATGACTCCATGGTTAAAGAATCCAATGGAAACTCCACAGTTTCAAGAAGTCATATTTTCATATGGAAGTCATCTTGGCTCGGAGGTTTTCTCCTCTTAATTTTTCTTATGTTCCGAGTTTTCCAAATGTTGTTCCTACTATAGATGAAAGGGGTGATTACTTGCCTAGATTTAGAGAAGATAAGGATGATAACCTTGGAGATCATTTGCTTGAATTCCATGAATTCATGCATTAGTTGGGTATACATCATGAGGATGTATTAATGAATATGTTCATGTACTCATTAGAGGGATATGCTCATGAATGGTATTGACCCTTACCTTATGCTAGCATATATTCCTTGAAAAAAATTCGTGCAACATTTAGTGATCATTGTAAAAGGTTTTTGCCAATTGATTTTCTTTTTGAAGATTGTTGTGAGGAGTTTGATTTATATATGTAGAATTATATAGTTGGTTCCTATAATAGTATGAATGAGAAGTAAGTTAATGTTAAACAAGTGAAAGAAGATTCATCCCCTTGTGAAATATTCTCTAGTTTTTCTATTCAGGAGGAAATTTTTATTGATTGTTCTGATGACAAAAAAGTTGATCAAAATTTCATAGAAACATTTGACATTATATCATATATCTATAACATGGTTTGTTATGATGAGATTGTTTCTCCAAAAGTTGTCATAGCTCAAGCTGCTATTATGCAGTCAATTTCCCAAGGATGCCATGAAATGGAGGATTTTGAAGTTCAGGTTTCAGCAGTTTTTAAAGACCAGCCCATCTATGATCAATATCCTGATGATGAGGGTCAAATTTATACAATGATACAGACATAAATCCTTAGCAGTGATCCAATCTATGAGAGTTATGAAGCAGAGTTTTTAGAGAGCAGTGGAGGAGATGATATTGAAATCCAAAATCACCAGTATATTTATAAACTTAATATACCCATATGTGATAACTATGAATCTGATCCTCTARAGAGAAGTGAAGGAAATATCTTGGTTGATGAAMAAAATGAGGTGTTTCTTCCAACAATTTTTTTGAATGGAGGATTTTCAATTTTTTACCATGAAGTGGATATAACACAGCTAAAATCATGCACATTCATCAACAAAATAAAAAACATACAACAAACTTCCATTTTTGAATATCAKATTGAAATAGGTATTGATGCTCATTATCAAAAAAGGTATGTTTCTCATGTTTTTGTAGATCATGTAGCARTCTATATGAAGTCAAATTGGATTAAATAATTTTTTGTCATTCATTTTTTGAAGGAAGAATTYCAAAACTTTAAGTATGGGCTTCCATATTATAATTTGTTGCTATATTTTTCAGTTTCTTCTATCATATTCGAACTTAAAGATGGAGGTTAGTTGCAACTTTCTAATCAGCTTCTCATATGGCTTCACCGGAAATCTGATTACACATGATTACTTGGTTTTCAGTTGAGTAGAGTAGAGGTGTGTTGAATAAGCCTGTCATTCAATCATTTCATTTTCAGTTTGTTTATATAGTATATCAGCAATAAGACTCCATATCCCAACAAAGGCACTGGGGTGTAGTTGTAGATTTGAGTTTCAATTGAAATAAGACAGACAGAAAGGTTGGAAAACATAGCATGAGTGATTGATAGCAAGTGGGAGAATAATTAAAGAAGTAAGGCACCTAGTCTACTATTCTTAGCACCTCACAAGGAAGTGTTATCCCTAATTGGAGCCAATGTTAAAACCTATGTCTGCACCTCTCCTCTCTTTCCCTCCATTAGCCTATCCATCTGTCAGCCTAATTTTTGTTCAGTTTATTTTCAATGGTATAATGAGTCAACTTGATTTGTTCTCACCCTTGTTTTTACTTTGCATCATTTTCTTTCTTTCTTCGAAGGTTAATGCATGTTTTGGTTTGATTTAATAACACATATCATCATGAATTGATCACTAGTGGGTTGATACAAGGTTGACCGAGCCTTTTGATGCAAAAAAACACAGATTTCAAGAATAGGCATGTTCTTACAAACAACAAAAAATCGCGATGTTTTGTTGGTTTTAACATTCAAAAATGTTTAAAATTTTAAATAATGGTGTGTTGGTGCCCCACATGCATATTGTTACACATCATTTTCATCACTCTTATGATCGTTAATGATTTAAACCTATCCTTTGTCTTTAGAAGGATCAAAGGCCTGAATTCTTGAAGAAAGAAGGGAGAAGAAATTAGCCTGAGAGAAGAAGCTTTATTTTCCATTGTAAAAACCCTATTAAGGAGGATTTCCACAAGCTGCTCTATACGCAAGGTGCAGCGATGCCTAATTTTTGCACCTTGCTCTAAAGCTATACTGCAGATTTTTCATAGGCTACACTATAGCTACGGTGCGGAAATTCTTGTACGTGGGAAGAACGAGCATCTTCTCGATGCTTCTAGAAGGATAAGCTTCTATGGTGAGGTGGCCTCCGAACGGTTTGGATCTTACTCACTTTCATGATTTAGTGGGATCATCCTAACATCCTCACCTTATCCTCTTCAACTTATAAAAGAAGAGGAGCTCTCATGGAAAAAGTTAGATTAACTTGAGCTTGGCTTGGGATTAAGATTGGAAATTTGGATTGAGATTGTTAGCTTGGCTAGAGTGGCTTTGAAATTTTCTTTGTCAAGATAGATTGTGAGTAGCTTTTAGATCTACAGTCTCAGAATCCATGGGTTAGAAGGAACCTGACAACATCAAGGCATCTGGTTGTATCTTTCTTCCACATTCTTTAATACAGATATACTTTTCTTTCCTATATGAATGTTATTTGTCCATATTGTATGATTATTTGATCACGTACATAGTTTCATATCAAATAGACTCTGTTATTCTTGTCTTCCTTGGCCTATGCTTATTTGCATATATTTCTCATAAACCTCGTGATGAGTCTTGGATTGCATTGGTGAAGTCGGATCTTCAATATTTAAAAGGTATGTTCTAGATTCATTTCTCATTTGATAATTGAAAGCTAAGGAAAGAGTAGTGTACTGTCTTGTTTTGTTCTAGTTTCGTAGGGAAGCTAGGGGGATTCATTTGTGTCTGCACTTAAAAATTAGCTCGATAACAATATGCATGTTCTTGAGCACTCAATTTCACAAGGGTTACCACCAATCGACCATCATTACAGGGTTCATGCTAAAGTCATGCAGGTTTGTGCCTTCAATTCTTATCATTGCGGGATCGTGGGTAATTATCGCTATAGGTGGTAAAGTAAATCAAATTAACACATACATTTGACCCAACAAACTAGAAATAAGAAATTTTCACCCAAAAATGGGGGTACCCGATCTAGAAAGGTCCAAATCAAATACCCCAACAAAGGAATAAACCCCTCGAAGGAAGCTAAGATCATCTACAAAAAACAAAAGAGAAAAGGAGGGAAGCAAAGTTCGTAGCATAAAGAAAGAAGAATAGGTCACCCCACCAGGTCCATTGTCGCCCAAGAATTCTAAAGATAATATTGTGACCTCCACTATGTAGCAGGATAAAATCCCCAAGACAAAAACAAGGGGACAAAGGAAAACTAAACAACATAGTCCCAAGATTGTTACTGCATAATTTGTACCTATGGAAACCTTGATTAAGGAATCCCTTGAAACCGAACAAAGTAGAAAAATAAAAGAGAACCAGTATCCTAAAATTCCCATAAAGCCTAATAGAAAAACCAGGATCATCAATCAATTAATTATGAATTCTAAAGCATTTCTTAATCCAAGTTGTTTGTTTCCCTCAACAAATCTTCCATAGAGGAGGAATAGGGGCTGAAAGATAGGAATAAGGAGCAGGTTTTAATTAAGCCAAAGGTTGAAGCTGATGAAGGTGTATATGAAAACCACCAGGTGAAAATTCTGAAGAAAAAAATTCAACATTTACAACAGAAGAAGCAAGATCTAGAAATACAACATACCAAGTTGCAAAAGAAGTACCAGAAGTTACAAAGGAAGCACCAGAAAACATGTTATTTCTTGAAAGAAATAATCTAAGAGGATGGTTGTTGTCAAAGAAGAAAGGGTTTGAGACCAATTTTATTTGATCCACCTCTTTAAATTCATCACAGTAATTACAAAAAAGTATCAGAGGTTACAGAAGAAACATCAAAAGGCGTTGCCTGAATTTTATGAAATACTATGGTTTCTCTCTATTTTGTTCATTGGATTTTGGCACGCCTTATGAACATCTAGAGGTGAATTTGTGAAAACTGGAAGAGATTTGTGTTGGGAACAATCCCATTCACAAAACCATCTCTCATAGTTTACACAGGTATCATAGTTTTGGATAATCAAAGAGACCTTTGAGACTGTTTTCTCATAAATTCACCAAATGCTCTGTTTTTTCTTGTTTTTGTCATTGTCTTTTGGCATGCCTTTTGAATAGGTGGAGGTGAATTTGTGAAATATTAAAGAGGTTTTTTTTTATAACAATATAATTCAAAAAACCTCTCTCATATTTTACACATGTATCACATTTTGGGATAATCGAAGAGACCTTTGAGGCTATTTTTCCATAAATTCGCCAAATGTTGTTTTCCCTATTTTTGTCATTGTCTTTGGGAGCTCCTTCTGAACATATGGAAATTAATTTTTGAAAATTGAAAGAGGTTTTTGTTGGGAACGGGCCCATCTACCAAAACCTATCTCATATTTTACACAAGTATCACAGTCTGAGAGAATCAAAGAGGTGTTTGAGGTCATTTTTCCCAGAAATTCACCAAATTCTGGGTGAGTTTTATCTATCTATGTTCCAGTTCAATATCTAGTTGGAGTGAACATGGGTATTCTTGGTTTCTTAGCTGAAATAATTCTCTTTACTACATTCTCCGTAAACCTAGGGTTCATATCTATAAGGGTACCAACAAAGCCTAAAACTATCAGCCCTTCTGGTAAACCAGAAGGCAACGCAGTACACAAAATGCACTGCGTAGTCTCACCCGAGATAGATTTAAATGGGTGGTTGTAATACTCAGGTGTTTACAACCTAGGATTGAGTATGAGATTGAGGATTTTCATTCTGAGCCATTAATTGTGATTTATATTATGGCCTATTGTTATTTTGTTTACTACTTTAACTTCATGGCCTCTATTTTTTATAACTCAACAACAATTACTTAGCAATATAATAATTCATTCATCCATTCATTTCACACAGCATCTAACTAATAAAGGTATGAAAAAGGTATGCATGAATTCATCACATTACACAGGTATTATCGTGGTTCACCCCCTCATGGGCTACATCCACAAAGATTCATCTCTTGTCTCTCTTATTATGGCAGTTATGTATTTCTCACGCCTCGCGCTTACAATTCTTCTCAGATGGGTAAGATCTCTATGAGGCGAACTAGATCGCACCAGGTTCCACATCCTGCGATCTAATCCTCAGAATCCACCTCTTCTCTTCCTCTTAGCTCAATTTCTTACAAGAATAGTTCTCTCATCAAAACTAAACTCTTACATAAAGATAATCAAACTCTACAAAGGTAGTGAACTGAACTTCTTCCGAACTCCAGTGAACCGTTTTTATGCTACCTGCGTATCTATATTTATATCTATCGGGCTCTTCAGCCATTTACACCAAAATATTACAAAAACCCTAACAACTACTATTGTTAGGTCTTCCTTCTTTGCATGCATGTGTTTTCTTCCTTCCACCTGTCACCTCCTTCTTGCATGCACGCATGTTGTGCTTCTTTCTAATTGTCAATTTCCTCCTACACGCTTTCTTTCCCACGATTTCTCTTCTAGGTATCATTCTTATTTGTGCACGCTTTCTTCCCCACTTCGGCCTACTACCAACAGGCCCCCAACACTGACATGTGACTCGTCCCGAGTCACCTAATATTTTTGATCTTCCTCGATCTCTTCAGTGATCATCTGGAATTTTTCCTTTAGCTCTGGTGCTTTTGTCAGTGCCTGCACGGTATTTTCCTTAATGATCTTCACTACCTGAATGACCACTTCGTCGCTCAGTAGTCCTACATATTCTACCTGTGTTTGTGCCATCTGTGTTCTATCTACTTCTGCCTGTGTGAGTACTTCTTCTACCTGTTCCTGTAATGGTTCTATTTGAGCCTGTCGCTCTTGTTTCTGTGTCTACACAGTGATAAGTTATGCCTACATATTCTTCATCTCTTGCATCCCCTTGAAACCTTTTGGGATTGGTATAGTCTTTTGCCTCTGTTTAAGCTCTTGGATCGTTGCATTGATCCTTTACTCTTCCTTGTCCCAGCATTGAACCTGTGGGTCCTCCTCCGGTCTTGTCCAAAGTTGCATTGCTTTGTTGAGCAAGTCATTTGTTGTGCTAACCTGCTTCTCCATCTCCTGTATTTGGGTTGTTGCTGCCTGCCTCCTCCAGTATCAGTGTATGGTTCACCAGTTGTATTTCTGGGGATGGGATCTCATCGATATCAATGATCTTCAGTCGCTACTGCTTGTTTTCTTCCAGCGGTCCTCGTGACCTAGTTTGAACTCTGGTCGGTCTCGCGGTCTAACCTGATTCGGTGGACTTTGGTGGTGCCATAGCGGTGAGTGTGGAATGTTTGTTGACTTTATACGACTGTGGTGAGCTCTGTGGTCTTACTCGGGTCATTTGATATATTGTTGTTCTCTCTCTGTTCTCCTTTCACGAATAGACAAGTTGTTTATGTGCTCGCGTGTTGTATGGGCTTGTCATGAAGCTTATCAC